>OX451740.1:1144291658-1144644791 GCA_948472305.1 Vicia faba
ATCCAGAACAGAAACATGTAAAAGTATTCGATGAAATATGCAGAACAACAATTCAACACAGAAAAATGATGATAACGATAAAGGATGATACTGTGACTACATTTGGAGCCTATTACAAACTCTTTGCAATACACTCTGCAATACACTATGTTGTTTTTGAATGAAATTTTTTTGTGGTTGTTGCTTACTATTTATTTGAAAGTATTGGAATGCAGATAGTTACAAAATGATACCTTTTATTAATAGCTTAGAATGCAAATAGTTGAAATAAACTTGGAAAAATGGAAAGAAATTTTTGGTTCTCCAAATATGTGTTTTCAATGTTGAATGTTAACGTAATAAGGAAAATCTATTGTTGCATGTAAATGTTGCAGTAGACTCTAAAATTTGTAGATTAATTAGTGAGATAATTAGGTTATTAAAATGACCATTAGACCCCTGAAATTAGACTTATTTTGTATTTAGTTTAGGATAAAATGTAAATAATAAGACTATTGATTTTCTTATATAGATAGTAGACAAAAATTAGTAGAGCTCTAAAGCAAATTGTTGATTTTAATATGAACATACAATGATTTAGAAGGGAGAGATTGAATAGATATTTTTCCAATTGAAAATATTCTTAAAATCAGAGTTAAAAACAAAAGAACAGAAGTTTTTAAAAAAGGTTTTAGAGGAATTATACGAACAAATTGTTAGAAGTAATTCATATTCAAAAGTTGCTATAGAGTCAGAAGCTTCTGAGACTGTTAGTCAGAAGTAGTGACTTCTAAGGTTGTTAGTTAGAAGTTTTTCTAGAAGCTCTATTGTTCAGAGGCTACATGATTTAGAACTTTGCTCGGTGTAGTTGATAAGTTGCATGTTCAGAACCTTGTTCTAAGTTTTATTAGCATAGTTAGTTATGCTTACATGACATTTGATTTTTTGTGTATTTAAACAAGTTTGTTACATTGAAATCATAACTAAATTTTCACCATTGAGAGTTTGTTACGTTTTTCTCTCTTGTATCTCTTCTTCCATCTCCATCTTCAACCTTGTGCTCCAACAATTGGTATCCAGAGCTCTGATTCGATTCACAGGAAAACATGAGTGTATGTGAGGTGTGTGGGATTGATTCCGTTGCTTGAATTCGCGTTGAATTCACGATCGGAATCGTAAGAGATTTCATTTTTTGATTTTGTGGGATCAGGAAACATGAGTGTTTGGTGAGATCTGAGTGAGTTTCAGTGCACAAGAATGAAGATGAACGACGAAATAGCTTTAATACAAAGCTTCTAGTGTTTTATGGAAATAATTGGAATCAGTGGATGATTGAGATACACGTGTTATTGGTTCTCAAGACGTTCTTGATGCGACAGTTACATTCCAATTGTAGTAGATGTGATGGAGGAACAAAGAAACACACAAAGAGATACGAGGAAGAAATATCAGAAGGTGTTGTTCTACATCCACCAGTGTGTGGATGCAAATGTGTTTGAGAAAATCGTTAATTTAACAACGACGAAGGTTGTATGAGACATACTAGCACGGTGCTATAACTGTGATGCATCAGTGAAGAATGTGAAGCTTCAATATCTATATAAGCTGTATGATAATCTCAACATGAAGAACAATGAGAAGGTACTTTATTACATCTCTAGAGTAATTTTGATCACAAATGAGTTGAATAATTATGGAGAAACACTCTTTGAACAAGTTATTATTGAAAAGGTACTTAGATCTCTTACTCCTCGATTTGATGACATTGTTGTACAATTAAACATTCTAAGTATCTCAACACCATAATAATTGAAGAGCTACATAACAGTCTAGAGGCACACGAGTTGCGTCTGACTGAGAGAACCTATGAAAGAGAGGTAGAGTAGAATTTGAAGGTGCCTTCTTGTAAGAAGAGTCATAAGCAGTCTTGGTCAGAAGCCAGGAAGAGACCGGGTGGTGGTTGTAAGAAGTCAGAAGCCTTCAACTCTGTTGAGAAGAAAAATAAGAAGGGATATGAGAAGCTTGACAAGAGAAGGGTCCAATGTTACTATTGTAATAGGTTTCACCATTTTGCTAAAGATTGTTGGTTAAACAAGGAAAGGAAGTCAGAAGAAGCAAACATAACCATAGCAGATTCCGATGATGAACATGTGTTATTAATGGCTTCTGAATTTGATGGTGAATATTTGGTAGACTAGTGATATATGGACACTGGCTGCTCAAATCACTTAACTGGAAACAAACAATGGTTGATTGATTTTGACTATAGTGTTGTACCCCAATCCCCCCCCTAAGATCCCTTCATCATATCATATTGTTTCAATCACAACAAAATCACATTAGGGCTTTTGGTTCTTCTCCCTATCTTTAGCTTTGCTCTTTGAGGAGTCACCAAGCACCTTAACTTGTTTTCTTTGGTGATCATGGATATTTTGCTTTGATTTTCTCTCTAAATTAACAAAATACAATATTGGTTTGTCTTACTTATTAATAATGTAGGTAAAGACAATGAGGTTTAGCAAGTTGCATCATGGATTCATGAGTTTATTTCCATGCCCTAGTCAAAGTCTTGAGAGATTTAAACCTCACCATTGAAGTTGTTTTGAAGTTGGTATGGAAGTAGTTTTGGTGTCCATGAGTCCTCATCGTCATCCTCAACAAATTCTATTCGCAAAGGAAGAATATTGGCACAAAAAGTATGTTCAAACTTGGCAAAGTTCCACCAAGCATTCTCTTGATCTAGAGGCTAGGTTTTTGGACTTCAGAGGGGCATATCTTGCTCATCTTTTGGTATTTTTGAGTGATTCCAAATTTTTTTTCTCTTCAAAGAGTTACCAACAAATCACTTCAAAAGTTCCAAGGAATTTTCATGTGGAAGGAACTTGGTGAAGAAGAAAGATTACAAGTCATCCAGATGAATCCCCAATTTTCCATATGTGACTTCAAATGATCATAACTTGGTCAATTTTTATCACCTTGAGCCCATTCTTTTTTCATGATTACCTTAAGTATGTGTACTTCATTCCTTCTTTTATGTGCAAAGTAAGAAAATGGATGGAAGTTGCCTTAAGAATGCAAGAGATTATAGGTCATTTCATGATTTTTGGCCAACTTCAACAAGTCATAACTTGCTCAATTTTTGAATATTTTGAGTGGTTCAAATTGAAAAATGTCATTCAATAGATCTACTTAATTCCATCTTTTTTGGTCAAGAGCAAATTCCAAGTGGAAGGTCATGTTTGGATGCAAGAGATTATAGGTCATTTTTAAAGAAGAATTTAAAATATTTCTAAGTATGGAAAGTCAACTCTTTTTCTTCAACTTTGACTCCATGTAACTTTCAGCTCAAGCTTCCATTTGATTCCATTCTTTTTCTATTGCAAAGCTTGTTACCTCATATTTCCAAAGCATTAAGAATTTTGCCCTAAGACCCCCTGAGATGGAAATGCCATTGGATTGAACTTGGTAACTTGGAACTGAGGTTTCACCATAAGTCAGAATTTGAAATTCATGTTTTGGCCTCTAAACATCAAATTAGCACGCGTTTGTAATCTAAACATGTTTAACCAGGTTTCCAAAGTGGATTAGAGCCTTGAAACACAAGGATTTGATGAGTTTTGATGCAAATCAGATCACACTTTGCTCGTGCATCAAGTTCACACGATTTCCCTCCAATTTGCATCATTCACATGCTTGAACATTCCATTTGATTCCCTATTGTTGTACGCAAAAATTTGCCCTCCCATATTTCTCAAAACATTTCAAGAAAGATCCCTAAGTTACTCAAGGTAGTCCAAGGGTTGGCCAGACAAGCTCTCTCCTAAGGCAGTCTACCTCAAATTAGGGTTTCATGTTGCATCAAGATACTTGAGTCCAAGGGACCCCAAATGCTCAAAATTATCCTAATATGTTCTCAAGATCATCCATGTCAATTTTCAAGCCTTGCAGAGGAAGTTTGCTCAGTCAATTGCTCAAAGGCCTGAAAATCGACTGTGCTAGGGCAAAAGTCAATTGTGGCTCACATACAGTCAAACTTCGAGATTTTTGGTCAATATCCTTATTTTGAAGTATATTTCATTATTTGATCAAGGGTTGATCATGATTCATCAAGGATTGCTCATAATTCATCAAGACTCAAAAGTTGCTAAATTAGGGTTTTGCAGGAAAAGTCAACTCAACTTTGACCAAGCATAACTTTCTCATTCTTTATGATAAATGACCCATCCAAAGCTCATTTTGAAGATAGGATGCAATTCCCTACAATCCATATTCATCTCCCAAGTTCAAAATATGCACTCACAAGAAGTTATGAATTTGGACATTATAGGTCATTTTGGAAAGTCAACAAAAACACCTTTTGGGTCAAAGCTTCTTACATGAACATGGAAGATCCAATTGAGATGAAACCAAATAGGTCTCTTACGGGACATCCTAAGCTTTCTAAAAAGTCTAAGAAAACCCTCATAAGGTTAAAATTGAGAGAGATATGCATTGTCAAAGTTGGACAATTTTTGAAAAAAATGCATGAAGCAAATATTGACCAAACGTGGATTTTTTCCAAATGGGCCTATCTTTTCAAGTTTGAAACTCATTCCTAAAATGGTCCATGACCTCTAAGCCCACCCATACATTTTTCTACTATTTATGCTATTTATTTTGATATTTTATTCATTAAAATTCAGAATTAAATAAATAAATAATATAAATAATATAAATTTTGATGTGAATCCATTTTGGGAAAGTTTTATGCTGGTTTATTTCAATTGATTTCGTGCAATAACTCTTCAAATATGTCCAAGTTCATCCACATGTGAAAATGGCATAAAATCATCAAATATGGCATTTTTTTCAAATTTTGATCATGGTCTTAAAACACAACATTATGAGGGAGATTCTTTCCATGCTTTCTTGTCTCCTCATTCTACTCTATAAATATAGAGCCATACAAGCTTGAAGGGGACGAAAACCCTGTCTAAAAAGCTCTCAAAAAGCTCTTCAAAAAGTTATCTAAAAACTCTTCAAAAAGCTCTCCAGAAATCAAAGAATTGATGCAAGTCATATCTCGAGGCTCCTGTCTCTCTCAATTGACATCAAGCCTCAAACCATCCTCTTGAAGTCCTAAAGAGTCTTACAAGGCCCAAGAGCAATCCATCACACGCCTAGCACGCCCCTCATTTGACAACACCGGTTTGGTAAAATTTTAAACTTTGAATCTCTAATTTTAATCACATTTTATGGTATGCTAATGTTTGTTTGAGTTTATATAGAACCGTTATGGATGGTTGAATCATAGGTTCCACACAAGAATAAAAAAACACCATAGTTAGACCATGAAGCTTTCGAAGATTCGAGCCTAGGGATTTCTGATGATTGCACCCCTTGTTTACTTTTGCTACTAGGCTCATCTTTATTTTCATGTTTTATTCGTTTTATTTATTTCTTTTAATCTCTTTTATTTTTTATCAATAAACAAATATAAAAATCACATAAAAATAGATTTAGGATTTTTTCTTAATTAAATTTTAATTTTAGGTAAAATTTTAATTTCTTTTTGTAAATTACTTAAAAATAATTAGAATAAATAAGTTTTATTACTAACTTAATTATATTTTATTTTTTCCTAAAATAACCAAAGAAACCAAAATAGGTCATGTAATTATTTTTATTAATTAATTTAATTAACTAATTAATTGCATATTTAATTTAGAAAACTTATTTCTTTTATTAAAAACAACAAAAAAAAACAATTTTTCTTTTAATTAGGTTAGAAGGGTCAAAACCTTAAATTCTCGTCGATCTTAATTCTTCTCGGGCGCTTTATTTCTATTATTTACCATATTGATGTAACTGCCTACAGTTTGTAATAGTTTAATTAGGACGTTTATTTACATTTATCGCTTTATTTTCAAAGGGTTTGTTTTTGGCTATGTAAATATCCGAAGCCTTGTAATAGCGTAGTTTAAATTACGCACTTTAAATTCCGCAAATTATTAACTGTTAGATGTATGATATAGGGATGCATTACAAGAATGTATGATTAATTTTAAAACAGTTAGATCACCCTAAATGTACAAAGATAAATAAACCGAAATTGAATCATTCGCACATGCATACTCCTAGGGTACACTCCCACTTGGTTGCCTTCGGTAAATGGTCATTGAGTATAGGATGCTTTAGTGGTCGTCCTTTTGTCTAAACAAAGATCAAAGTCCCGATTCGTAAAAGTTTCCTCGGAATGGTTGCCTTGGAATTGTTGCCTCGAATAATTGATCTAAGACATTAGGGTTACTACTAAGGTGTCCTAACATTGCTTTAGTGACCGTGCGTCCCTTTCGAATTGACCCTCAAAACTCCAACGATGATGCTACCTACTCACTAATAGTGGGATAGCGTTGTCTAAAGGAAACAAGCATAGAACGGTTCTTTTTTCGAGTAGGTAGATTAGCTCTTAAGTACTTGCTCAATCAAAACAATTTTTCACACTTACACTCCTTTATAAACAAAGTTTTCAAAAACACTTCATTACACTCTTGAAGACAGAAGCAAGAGTTAAATCGAAGTTAAAACAAAAACTTTTCAAAGCGCACAAACACAAAGAAAACAATTTTGAAAATTATGAGCAAGTACTTAAGAGCCCGTAGATAACTACAGATAGAAAGGGTGCTAATACCTTCCCTTTCTATAAATCTACCCCCGTACTCAGAAATATCTCGAAAAAGGAATTTTTCTGTGCTTTTTTCCTTTCCTTGTTGGATAAAATAAAAGACGGGCGACTCTTGCTTATCGCGACATTTTGTGAAAACAAACGCAAAACGCAAACCAACAATTCCTTAAAAATAGGGAAACACGTCCCGGTTCTGGCCACCGTATCACAGAACCGGCGACTCTGCTGGGGAATGAATAAGTGGGGTGTACCTTAGGAATAGTTCATCATATTGTTTTCAATTGTTTGAATTGTTTGCTTTATATTTGTGGAACTTGTATCAGAGTTACTATAGATCCTAACCCGGATTTGGGGGACACCTTTTAGGTAAGTAGCAATAGACTGTGAGGGAACTGTACAGCGTAAACTGATACGATTGAAGCAGTAGCTACGTTGGTGTGACACATTAGTTGGTACCGATATCCCTTGTAGAGAAACAAGGAGAGTATGGGGCTGCTAATGGGTTATTAAGCATCAACTGACCTTAGAACCTATAATTTACCAACTTGGCCATAGAAAAGTAGCAGTATGCTACACTCATTGAGACCATACTCTCGCGATGATTCCGGCCGCAAGAAAAGGTTGCTAAACTAGAATTATGACCGATCGAAGATGGTCAATGATATTGAGAACCTCTAAAACCCGGTTACTATTACTAGGACAGGCTGAACCAACTAAACTGAAAGAGGGTAATACCTAGACCCCATGCAAGCCTAAACTTAAGGATGTTTGTGTGACTTGTGTGCTTTCAAACTTGAACTACTTGCACATTTTTGTTATCTAACAACATGAGTTCCTTGCAGGTTTTGTTTACAGTCCTTATCCAATAACTTGGATTTCTTGCCGGATTTACTTACTTACATCACCTCGCATTTGCTTAAACGCATAACATACACATCATAACATCATGCCTTAACATTTCCTTAACCATTTCAAGGATCTCAAAGGTTTGTGATGCAGGTTATGGTAAATCAAACGTCTAGCAAGGGGAAAAGGGGATTTATTTTCCTCTAGCCAATGTCATCTAGAGATCAAAACACGATAATTTGAGTCGGTGGCTATGACCCACTCGATATGGTGAGCTTGACTCTTGAAGAAGGACTCTCAACAAACGTGAAGTTTCTTCAATTCAAATTCTAACAGTTTCTTGTTTACCCCGCGAGATCCTTGAAAACATTGCATACATATATCATACATATTATTTCATAACAGGTCTTTCATTACCGGTCCCTCATGTCCTCGCTGTTTATTTCAGCAATGGCTCTCCAACAAGACAACAAATATCTTCATACTCAAGAAGCACAATTTAGGGAAATCTTCCTAAACCTATCCAAGGGGCAGGAAGAGTTGAAAACACTCCTCGTTGGGAACTTGGTCAAGAAAAGTCCTGAAGACAATAAGGACGAGCGACTGAAACAACTGCAAGCTGAGGTAGATGCAATAAGAACCCAGATGATGGGGAAGATGGCTCTTATCCAAGGCTTAGCCCGGGAACAAGAAGAGCTGAGAACCATTATCAACCAGCTTCATCAAGACAGATACAACAGTATGAAGCAAACAGTCGAGGCCGGGGACCAAGTCATTGATCAACCTCCAAGAAGACAAAAGGTTGGTTTGGTGAAGAGTGGACCTTTCCAAATTGCTACTACATCACGGGTCCAACAACAACCTCGCCAAAAATAACAGGTTGATTAGAGTAAGCCAAATATGCCCAAAAGGTAGTTTACCAAAATCAACATGTCATTGCCTCAAGCATTGCAACACCCGTTAAAGGCCAAGTTGGTTATATGAAGGGACCCTCCTCATAATCCCAACATAGCCTCCCCAGACTACAATCCTGATGCGAGGTGTGCATACCATTCCAATAGCCCGAGGCATGATACTGATGACTGTTGGGCATTGAAAAATAAAATTCAGGACTTGATTGATGAAGGAGTGCTGGAGTTTACACAAGATGGTCAGGCTGAGTTCTTCTACCATCCCTCCAAGGCACGTCCTTTGAAGTGACAAGACCAAACGAGAAGACTTTTTGTTCATTAGAATTTTCAATTTGTAATTTTCTTTTGATTGTTCAAACATTTATTCATGTCAAACTTTGTTACTTTATCAATGCATTGCATATGTCTGTTTTGAATCAATCCATTCGTATTCACTATATTCAAATTGCTTTCATTTTTGTGATGTTCAACTCTCGATTAAAAAATTCTAAGCCTTTAGAGGGAGGATGACGAAAATGATATCAAAATCTCTACAGTATGCTTTTGAACAGACCCCGCTAACGATGTACAGGCGTTGTTTCAAATCCTAAACAGTGGAGTTATAAGGAAGATAATCCCTCTTCAACCCCTTTGAGCCAAAGAAGTTGGAGTTTTTTTTTCTTTTCACGCAAATTAAAAAAAAAAACCTTAATCACAACCTGGGGGCAGGGTAGTTTTCTCAGTTAATTCGGGTGCATAATTAATGGCATCAAAGAGGTCCTTCCAAAACAAAAGACGGTGATGGTTCCATATAATCGTCAAGACAGGCAGTTATTATCTCTCGAAATAAAAGCCCATTAAGTCAAAACCTATGAAGGAGACTTAAGAAAAATTGGGGCATCCCGCTGACTGTAATCACAAAAGAAACAGTTCAGGTAAAAGACAGGTATAATAAAATCAAAAAGAAAGAGATCCTACAAACTCTCAACAAAAATGACTGCCTGTTCAAAATAAATTGTCAGTATCCGAACCGTCGCTGGAATATCAGAGCAAAGACTCAAAACAGGGTCTAAATGCCAAATTAGTTGAGTTTAGGATCGAAGAACATCACGAAGAACGGGTGGGTACAAATAAAATCTGAGCCTTTATCCTTTGTTTCTTGAACCGTGAACCAGACCACGTTATAACCCTTAAAAGTCCTAGCTGAGGCATGGGTTAGTTTGAAAGCATACTGTTACAAAAGGTATCCTGACTCCTGTAGAGCTTGCTGTAAATCCTGAGTTGACATCACATTTTACAAAAATTCGCTTGTTTTCTTGAAAACTGCATTTTCAAAGAACTTCAAAATAGACATAAGCTTTGCATTCTTAAAATAACATTGTTTGCATATGACTATTTGTTCAACAGCAGAGAAATTCGCACGATGAATATCTAGTGAACAAAAACCTTTTCAATAAAAAGGGTCACCTCAAGTGGAAAAAACACTTCCAACTAAGGGGCATGGCATGAGCATTATCTATCATCTGGGACAGTCAAGTCAAGATTCAAGGAGTCTCTCAAAGATGCCAAATAGCCAGGGGAAGATCTCCATCTAAATCACTTGGGGCATTGGACATGAATTCCAGCAACGAATCTTGTATGATCAAACAAACATCTTCTGGTAGTATGGCAACACAACACTACCGACAATGACAACTCCCTACACCCTGAGAGCGTGGACATAGTCAGAAAATAATGCACATGAACAAAGACCCGCTAGGTTGACAGGCCTAGGCAAAAATAAGGGCATCCCGACGAACCAAAAGGGTTCGGAAAAAAATTAGGGATAAAAACAAAAAAGGATTTGTACACCTGGCAAGTCGAAAACCTGAAAAGGCGGCTTGGGCAAGAAAGGGTATCCCGGTGGACTGAAAATATGAAAAGACAGTCCAGGAAAAAGTTAGGGATTAAAGCATACGACTATGTCCCGTCATCTCGTCACTTGCCTACCAGAAGAAGATTTGTCATTTCAATCGGCAATTACCAAGCACCTCATAGGTTGGAACAATACTCGATCCACAAGGCCTCCGCAGGCACCTTCTCCCGCAGATACAAGGGCAGAAAAGTCTCGATGCAAAGTCACTGTCATATCCTCAACCCGCGTCCCAGTAACATCTACACTCCCCGCAGAGTAAGAAAAGGACAGTGGTGTTAATTCTCCCCAGCTGAGGCTCGCAACCACGAATGGGTCAGTAAGATTCTCCCCAAGCAGAGTTTATCTATCACCAGCACTGGAAGATTATCCCCAGTGGAGTCTGGAAGATTATCCCCAGTAGAGTCTAAAAGATTATCCCCAGTGAAGTCGCCATTGGAAAATCATCCCCAGCGGAGTTCATTCCTTTCACAGACAGAAATTTAATCCCCAACAGGGTTCATTGTCACCAACAACAGTAATTCATCCCCAGCTGAGTTTTATTTCTCCAAATCAGCAAATCTTCTAGCAGAGTATATACTCCCCACAAAGTCATTTCCTCGTCAGTCCATTCCCCAACAGAGTTATTCTCTCTTGTAGGATTAATCTCCCAATCATCTTCGATCGTTATCTCCAGCGAGCGAAACTCTTTATTCTCCAACAATAGTCAGGGATTTATTTTCCCAAACTCGGACGTACCACAATAGCATTTCATGTTCATATATCATGACGTGCGCATACATATTGCATATAGCATAATTTCATTTATTTTGAGAACATCATCATACAATGCATGTCATGCATCATATACGATTAATCATGTACCTTTTCAGGAAAGATGGTTATCATCAACAACTTCCAGCAAGTTCAAGATTAACTCCAGAAACTAAACAGAGTAATTATCTGCACGATCAAATGCAGCTTTACACGGGTTCGTCATGAAGAAATCTTACACGGGTTTCTCCTAAATGCAGCTTCACACGGGTTTATCCTGAAAAATCTTACACGGGTCCTTTCTCATATATTTATGAATAAAGTTTTACACGAACTTATCACAAAGTAACCTTACCCAGGTTCCTCCTGAAGTTTTACACGAACTTATCACAAAGTAACCTTACCCAGGTTCCTCCTGAAGTTTTACACAAACTTATCTCAAAGTAACCTTACCCCGGTTCATTCTGAAGTTTTACACAAACTTATCACAGAGTAATCTTACCCAGGTTCCTCCTGAATTTTTACACAAACTTATCCTGAAGTAACCTTACCCAGGTTCCTCCTTATAATTTCTTGATGTAGTTTCACCCAGACTCATCCTGAAGCAACCTTACCCAGGTTCCTCCTTACAATTTCCCGATGTAGTTTCACCCAGACTCATCCTGAAGCAACCTTACCCAGGTTCCTCCTTACAATTTCCCGATGTAGTTTCACCCAGACTCATCCTGAAGCAACCTTACCCAGGTTCCTCCTTACAATTTCCCGATGTAGTTTTACCCAGACTCATCCTGAAGCAACCTTACCCAGGTTCCTCCTTACAATTTTCTGATGTAGTTTTACCTAAACTCCTCATGAAGCAGCCTTACCTAGGTTTCTTCCCGGTTCAGATGCAGTTTTACCTAAACCCATCATGGAGAAACCTTACCTAGGTTCCTTCTCAGTTCAGATGTAGTTTTACCTAAACCCATTATTGTACCCCAAAATTTTCCCTCTCAATTTTCAAGGCCTTTTTCACAAGGATTTTCAAGGTTCAAGCTTGAACAAGTGCATTGGGATTTTCCAATACCAAAATTAAAAGAAGACTGTCAAAAAGGGAGAAAACAGATAAAAATAACATTTTGACAAATTTGGAGGAAAACATGTCTCTTTCAATTTAGCACTCTTCGACTGACTCTAAGCCTCCTTCGATTTCTCAAAATGGCTACTAGCGTGCCTCTTTCGATTGGGACTGTAACTTCTCGTTGCAGGCTTCATTTGTGCCTTTTGCTGCCTGCGTGCTTGCAATTGAAGGCCATGACCTACTGGCCACACATGCCCCCTGCAAGGAAACCCTTTTCGATTCACCAAACGTGCTGCCTGCAAGCCTGCTTCGATTTGGACAAGTTTACTGCCTGCAAGCCTGCTTCGATTTGGACAAGTTTACTGCCTACAAGCCTGCTTCGACTGGACAAGTTTGCTGTCTGCATGCTTGCTTTGTTTGGACAAGTTTCGATGGGACAAGGAACACCCTTCGACTCAGAAGTCAGGAACTTCCCTCACGCTAAAAGGCAATGACTCCCTTTATGTTTGTTTCGATCCACATGCTTCGATTGGGAAATATGCTTCCTTCGAGCATGAGCTTTTGATTGGGCAATATGCTTCCTTCGAGCATGAGCTTTCGATTGGGCAATAGCTTCCTTCGAGTTAGCTTGTTTCGACCACAAGCTTCGACTGAGGCAAAGGCTTCCTTCAAACAGATGTGCTTCGATCTCACTCTTGCATTTAACTCAAGACCAAATCTCGTTTGCCAGGCTATGTTGCGTCTAAATCTTTACATAGTCAGAAGCTTGTACAAAGGTTTTAAACTTTGTCTTTTAGATACTACTATTCTGGGTTAAAGGCTACATACTCTTTCTTTTCATAGAGAGTACTTTTATCACAAAAGCAGCTTTCAAACTGAATTTGGTCTGAGCACAAGCAATGTCAGAAGCATAAGTCACATCTTCTGCACCCCAACTGCCAAGAGGCCCCCCACATGTACTGTCATGTTACATTATTTTATCATTTATTTGCAAGGCTGGCTTTGGACAACATGTCCATTCTTTCTCTATAAATAGAGGAACATTTACAAAGCTAAGGGAGGATCTTTGGACCAGAGGAATGAATCTCCCAAAATTTCTCAAACACAACAAATCTCTCAAGTCCCTTCAACACTTGTGAGAACAAACCCAGAATCACATACTTACTTCCTTCGATTCTGAAGAACAAGTATTCTTCATTATCCTTCGAATTCAGTTTGGAAAGAAACATAAGACTTGTTTCTTTCTTTCCTTTGAATCCAGCATTGCAAGCACAACTGTTGGCCCCCTCTTTCAAATCCAGAACCCCGGGCCTCCACTCAAGGTCCCACATCCATTCAAGTCCTGAAGCAAGGTAAGTTATTCTTACCTTTGAACTTTTCGTTTCATGGCATAACATGTAAATAATCTTTACGTTCGTTTGAAACATGTACATACCACTGTTCCTTTCGATTCCACCCTTTTAACATATTTTTCATAGCTATCCCTTTCGTTTTGCTTTCTGTTTACCTAAACTTGCTTTAACTATTAAACTGTTTACAAGACAAATATTAGCATGGCCTCAGGCCATGTTGCCATTTAATGCTTGAAATGAAAGAAACAAGAAACAAGAAATAGGAAACGAAGCTTCTGGCTTCTACTCTCTTTCTCCAGGTCAAACGAAAGAGACAACCAGGAGGAAAACCATGTTGACTTCCAGGCCCAAACGAAAAGCATGCCTTCACTGAATTCCAGCCCCTAATCGAAAGGCATTCCCTCACTGCTTTCAACCTCCAGTCGAAGAAGACAACAAGGCAGAACCAGAAGGCTTCACCATACACTGACTTCCAAGCCAGTCGAAGAAGACAACAAGGCAGAACTAGAAGGCTTCACCATACACTGACTTCTAAGCCAGTCGAAGGACAGAACCTCACTGGTTCTGTCCCCAATCGAAGGAGGCCAACATAATGCAAATCGAAAGCTGCTACTGCCTGGGTCGAAAGACACTCATTTTTCTTACTTTTATCTTTTTTTTTGCCTTTACATTTTCTTGCCTTTCAATATGGTTGTAATAGTGTAGGATGTTTATTTCCTGCATTTTTATTGCTTTATACAAATGCTAGTAACTAGGTGTGTATGGAAAGATAAAACCAACAAGTAGACAAACTAAAAATCAAAGACAAATGCATGCAATAAAACACACTTTGCACACATGCACCCTTAGGGTAATCTCACTTGTTGCCTCAGAAAATAGTCATGTCCCTCGAGCATGGGCGTTTTAGCAAAGACCCTCGATAAAAGATCGTAGTCCCTAGATGACCCTCGATGTTGCCTTCGGTAAACGATCTAGTCCCTAAAACGACATTGCTAAAACGTCCCATATGTTGCCTTCTATGACTATGCAAACGTCCCATGCCCGTCCCGTTCAACATCCTAACACAAGGTTGTTCACCAAATACAATGGTGAATCAACACTGTTAAAAGGGTCAAAAACATGAGAAAGATCTTTGAGTAAAATTAGGGTAGACAACTCTTAGTTACTTGATAAAAAATCTTGCAAAACATCCTTGCCATTTTTCAAAACACACTCCACAACACAATTCCAAAACAAATTTCAAAACATTGAAACATCTTTTCAAAAAGACAAACACCTTTGTAAAACATTCAAACGAATTGTTACAAAGGTTGCCTAGACAAGGCATCTTTTTCAAAACATTTTCAAAACCACACACACAAAGCACCATTTCAAACAATTGAAAAGCAAAGGCAAGTGATCTAAAACAAGTAACTAAGAGCCCATGGATAACCATGGATGAAAAGGGTGCTAGCACCTTCCCTTTTCATAATCTACCCCCCCGAACCCACGAAAACATCTCAAAGGTCTTTCCTGTGCTTTTTGACCTTTCCTTAGGATAAAATAAAAAGTCGGTGGCGACTCTTGCTAAACCGAAACATTTGCAAACACAAACGCAAATCCCAAGTCAGTTCTCCCACCGTATCACACCCATCATGGAGGAACCTTACCTAGGTTCCTTCTCAGTTCAGATGTAGTTTCACCTAAACCCATCATGGAGCAACCTTACCTAGGTTCCTTCTCTTTCCCGATGTAGTTTCACCTAGACTCATCCTGGAGCAACCTTACCTAGGTTCCTTCTCTTTCCTGATGTAGTTTCACCTAGACTCATCCTGAAGCAACCTTACCTAGGTTCCTCCTCAGTCCCGATGCAGTTCTACCCAAACTCTTCACAAAGCAACCTTACCCAGGTTCCTTCTCGGTTCAGACACAGTTTTACCCAAACTCCTCACAAAGCAACCTTACCCAAGTTCCTTCTCGGTTCAGACGCAGTTTTATCCAAACTCCTAATGGAGTAACCTTACCCAGGTTCCTTCTCATAACCCTACTATCCAGGTTTCTTTTCTCTTATCTCCAGACAATAGTCCACAATACTGTAAGACCCAGACCTATCAAACACGATCGGTTTCACCTTTCCCTAGTAGGTCGCGGTGCAGCCTGTACATAAATAGATACGCAATTCACTTCCGCTTCCTCAAGCCGAAGTTAATTCCTCAGTTGAATAACAGATGACTGAAGTTCCTAAATATCAGCATAGATGATTCCTCAGTTGAATAACGGATGACCGAAGTTCCTAAATGTCAGCAGAGATGATTCCTCAGTTGAACAACGGATGACTGAAGTTCCTAATTGTCAGCAGAGATGATTCCTCAGTTGAACAACGGATGACAGAAGTTCCTAAATGTCAGCAGAGATGATTCCTCAATTGAACAATGAATGACTGAAGTTCCTAAATGTCAGCAGAGATGATTCCTCAGTAGAATACGGATGACTGAAGTTCCTAAAAATCAGCAGAGATGATTCCTCAGTTGAACAACGTATGACTGAAGTTCCTAAATGTCAGCAGAGATGATTCCTCAGTTGAACAACGGATGACTGAAGTTCCTAAATGTCAGTAGAGATGATTCCTCAGTAGAATACGGACGACCGAAGTTCCTAAATTTCAACAGAGATGTTTCCTCATTGGAATACGGACGACCGAAGCTCCTAAAATTCTACTTCTCTCAACAAAGATCAGCCCTCCCCAGCGGAATCTTCCTCAACAACAGGTATACAAGCTCTCGCTAAGGAATCTCTTATGCGATCGAAACTCCTTCAGATGGCATCTTTAAGCCCATCCCCTCGTCAGCAATTTCCAAATGGCATCTGTAAGCCCATTCCCGACAACACAAGACAATTACCACTTCATGCGAATGCAAATTTCTGGCCACTCTAGTGTTCAATCCTCTTCCACCTTTGGATCACGAAAGGTACGAAAGCCATTCTAAATCTTCAGGTTTAAGAAGATTGAACAGGGGCAGCTGTTGTACCCCAAAATTTCCCCTCCCATATTTCTCAAAACATTTCAAGAAAGATCCCCAAGTTGCTCAAGGTAGTCCAAGGGTTGGCCAGACAAGCTCTCTCCTAAGGCAGTCTATCTCAAATTAGGGTTTCATGTTGCATCAAGATACTTGAGTCCAAGGGACCCCAAATGCTCAAAATTGTCCTAATATGTTCTCAAGATCATCCATGTCAAGTTTCAAGCCTTGCAGAGGAAGTTTGCTCAGTCAATTGCTCAAAGGCCTGAAAATTGACTATGCTAGGGCAAAAGTCAACCGTGGCCCACATATAGTCAAACTTCAAGATTTTTGGTCAACATCCTCATTTTGAAGTATATTTCGTCATTTGATCAATGGTTTATCACGATTCATCAAGGATTGCTCATAATTCATCAAGACTCAAAAGTTGCTAAATTAGGCTTTTGCATGAAAAGTCAACTCAACTTTGACCAAGCATAACTTTCTCATACTTTATGAGAAATGACCCATCCAAATCTCATTTTGAAGAGGATGAAATTCCCTAAAATCCATCTTCATCTCCCAAGTTCAAAATCTGCAATCACAAGAAGTTATGAATTTGGACATTATAGGTCATTTTGGAAAGTCAACAAAAACACCTTTTGGGTCAAAGCTTTTTACATGAACATGTAAGATCCAATTGAGATGAAACCAAATAGGTATCTTAGGGGACATCTTAATCTTTCTAAAAAGTCCAAGAACACCCTCATAAGGTGAAAATTGAGAGAGAGATGCATTGTCAAAGTTGGACAATTTTTGAAAAAAAAAGCATGAAGCAAATATTGACCAAACTTGGATTTATTCCAAATGGGCCTATCTTTTCAAGTTTGAAACTAATTACTAATATGGTCCATGACCTCTAAGCCCACCCATACATTTTTCTACTATTTATGCTATTTATTTTGATATTTTATTCATTAAAATTCAGAATTAAATAAATAAATAATAGAAATTTTGATGTGAATCCATTTTGGGAAAGTTTTATGCTGGTTTATGTTAATTGATTTCGTGCAATAACTCTTCAAATATGTCCAGGTTTATCCACATGTGAAAATGGCTTAAAATCATCAAATATGGCATTTTTTCAAATTTTGATCATGGTCTTAAAACACAACATTATGAGGGAGATTCTTTCCATGCTTTCTTGTCTCCTCATTCTCCTCTATAAATATAGAGCCATACAAGCTTGAAGGGGATGAAAATCCTCTCTAAAAAGCTCTCAAAAAGCTCTTCAAAAAGCTCTCTAAAAGCTCTTCAAAAAGCTCTCTAGAAATCAAAGAATTGGTGCAAGTCATATCTCGAGGATCCTGTCTCTCTCAATTGACATCAAGCCTCAAACCATCCTCTTGAAGTCCTCAAGAGTCTTACAAGGCCCAAGAGCAATCCATCACACGCCTAGCACGCTCCCCATTTGACAACACCGGTTTGGTAAAATTTTAAACTTTAAATCTCTAATTTTAATCACATTTTATGGTATGCTAATGTTTGTTTGAGTTTATATAGAACAATTATGGATGGTTGAATCATAGGTTCCACGCAAGAATCAAAAAACACTATAGTTAGAGCATGAAGCTTTCGAAGATTCGGGCCTAGGGATTTCTGATGATTGCACCCCCTGTTTACTTTTGCTACTAGGCCCATCTTTATTTTCATGTTTTTTTCGTTTTATTTATTTCTTTTAATCCCTTTTATTTTTTATCAATAAACAAATATAAAAATCACATAAAAATAGATTTAGGATTTTTTCTTAATTAAATATTAATTATAGGTAAAATTTTAATTTCTTTTTGTAAATTATTTAAAAATAATTAGAATAAATAGGTTTTATTACTAACTTAATTATATTTTATTTTTTCCTAAAATAACCAAAGAAACCAAAATAGGTCATGTAATTATTTTTATTAATTAATTTAATTAACTAATTAATTGCATATTTAATTTATAAAACTTATTTCTTTTATTAAAAACAACAAAAAAAAAACAATTTTTCTTTTAATTAGCTTAGAAGGGTCAAAACCTTAAATTCTCGTCGATCTTAGTTCTTCTCGCGCGCTTTATTTCTATTATTTACCATATTGATGTAACTGCCTACAGTTTGTAATAATTTAATTAGGACGTTTATTTACATTTATCGCTTTATTTTCAAAGGGTTTATTTTTGGCTATGTAAATACCCGAAGCCTTGTAATAGCGTAGTTTAAATTCCGCACTTTAAATTCCGCAAATTATTAACTGTTAGATGTATGATATAGGGATGCATGACAAGAATGTATGATTAATTTTAAAACAGTTAGATCACCCTAAATGTGCAAAGATAAATAAACCGAAATTGAATCATTCGCACATGCGCACTCCTAGGGTACACTCCCACTTGGTTGCCTTCGGTAAATGGTCATTGAGTATAGGATGCGTTAGTGGTCGTCCTTTTGTCTAAACAAAGATCGAAGTCCCAATTCATAAAAGTTGCCTCGGAATGGTTGCCTTGGAATTGTTGCCTCGAATAATTGATCTAAGACATTAGGGTTACTACTAAGGTGTCTTAACATTACTTTAGTGACCGTGCGTCCCTTTTGAATTGACCCTCAAAACTCCAACGATGATGCTACCTACTCAGTAATAGTGGGATAGCATTGTCTAAAGGAAACAAGCATAGAACGATTCTTTTATCGAGTAGGTAGATTAGCTCTTAAGTACTTGCTCAATCAAAACAATTTTTCACACTTACACTCCTTTATAAACAAAGTTTTCAAAAACACTTCATTACACTCTTGAAGACAGAAGTAAGATTTAAATCGAAGTCAAAACAAAAACTTTTCAAAGCGCACAAACACAAAGAAAACAATTTTGAAAATGATGAGCAAGTACCTAAGAGCTCGTAGATAATTACGGATAGAAAGGATGCTAATACCTTCCCTTTCTATAAATCTACCCCCGTACTCAGAAATATCTCAAAAAAGGAATCTTTCTGTGCTTTTTTCCTTTCCTTGTTTGATAAAATAAAAGACGGTGGCGACTCTTGCTTACCGCGACATTTTGCGAAAACAAACGCAAAATGCAAACCAGCAATTCCTTAAAAATAGGGAAACACGTCCCGGTTCTGGCAACCGTATCACACCTATTAATAGAGGGTCATCCCCCATTCAATTTCCCAAGCTTAGATCACCAGAATCACCCTGCCTAACTTCCTTCACAACTCAAAATTCATCTACTTTGAATCCTATTCTCAAGCCTTTTTCAATCCATTTTTTTCATCAATTCACCTTCCTTGATCTTCCCTGAAGCTAACCATATAATCACATTCAAGAATCGTGTCCTATATTGCTCCATAGAAGTCCAGTTTCAGAGCTCTGCAACTCAACTTCAATAGTTAGATTCCTTCATCAATTATTCAAAACTTTGGTATCATTGTGTTGTTCTCATTGCCCTGGTTCTAGTTGCAACACTTACTTTTATCTGGAAGCACGTTTTGACCATGAATTTTCAAATCCCTTTTCAAAACTTTTTTTCCAAATTGCTTGAGTTACATTTTATATAAATTTGGCGCGAGGGTGTGGTTGTCTTCGTCTTGAACAGACGAAGCGAATGGCATAGGTTTGAGCTTCTGATTTTACAGTTTGAGAGACCTGCAATTCGTGAAGGCTGGAGGTTGAAGATGACCAACGTGTCATCTTCTAACCAATGAAAGCGTGACATTTGTTATTTTCAAATTCTGATTTTATTAATGATTCTGTACGTTATTCATTAAAGACCATGATATGCACAACGCGCCAGATCCCTTAGATTTGATTACTAACGTGTTTTGACTCTCATTCAATGGTCCACATCTTTTTCTGATTTTTATATTTTAATTGTTTTAAATTTCAAAAAATCATAGAAAATTCATTTTTAGTCTAAAAAATCTAAAAAAATTATGAAAAATATTTTTGATTATTCTCTTTCTGATTTTTATTTTTTAACAATTTAATTTTGTGTTTTGATATTTTTTATGAATTTTACACTTATTTTATTTGTTTAAAATATTTAAAAATACTTTTACACATTTGTTATTCTGAAAAAATTATGGAATGATCCAATGATATTGTGACAAATATTGGTGACCTTATATATTTTTGTTTCTGACTTTGCTATTTTTTACTATTTTTGTTTATTTTACCCATTTATTTTAATTTTTAAAAATAATTTCCGACTTTTAAAAGTTCCCAAAATTTTTGTAAAATTACTTGGTCGCTTTTCTGATTTTTTTATGATCTTATTTTTCATTTCTTGATTAATTTGAATATAATTGGAATTTTCCTCATTATTTTCCATTTTTTAAACATTTTTAAACCCTTTAATGTATATATTAATTATATTATTGTTTTGTGAATATTTTCTGGCTGTCTTAGGTTGATTTTTTGGTCATGGCTTTATTAACATCATTGGATCCATGGTGTTGAGTTTAACTCCATAAAAATGGATGAATGATTTTAATAATAGTTTGATTAAATATTAATTCAAATGTGGTTTTTCTTTTTACCCTAATCCCCTTCATCTCATCCCTTTCTTATTGCACTAAATGTTGTTAGAACATGATCTCTATATCATATCTCAAAACAAATGGTGCATAGATTGCTATTGACCGACCTCAAAATAGGTGCGACTTCTATATAAGTCCACATAGCGCTAAATTTTGTCCTGATTCGAATAAATGATCATTCGTGGCCCAAAATTATGATTGCAAGCCCAAGTATGTTAATTTGATCTGTTTGATCCAATAACCTTGAGATTCATTGTATGGAGGCTTTGGTTCTACCAATCCTCTAATGGATCTACAACACCTTTGGTCAACGCGAATCACTTAAACATCGTTGATTATTAAATGGTACTTGTGAGAACTCCAAATGGATGATATACTTGACAAAAAGAAAATACAACTTGTTGTGTGGAGGCTTTGGTTCTATCAATCCTCTAATGAGTTCCAAATGTAAGTTTCAAGATGGTCATCCAACTAACCACTAATTATTGACTTGTTTTATTTTATGCTTTTATTCTTTTATGCTTTATGTACTATTTATTTTTTTAGCATTTTATATTTCATGCCATTTTCATCTTTGCTCATTTGAGCATTTATTTTCTTGTCATTTTTACTTTGCTCACTTTGCTCATTTCAACGTAAACCCTAAAAAACTCTTAATGGTACTTGGACTATTTGGTTACTATCCTTGGCATAATGGAGCAGTGGACTTTTTCTTGGACTTAGGATTAGAAACCTTATCCTATCTTGGATACCTTGTGATCTTATCTGATTATTTTGTCTGGAGATCTTGAGTTTTACCTCAAGACATTGGGTTGCTTGTTTGTTTTTGTGTGCAGGTTTTTTTGTGATTACACTCTTTGTCTTTTATCTGGAATTCATCCACATACAACCGTTACTCTGCCTAATTTTTGTGAAGACTTAATACATTTGAAGAGGTCTAGTATCTTTGCTTGCTTGGTTTCACTCCAAAGAATGAGAATTCTATCTTGGCTCATAATGTCAAGTTTTGGCTTCTTGTTGGTTAGATGGTCCTTATCCTTAGCTTTTATCTTATGCTTTAGGATAGCCTCTTCTTCTCCTCCCATCTTATTTAATTTCAGAAATCTTCTCCCTCCTTTTGAAAACTCTTCTTGTTTCTAAACTTGAACCACTTTCACAATAAACTTGGACCTAGGTCCATGCATTTTCAAAATCTTTTCATAAATAAACTTCAATCAACTTAACAATACCTTGACATTTTTTTTTGTGAGAAGACTAAAAGTCAATCAATCTCATTTCAAAACATTTTGCCACTTTGGCTTTTACCTTTAAAACTTTTCTTAAAAGATTAGGCTCTTGTCAATCCTTGTAGTGATTCCAACAAATATACTTCTACAATATGTAGTTAAGTGAGATATTTTACACTTGGGTGTTGAGTGAGGCATTGTTGATTTTAAAATCCAAGCCATATCCTCCACTTTGAGATGAGGCAAATTCTCCTTTCTCATGATTGTGGGTGGTAAGTATGTTTTCCACACGGACAATGACAATGACGTCTTATCTCATAAAATTAACCAACACACTTGTGTTTCAAATTTTTAAAAGAGGAACTACGTGTACCCTGATCCCCTATTGCACGAAAGGTGGTACGTAGGCACTAAAGGTTCGCAACCGCGGCGGGTGCAAAAATCATAAAAAACACTTCTTTTCTCACCTCCACTATCCACTTTATATACAACACATTTTTATAGCCAAAATATATAGATTTTACAAAGAGGTTCATGAGGAGTACCGTAGATGTTTAGGGTGCTAATACCTTCCCTTTGCATAACCAATCCCCTTACCTTGAATCTTTCCCCCTCTTTTTGGGTTATTCGCTCTTTTCCCATTCCTTTGGAAACAATAAAGCGCGATGGTGATTTTGATTTTGATTTGTATAAAGTCTAGTCAATCCAATGGATTAGTCTTGAACATTTCTACTGCTACAGAAAAAATGGCGACTTCACTGGGGACAGATTAACCTTTTGCTGGTCCATCTCTAAGTGGGTTGAGCCTATCCTTGTTTATATCTGTATATGTGCTATTGTTGTTTATGTGCTATATTTTGTATATATGTTTGTTTGGATTTTCCTGGTTTTCAGGGTGCTTGATGATTACTCATAAGTCCTATACTCGGACTTGGGCAAACTTTAAGATAGGATGGGCGATATAGTCATGTTAACTTTGAGGGAGTAATCCCAAAAAAGGAGGCATGAGATCCCCCACTCAGTGGAGGCCCCTTTGACTGTAGTGTCATTTACCGAGTAATCGGGAAGACATACTGCTTTCGACCTGGGAGCCTGCTGAAACTGAGGACCATAGAATACCAAACCCATCTTGGCCTTTTAGGTGTAGTGCGGAAGCTATGACGGAGTAATCCAGAAATAGATGTCACGCGATGCTGCACTCAAACGAGTCTTTCTTGAGAATATTACAAATTACCAAGTTAATAGGGAAGTTGGTAATATCCGAAGGAAGGATGTAGACTCTGGGAACCTCTAGAACCTTGTTCAACAGGTGATAACTTTCTAGACCAACACCTTATGGGTAGTACCTTCGAACTCATGCTCGTGACGTTGAACCTATGAACCCTATATGTGTGATCTTGTGTGTGATTGCTGCATCATGCATCCATGCACTCATAAGCATCTTTTGAAGAAAATAATATTTCAAGGGATTTAAAGGCTGACTATTTGTGAATATCTCAGGTACTATTAACCATGGATTCTGGAAAGAGAAAGACCAGGAAATATAGTTTCAAGGATCCAAAGATAGATGAGTTGGTCAGTCTAATTCCAGAGATTGAGTGTCCTGCAGACTTTCGGAAGAAGTATGGATGCATTATTCCTCTCATGAAGCTGAAGATGAAGGAGGGTATTCTCTCGACCTTGGTCCAGTTCTATGATCCGATGTATCACTATTTTACTTTTCCCGATTATCAGTTGATGCCTACACTAGAGGAGTATTCTTATCTATTAGATTTACCTGTTACCGATCGTGTTCCTTTTACTGGTTTGGAGGGCGAGCCAAAACCACATGAGATTGCTACTTTGATTCATCTAGGGAAGTCTGAGGTGGAAGCCCATATGACTACCAAAGGAGGGATTAGAGGATTACCAGCTCAGTTCTTATTGGAGAAAGCTCGTTACTTTGCCAGGATGAAGAGTACGGCTGCTTTCGAGGCCATCTTTGCTTTACTTGATTATGGATTATTCTTATTTCCTAATGTGGACAAGTTTGTCGACATTAACGCTATCAGGATTTTCATGATTGGAAACCCAGTTCCTACACTGTTGGGTGATGCTTATTACTCTGTTCATCTTCAGAGTTCTTATCACCGGGGAATGATTATCTGTTGCACGCCTTTGTTATACCGGTGGTTCATCTCTCATATGCCTCAGTCTGATGCTTTTTGGGATGTCAAGAAGGAACCTCGTTGGGCTCCTAAGATCATGGCACTTACTCACTCAGATATTGATTGGTATCATCGAGCTTATCAGGATGTAGAGATTATTGATAGTTGTGGTAGTTTCCCCAATGTACCTCTTCTTGGTACTAAGGGACGAATTAACTATAACCCTGTTCTTGCATGGCGATAACTTGGTTATCCGATGAGGGATAAACCAAACAATATTCATTTGAGTAGTTTCTTTATGAAGGAAGGAGAAGACCACAAGGAAGCTAGGGAGCAGACTGCGAAGGCCTGGCATCACATTCATAAGAAAAGTAGGAAAGATTTGGGACCTAAAGGTGCTGTTTCTTTGGAGCCATATCTTTAGTGGGTCCGATCGAGAGCCATCCAGTGGAAGATGCCGTATACTCGGGAGACACCCATGCCTGATCTGTTTGTGAAGACCACTCCTCCTTTATTAGATGATCTAGAAGAGTTGCAGCTTGCTTTAGTTAGGATGCAACAGGAAAGAGATGCTTGGAAGAACAAGTTCCAGACTTTAGAGAGTTCCTACAAAGCAGACTTGAAGGAGAAAGATGATTTGATCGAGATCCTTGAGAGTCGAGCAGTAGAGTCTATGGAGAGGCAAGGGGATTTATTTTCTCCTAAGCCTCAAACAGGTGCTGATTGCTCACTTTCTGATCTGAATGATTGGAAGGAAGTTGCCATCAGACATGTGGAAGAAAACCAGAGGTTGAGAGCTCAGATTGCCAGGCTCACAGGGAAGCGCCAGCGTACAGATTGATCTCTATCAGTTTCTTTCTCTCAGGATTTTTAGATTGTATTTTCATCTTGTACTTGGGATCATTGAAACTTGTAACCCATTTTGAAGTTATTATAATAAAAGTTTTCAGTATTTCAAATGCGTTATTATTTTGATGTTTGCAATATGTCTATAAACGTTAAATCCCTTAAAATATTAGATGATGAAGTAAAAATAATCATATGCATTGCATATCATGCATCATATTGCACATATTTTTTGCATTTATTATGCATATATAGGTGCCTTACCCAGCTTTTTGCTCGTGCATCAGCAAGCTGACTCATCACTACAACACTCGGGCTAAATTCAAAAAGAAGATGGACAACTTGGAACAGGAGAATCGCGAGCTACGCGAAGAAGTTTCTACTTTGAAGGCTGGCTTGGCCAATTTGACTACTCTGATGGAAGCTCTGGTTGTTCCTCAAAATCAGCCACCGAGTGTTCAACCTCAACCAACAAGGGAAAATGCTGAAGTTCCTGCTGTTCCTGTATCCGCTACTCCGACTGTTGTTCAAAACCGTATGCCTCAGGGTTATCTGTGAGGAATGCCGGAGAATTTTGCACCTGAAGGTTTCAATTTGGGCCCCCAAGATGCTCCAATGGTTCCAAATGTTGTTACTCCAGAACCTCCTGTGGTGCATGCTGTTCCTGCTGCACCTCCTTCGGTGAATTTGGTTCTATTTATTAATGAAGATTTATATCGTCCTTTCCCTCCACTGAGTGAAGAATTGGGTCTTTATGACATAATGGATGATTTCCAAGAGCGGTTTGATAGAATGCAAAGACAGATGAAGGCTCTTAGGGGAAAGGAGTTATTTGGGTAGAATGTGAATGAGCTGTGTTTGGTCCCGAATGTCAAAGTGCCTGCTAAGTTCAAGGTCCCGGAGTTTGAGAAGTACAAAGGCAACACTTGCCCTCGTGCTCACTTGGTGATGTATGTAAGGAGAATGTCTACCCACATCGATGATCAGCGTTTGCTGATTCACTTTTTCCAGGATAGTCTGCCGGTGCAACGTTGAAATGGTACATGAGTTTAGACAACGCCAACATCCATACTTTTAATGATTTGGGAGAAGCATTCATAAAACAATACAAGTACAATGTGGACATGGCGCCCGATCGTGACCAGCTTAGAGCCATGGTTCAGAAAGACAGAGAATCGTTCAAAGAGTACACGCTGAGATGGCGTGAAGTGGCTGCACAAGTGATTCCTCCCATGGAGAAGGAAATGACTACAATTTTTCTGAAGACGCTAGGTGCTTTCTACTATGAAAGAATGGTAGCAAGCGCACCAAGTGGTTTTACAGTGATGGTAGGAATGGGTGTCCGCCTAGAAGAGGCAGTAAGAGAAGGCCGTTTGACAAATGGTGAAGGATCCGGAAGTGTGAAGAAGCCAGCTTATGGGTTTACAAATAAGCAAGAAGGGGATACCAATGATGTCATACAAGAGAGGAGGGTAAACACTCCTAGAAGGAATTATCAGCATCACCAGCAAGTTGCTTCAGTGACTCCTGTTATGAATGTCGCTCCAACTACCGTTGCTTATCAAAGACAGTCCCAGCAGGGGAACCAAGGGAACAATCAGAGAAGAGAGAACTATGACCCTATTCCCATGAGTTATGCAGAGCTACTACCAGCATTGATTCAGAAGAAGTTAGTCCAGACACGACCACCTCCAGCAGTACCATCACTATTGCCTTGGTATTACAAAGCAGACCAGACGTGTGCCTTTCATCAGGGAGCACCAGGCATAGTGTTGAAAATTGTTATCCTTTGAGGACTGAAGTGCAAAGGTTGGTGAAGTCCGAAATTTTATCTTTCAAAGACATGGGACCTAATGTAAAAGAAAATCCTCTACCCAAGCACGGGGAGTGAATGCTGTAAATATGGTGGCCGGTTGTCCAGGTGACTTCCGAATTTTTGACATTAATTTGGTTAGAGGGGATTTGGTAAAGATGCATGCAGAGCTCTGTGAATTCAGTTATTATACGCCTGACCATGCCGGTTGTGCTATTTGCAGTATAAACATACAGGGTTGCGAGAAGATAAAGGATGATTTACAAGAGATGATGGATGAAGGTCTAATTCATATAATCAGACCTAGGGAAGAATATGAAGAGGGAGTTAATATGGTTTCTGGATGTCCGGGTGAATTCAGAATTTTTGAAGTAGATCATTTGAATGAAGATCTCGTACAGTTGCATGCTACCTTCTGTCGTACTGCTGGTCAGGTGGAACACCAATATGGGTCTTGCATAGTTTGTTGTCGAGACCCCCGAAGATGTTCTATTGTGAGAGAGGGTGTTTAATTTCTGTTAGACAATGGAACTATCAAGATCACAGGTCAGAGAGATGATTATCACGAGATTGATATGGTCGAAGTTTGTTTGATGGGAGAAGAGTCAGAAGAAGAATATGCCTCCGCGGATGAGTATTTCTCTTCAGACGAAGATTTGTTTGCCGGAAATGGTCTTTTGAGGGCTAATTGTGTCGAAGAAGGTGTAAACGTCATTGTACCTTGTTTTGGTACACTCACTCAGCTTAAGGTGGAGTACCATAGCAAACCAGCTGTTACCCCATTGGTAATTAGTCTGCCAGGACCTGTTCCTTATAAATCAGATAAGGTTGTGCCTTATAAATACAATGCTACAATCTTAGAAGATGGGGTGGAAGTTCCCATCCATCCAATGCCAGATGTTGGAAATATAGCTGATAATAGCAGGGTGACCCGTAACGGTCGTGTGTTTGCGCTGGTTATTCGAAGAGACGTTGTTGCTGGAAAGAAAATTGCTGAGAACGATGAGCCTAAGAAGGCTGCAGGAGAGACTAGTGGAGCTACATTGGAGAAAGAAGTGGATGATATCTTGAAGATAATTAAAATGAGCGACTACAAAATTGTGGACCAGCTATTGCAGACTCCTTCAAAGATATCCATCCTAGCTTTATTGATGAATTCCTCCGTTCACAGAGAATCACTAATGAGAGTACTAGACCAAGCTTTTGTAGAGAATGACATGCCGCTAGATCAATTCAGCAGCGTAATTGGAAACATTACGTCATGTAACAACTTAAGTTTTTGTGATAATGAGTTACCAGATGAAGGGATGAATCACAACCTGGCCCTCCACATATCTATGAACTACAAGAATGATTCGCTATCCAATGTGCTAATTGATAACAGATCTGTGTTGAATGTTATACCGAGAAGTACTCTCATGAAGTTAAAGTATTAGAGAATACCTATGCGCCCGAGTGGCATCATTGTGAAAGCTTTTGATGGGTCGAGGAAATCTGTCATCAGTGAAGTGGACTTACCCATCCATATAGGACCACACTTATTCTTGATAACTTTCCAGGTAATGAACATTATTCCTGCGTATAGTTGTTTGCTAGGACGGCCATGGATACACGAAGCAGGGGTTGTCGCTTCAACTCTGCATCAGAAGTTAAAATTCATGCGTGAAGGGAAGATAGTGATCATAAATGGGGAGCAGGCATTGTTGATATCCCATCTATCCTCTTTCAGTATTGTAGAAGAAGATGAGGCTGCTGTTGGAACCCAGTTCCAAGCCCTATCCATTGATAACATAAGGAAGAATGAGAATTTTATGGTTTCCCTGAAGGATGCGCAACAAGTGGTGCGCAATGGTCATAATGCAGTTTGGGGATGACTTGTGGATCCACCTGTGAACAAGAACAAAACTGGCTTAGGTTTCTCTTCGAGGAATGGCGAAGGCGAAAGTTTGAAGTGAAAGTCTTCTGTGAACAGTTATCATGATGTTTTCCGCAGCGGAGGCTACCTCCATCCGATTGGTTCTGGAATTAATGCTGTTGAAGAGGATGAAGCAGAGCAGGAAGTACCGAATTATGTGACGCATGGAGTCCGAGTTCAGAACTGGGTCACCATTGATGTTCCTTTTTGCTTACATGTTTCAAAGTAATTTGTTTTGTTAATCTGCTTCTTTCTTTTGAAAAGCTTTCACTCTGCCCAAGGTGGAAGTATTAATGTTGTAGGGCTTATCTGTTTGCTATAACTGTTAAAATCATTAATAAAAGTTGTCTTTGCCTCTAAATTATGTCTTTTATTTTCTGCTTTTTCCTGGGAAATGGTAATAAAAAAAAACCCTTTCAAAATAAATAATAACTGAAAATCAATCTGCATGATCCCTTGTTATATGTGTCAGTTTCTAAAAGCAATCATAAATCACATGTGCAGATTAATTAAAAAACCCGTTGAATACAATGACCCTGAACCCTCTCCCAACTTTGATTGTCCTGTGTTTGGGGATGAAGAAGAAGATTATGATGAGATTCCAGAAGAGGTCTCACGGTTGCTTGAACACGAGGAAAATACCATTCAGCCATTTAAGGAGCCTTTGGAAGTGGTTAATTTGGGTTCAGAAGAAGATCCGAAGGAAGTCAAGATTGAAGCATCGTTGCATCCTGATGTAAGGAGCGGATTGATTGAGCCGTTGAAAGAATATGTGGATATTTTTGCTTGGTCTTATCAAGATATGCCTGGTCTAGATACATACATTGTCGAGCATCGTTTGCCGTTGAAGCCAGAGTGTCCGCCAGTTAAACAAAAGTTGGGAAGAACCCACCCGGATATGGCAGTAAAGATCAAAGAGGAGGTCCTAAAACAGATTAATGATGGTTTTCTTGTGACATCAGTGTATCCTCAATGGATTGCCAATATTGTCTCAATACCAAAAAAATACGGAAAAGTACGCATGTGCGTAGATTACAGAGATCTAAATAAAGCTAGTCCAAAAGATGATTTCCCATTGCCTCACATTGACATGTTAGTGGATAGCACAACAAAGTTCAAGGTATTCTCGTTCATGGACGGATTTTCCGGGTATAATCAAATAAGAATGGCTCCAGAGGACATGGAAAAAACAACGTTTATCACACCCTGGGGAACATTCTATTACAGAGTGATGCCCTTCGGGTTGAAGAACGCCGGTGCAACGTGCCAGAGGGCTATGACAACCCTATTCCATGATCTGATGCACAAAGAAATCAAATTATATATTGATGATATGATTTCCAAATCCCAAACTGAAGAAGGGCATATAGAAGATTTGTTGAAGTTGTTTCGGCATTTGAGGAAGTATCGTCTCTGCCTGAATCCAAATAAATGCACCTTCGGAGTTAGATCGGGGAAATTGTTTGGTTTTATTGTTAGCCAGAAAGGAATTGAAGTTGACCCTGATAAAGTCAAAGCAATTCAAGAAATGCCAGCACCAAGAACTGAAAAGCAAGTCACGGGTTTCCTCGGGCGTTTTAATTATATCTCCAGATTTATTTCCCACATGACTGCAACGTGTGAACCGATCTTTAAGTTGTTAAAGAAAGATCAAGGTTGTGTGTGGACAGATGACTGCGAAATGGCATTTGAAAGTATTAAAGAGTATTTGCTTGAACCTCCTATCTTGCTCCCTCCCGTAGAAGGAAGACCGTTGATTATGTATCTAACAGTGTTGGATAAGTCCATGGGTTATATTCTGGGACAACATGATGAAACCGGAAAGAAAGAGTTCACCATTTATTATCTCAGCAAAAAGTTCACTGATTGTGAGTCATGGTATTCTATGCTAGAAAAAACATGTCGTGCTTTGGCATGGGCGGCAAAGCGTTTGCGACAGTATATGTTCAATCATACTACTTGGTTGATCTCCAAAATGGATCCAATCAAGTATATTTTTGAAAAGCCTGCTCTTACTTGGAGAATTGTCCGCTGGTAGATGTTACTTTCTGAATATGATATCGAGTACCGCACTCAAAAGGCTATCAAAAGTAGTGTGTTGACATATTACCTTGCTCACCAGCCGGTGGAAGATCATCAGTCTACATAATATGAATTCCCCGATGAAGATGTGATGTTCTTGAAAGTGAAAGATTGTGATGAGCCATTGCCTGAGGAGGGCCCCGACCCTGAATCTTGTTGGAGTATGGTATTTGATAGAGCTGTGAATGCTTATGGTAAATGAATTGGTGCTGTGATTGTTACTCCTCATGGATTGCACATTCCTTTTACTGCAAGGTTAACATTTGATTGTACTAATAATATGGCGGAATATGAGGCTTGCATCATGGGTCTTGAAGAAGCTATTGATCTTAGAATCAAGATTCTAGATGTTTATGGTGATTCAGCCTTGGTAATAAATCAGATTAAAGGAGAATGGGACACTCGTCACCCTGGCTTGATCCCTTACAAAGATTATGCTAGAAGATTACTACCCTTCTTCAATAAATTGAGTTCCATCACATTCCTAGGGATGAAAATCAAATGGCAGATGCTCTGGCAACTCTGGCTTCCATGTACCAAGTAAATGCTTGGAATGATATACCCCAAATTATAGTTCGACGGCTAGATATACCCGCTCATGTGTTTGCGGCAGAGGAGGTAGCAGATGAAAAACCTTGGTATTATGATATCAAGCATTTTCTTCAGACTCAAGAATACCCGATTGGTGCGTCGAGGAAAGATAGAAAGACACTGAGAAGATTGGCAGGCAGTTTCTTCCTCAGTGAAAATGTGTTATACAAGAGGAATTTTGACACGGTCTTGCTCAGATGCATGGATAGACACGAAACATACATGTTGATGCATGAGATCCATGAAGGTTCATTTGGCACTCATGCTAATGGACATTCAATGGCTAAAAGGATGCTAAGGGCAGGTTATTATTGGTTGACAATGGAATCTGATTGTTACAAATTTGCAAAGAAGTGTCATAAATGCCAGATTTACGCAGATAAGATCCATGTACCTCCGACACTTCTCAATGTGATTTCCTCCACGTGGCCTTTCTCTATGTGGGGTATTGACATGATCGGGATGATAGAACCCAAAGCTTCGAATGGACACCATTTCATCTTGGTAGCAATTGACTACTTTACCAAATGGATAGAGGCTGCTTCGTATGCCAATGTTACCAAGCAGGTGGTTATGCATTTCATCAAAAACAATCTTATATGCTGGTATGGTGTGCCGAGCAGAATCATCACTAACAATGGCTCGAATTTGAACAACAAGATGATGACTGAACTGTGCGAAGAATTCAAGATTGTCCATCACAATTCATCTCCATATAGGCCAAAGATGAATGGGGCTGTTGAAGCTGCTAATAAGAATATCAAGAGATTTATCCAGAAAATGGTTGTTACTTATAAGGATTGGCATGAAATGCCCCCTTTTTCTCTACATGGATATCGAACATCTGTCTGCACTTCAATAGGAGCAACCCCGTTTTCTCTAGTGTATGGAATGGAAGTTGTACTCCCTATCGAGGTAGAGATTCCCTCGTTGCGTGTGATAATGGAATCCAAATTGACAGAGGCTGAATGGGTTCAGAATAGGTTTGACCAATTGAATTTGATTGAAGAGAAGAGAATGACAACTTTGTGTCATGGGTAGTTATATCAGAAAAGAATGAAGAAAGCATTTGACAAAAAGGTCAAACCTCGTGAATTCAGAGAAGGCGACCTCGTGCTCAGGAAGATCATGTCTTTTAACATTTATTCTAGGGGAAAGTGGACTCCCAATTTTGAAGGCCCGTATGTTGTCAAGAAAGCCTTCTCTGGTGGTGCATTAATTCTTGAAACTATGGATGGCGAGGAGTTGCCACGTCTCGTGAATGCTGATGCAGTCAAGAAATACTTCGCCTAAAGAAATAAAAGAACAACTCGCTAAGTTGAAAACCCGAAAGGGCGGTCTAGGAAAAAATTAGAGACATAAACAGAATAAATTTACCGCTAATTTGAAAACCCGTAAGGGAAGCTTAGGCAAAAGTTAGGGACTTTCTTGGCAAGTAACTACGTCAGACGAGACTTCATCGTTGAAACAACCATCTTCTCGGATCCTCACCATACTTCAACGGAAGCTGCAACCCAGGATTTCAAAAGTTGTTAGGGGGGATAGTGGTCATTGTATCTCAATGTATCTTTTCCATTATGTATTACCATTTCTCAAACTTTGTAATCATCCATGGAATCTCGCCATTCGCAGACTACCATTCTATTAATGAAATTTGAGCTTTTTCCCAACTCTTTGTGTTCTTATTTTTATTTAGCTTGCAAAGACTTCATTTATTACTGATAATAACTGTTAAAGCAAAAGATTAAAAAAGCAAAATTGACTTTTCAAAAAGAAGAGAGATCTTTACAAATTCAATTTACTTTGGGTTTTGTTATGAAACAATGACAACAAGAATGGTGGTCCCAAGAATGAACAAAATCCGGTTGTTTTAAGAAGATTTACTCCCTTCATGAAAGTTTTCTTAGGTCATTTTGCTGGTAGGCGCGCAATCTCTGTGTGTTTCTCAGATAGTTAAAGACGATATCAGTAGGTGAAAGGTACAATATTGGGTTTATGATCCCATTATCACCAGTCAAGTCTTGGTTCGCTTTTGATTTTGGGTTTGCATGGTCAGAAGCCTCTATCCCAGTTTCCCCCAGCAAAGTCTTCCCTCATATAATGAAAGGTTTTATTCCTTTGGTGTGCTGAGATGTCGTTCTTTTTGCAGTTTTGGCATTAATATTGACTTCTTGACTTCCCGGGAAGATTATCCCAGGGAATCTCTTGTTGGAATTAGTATTCATGATGAAAGTTTTCTCTAGGGAGGTAGGCTTGAATCCCCCAATGAGGTTTGGTTGTGTCGGCGTCAGTTTGCTTTATTTGAGGCTGGTCTCACAATCTCCAGTAGGCATGTTGCTTTTGGAAAATTGTTTTCTCTGATGAAACCGAAAGAAGGATGTTCTATCCCGATATCTGTTTGATTTGGCTACGTCTGAATTATGTTTCTCCTCAGTGAAGTTAAAGCAGGCAATAGGTTTGGTTTCCGCAGTTGCTTTTACCTTTCTTGGATTGATCTTTCTGGTTGAAGTTTAGCCCAATGTTGTTAGTACCTGAGGCGGTTTTGTTTATTTGTACTGATCATGTATCCTTTTACCAGCATATGCATGATATCACTCATACATTCATACATACATCACGCATTGTTAAAAATCATCGTTCATTTATATAGTATTCTGACCTTTCCTGCAACGCTCTTTGCTTAGTTGAATTTGGTTTTCCCTCTTGAGTTTATTTCTCAAAGGATGAATCTGCATTGACCGTCTTGCTCCAGTTTATTTCTGAATTGGATTTGTGGTTTTATGAAAACTTTGGGTTTTTGGTTTGTGCATTTATTTTGCACAGGAAGACTTTATCTCCTCAGCAGGAATATCGTGGCACTTCCCCGGGAAATCATATTTCCATCTCTAGAAAGTCATTTCTCTTTGCAAATCCCCTTGTCAATAAGTGGAAGTCTCTTTATTTGAGATAGATTACGTATTACCCTTCCCAGGAAGATTTCCTTGGTTAAAGAAGAAGTTGAGACCCGTTCTTGGAAAAACACTAGAATCTTGGGGAAACTTGATATATTTTCTCTTTTACCTTCAGTGAACGTTGGTAGTTGTTGTACCCCAAAATTTGTCCTCCCATATTTCTCAAAACATTTCAAGAAAAATTCACAAGTCTAACCCGACGCGTCATATTCAGGTGTTATTTCACCAAGATATCTCTGATAACGTATTCTCAAATTCAGGTTCGGCTCAAGAGTCAATTCTTTAAAGAAGGTATCCGAATGTGTGAGTTTTCTCGAAGAAATATGGTGAAAAAAGTGTGCTGAAAGTGCAGTTTTTACGCGCTAAAAAATTCATAACTTGAAGATCGTGGCTCATTTTGAACCAGTTCTGGTGGCCAAAATTCCATCTTGACATTATCTACGTTTTCATCTCTCACGGCTGGAAGCCAATTTCAATCAGAAGGTCTTCAAAAATGTGGATTTATCAAGTATTTTCGTACAGAAAATTTGTGACAGAAGTTTATTTGCGTCATGTTCAGAAAATCATAACTTGGTCGATTTTCATCGTATCAAGCTGGTTATGGCGTCAAAATTTCACAAATTGAGTTGGCTACATTTTCAAAGAAGGTATTGAGTTCAAACGGTATTCAAAAGGCCTTCGTTTTTTGCTCATAGTGCGTGACACGCTGAAAATCCTGAATGCTGAATATTATTTCATCTGGGCCGAAACTTCGAAAATTCATAACTCGGTCAATTTTTATCGGATTGGGCTCATATTTTTACGTAAGGTCATTGACTCATAGATCTACAACTTTGCTTCAAAAGTCGAGACCGGATTATGCACCGATGAATACCAGTTTTTTATTGAAGAACGTGTCAGAGTCGACACTGGAGCCCAAAATAAGTTTGTCTGAGCTGAAACTTCAAAAATTCATAACTAATTCACCGTTTATCCGATTGAGCCGATTTTCGGACAGAAGTTAGTTCTCGATATCGGCTACATTTTGTTTTCACATTTCAACTTCAAAAATTGCACTTAAGCCCCTGCGATTTAGCCTGGAAAGTGACGAACTCAAGTGAACATTGGAGGCCCAATTGAACATTCAAAGCCCATTTTCTTTACCCTAATTTCCATTATATAATCACATTCTTTTCACACAAACTAGGAGAGAAAAAAGAGAGAAAAAAACCTTGCCACAACATTGTCAGAATATCAAATTCTTTCAAGAACCCTAAAACCTTGAAATCCTTATTACAAATCCCTCTCTCACTACAAACAAGCCATCCCAGTTACAAACCAACATCTCACTACAAACAAGCCATCTCAATTACAAACCAACATCTCACTACTTCTTCAGTAAGGGTAAGGCTGACTTGATCTCCATGATCAAAAGAGCATAAAAGCATTCATGTCACTACTTTTCCAGTAAGGGTAAGGTTGATTTGATCTCCATGATCAAAAGGTATAATCATTCATACATGCCATATTGTGCCTAAACATTAAATTTCTTCATATATTGGCTTTATTTGCATTTTATGATTTTATTTAATGTGTTCATGAGATTCAACACAGATTTTAGACAGGATCCCATGCAGGTTCATTAAGGAACGTTGATGCCAAAACACAAATGGCCAAAAGCCAAAAGCCAAATGGCCAAAACAAAACAGCTTACCCATGACACCAATACATGGCGAGACAGACATCCTGAGAAGGTTAAGGAACGTTGAGGCCAGAACACAAATGGCCAAAAGCCAAAACACAAATGGCCAAAACAAAACAGTTTACACATGACGCCAATAACGGTTTCACCCCTCCAATCAGGCTCGTATACTCCTAAACTCTCTCTCTATTTGTATTATGTTCCTTTAATTAATTAATCGTTATTATTTTTATTAATCACTAACCAATTAACATTTTTTCCTAATAAAATCAAAAACACAAAAAAAATATTTTATTTATTAAAATTAACTTCATCACTTTTATTTTTGTAAATAAATTAATTTAATCAATTTAGCTTTAATTAGATTTAACTTTTAATATTTTTTGCAATATTTAAAATCAATTTAGAATATTAGATTTTTATTAGAATTAATTCAATTTATTTTATTTCTTTAAAAACTCAAAAATCCAAAAATATTTTAATTAATTAATTAGTTTATTAATTTAATTGTTAACTTAATTTAATTTCTTTTAATCCAAAAATAACCAAAAAAATCACTTTCTTTCAAAAAAAGGGTCAAAACCCAAAAAACTCGCATCCGATTTAATTTCTCGCACGCGATCCATTTTATCATATTATTGTATCTGTTTCCCGGAATGTAATAGCTTTTAATTAGGACTTTAATTATTTACCGCTTTATTTTACTTTCCGCAATTTAAATTAAAGGATTTGTTTTTGGCAATGTAAATACCCGACGCCTTGTAATAGCTTATATTTAATTTTCTGCAATTTACTTCCCGCAAATTATTAAACTGTTAATTATGCATGACAAGATTTGTATGACAAATAAAATCAACCCGTAGCTCACAATGATGCATGTTCAAAGATAAACATAGACTGAAACCTAACACACGTGCACATGCCACTCCTAGGGTACACCTCATTGGTTGCCTCGAACGTGGTCGTCAAGTATAGGGTGTTTTAGAGGTCCCCCTCCTGTCTAAAGATCCTGTTGCCTCGAAACGGTTGCCTCGGATAAAAAAGGATCTAGGACATTAGGGTTACCGCTAAGGCGTCCTACTATTGCTTTGGTGACCACATGTCCCTATAATCGAATTGACCCGAAAACTCCAACGACGGTGCTACCTACTCCTCAATAGTGGGATAGTACTATCTAAAGGACATTTACACAACTTAATTTCTTTTGAGTAGGTAGAGGTTCTCAGGTACTTGCTCTTTCAAAACAAAAATACTTTTCGCACTTACACTTTTCAAACAACACTTCATACACTCTTGAGGACAGACACAAGAGTTAAATCGAAGTTTTCAAACGAACTTTTTTTCAAAACCCACACACACTTGAAAAGCAAACAAATTTTGAAAACATAAGAGCAAGTACCTAAGAGCCCGTGGATAACCACAGATAGAAAGGGTGCTAATACCTTCCCTTTCTATAAATCTACCTCCCGAACCGAGAGACATCTCAAAGAAGGAATTTTGCTGTGCTTTTGCCCTTTCCTTGTTGGAGAACATAAAAGACGGTGGCGACTCTTGCTTACCGCGACATTTCGTGAACCAGCTTAAAAAACAATCAGTTCTATTTCCACCGCTCACAGAACTGGCGACTCTGCTGGGGACACTTATAAAAGTGAGGTGTACCTTAGGATTAGACCACTCTTGTTTTCAATTGCTTGTTTTGTTTGCTTTAAAATTGTGGGCCTGTTTTGGGAGTTTCATAGATCCTAACCCGGATCTGGGGGATACCTTTTAGGTAGCAACAAACTGTGAGGGGGCTGTGCGGGGTATACCGACACGGTTGAAGCAGTTGCTACGTTGATGTGGCACTTTGGTGAGTACCGGTAACCCTTGAGTCAAGTCAAGGAGAGTACGGGGCCGCCGCGTGGTGTCGTGAAGCATCAACTGACCTTAGGAACCTTACTTGACCATCTTGGCCTCTTTAGGGTAGTGAGATGACCGACTTTGGTGCAGTCCGAAGTTGGTTGATACTCGATACTACACTCATTGAGGGTTGTTTTCTTGGAATATTTTGATCGCTAGTTCAGTGGCTAAATCAAAACAATGAACATAGAAAATAACCCAATGATATTGAGATCCTTAGAACCCGGTTACTTTTGATAGGACAGGTTTTTGAGCCCACCAACTTCAAGAGGGTAGTACCTAAACTTCATGCTGGCCTAAACTCTAAGGGCTCTTTGTGTGACTTGTGTGCCTTCAAACTTGACTATTTGCATGCTTGTTATCTGACACTTGAGTTTCTTGCAGGTTTTGTTTACAGTCCTTAATCTGGACTCATAACAGGGTTTACTTACATTACTCCACACATAGCATGACATCATACCATCATACCATCATACCATTGCATACATCCTGCATAAAGACTAATCCATTTCAAGGATTTCAAGGGTTTGTGATGCAGGTCATGATGAATCAAAATGTCTAGCAAGGGGCAAAGGGGATTTATTTTCCTCTAGCCAAGGTTAATGATTTGAGTCAGGGGCTATGACCCACTCGATATGGTGAGCCTTGACCCTTGAAGAAGGACTCTCAGCAACATGAAGTTCCTTCAATCAAGCTACCCAAATTTAAATTCTAACAATTTTCTTGTTTACCCCGCGAGATCCTTGAAAATATTGCATGCATACATACATATCATTGCATTACAGGTATCCTTTTGACAGGTCACTTATCTTCTTTGCTGTTCATTTCAGCAATCATCATGAATCTTGAATCATCCAATGAACAAGCTATCAAGGCCCTCCAGGCCCAGAATGCCCAGTTCCAAGAGATGGTTATGAGCCTAGCCCAGGGTCAACAGGATTTGAAGACTCTGCTTCTGAAAGAGAAGAAGAAGAAGAGGACTGTTTTGTTCAACCCTAGACGCAGATCTGGGAATGGATTACCGAATGAGGCTGAGCTGACTACCCCATCCGTTGGGAAAGACAGTCCCCAAGAGGGAGAGGTTCCTAGTCCAGTGGTCTCCGACAACGAGACCGATTACAATGATGAACAGTGCCCTCCAGCTGAGGACAGGTATAAACAGCTGGAAGACCGGCTAAGTGCTATGGAGATACAGAAAGTGCCCGGCCTAGACTTCGAAGATCTAGGTCTATCCTCCGGGGTGGTGATCCCACACAAGTTCAAGGCACCTGCCTTTGCAAAGTACGACGGAGCCTCCTGTCCCAAGTTGCACCTCCGTTCATACATAAGGAAGATCCAGCCCTACACGTCCGACAAGAAATTGTGGATTCACTTCTTTTAGGATAGTCTGACAGGGACTCAACTCGAGTGGTTCTATCAGCTGGATGGAGCCAGTATCCGTACCTGGGAAGACTTGGCTACTGCATTCTATAAGCAATATCAATATAATTCCGACCTCGCTCCTACGCGTACCCAACTCCAGGGTATGTCACTAGGGACGGGTGAAGGATTCAAGGAATATGCGCAAAAGTGGAGAGACCTGGCTGGAAGGGTGCAGCCACCTTTGACCGACCGTGAGCTCGTGGACATGTTTCTGGGGACCCTGTCTGGTCCATTCTTCAACCACCTGATTGGGAATTCTTCTGCTGGGTTTACAGATCTGATCTTGACTGGGGAGAGAATTGAAGCTGGCATTAAAAGCGGGAAGATTCAGGAAGCTACGCCTTCTGATGCTCATAAAAAGCCTTACCACGGGAAGAAAGAGTCCAACACTGTGCATGGTAAAAAAGGCCGTCATGATCAACATGTGGGGGCAACCCAGATCTCTAATCCTATGCCTGCTCAGCAAAGACAGGGGCAGCAACGTAAGGAGGTCGCACCCAAATGACAGTTCACCAAGATTAACATGTCACTGGATCAAGTGCTACAGCAAATTTTGAAGGCAGGGCTGATTACCTTAAGGGCCCCTCTCTGGAATCCAAACACTTCTTCTCCTAACTATCATCCCAACGATAGGTGCGCATACCATTCTGATAGCCCGGGGCATACTACGGACAACTGTTGGGCTCTGAAGAACAAGGTCCAAGACATGATTGACGCCAAGGAAATCCAGTTTGAAGCACCAGAGACTCCAAACATAATCACTGCTCCTTTGCCAAATCACTGAAGGCTTTTGTTTATTTGAATTTCCGAGTTGTATTTTTCTTTGCTTACACAAACAATTAATGTCATAGCAAACTCTTTTATTCCATTAATGCATCGCATATGTCTGTTTTGAATTAATCCAATTATATTCACTATATTCAAATTGCTTTCATATTTTTTGTGATGATCAACGCTCGGTTAATAATTCTAAGCCTCTTGAGGGAGGATGACGAAAACGATACCACAATTTACAGTATGCTTTTGAACGGACCCTGCTGATGAGGTACAGGCATTGTTTCAATTCCTAGACACTGGAGTTATAAGGAAGATAATCCCTCGTCAACCCCTTCGAGCCAAAGAAGTAGGAGTTTTTCTTTTCGAAAATTAAAACCCTTAATCATAACATGGGGCAGGGTAGTTCTCTCAGTTGATCCAAGTGCACAGCGAATAACATCAAAGAAGTCCTTCCGAAACAACAGACCGTGATGGTTCCGAATAATCATAAAGACAGACAGTCATTATCTCAAAATAAAAGCCCAATAAGTCAAAACCTATGAAGGAGACTTACAAAAACTGGGGCATCCCGCTGACTGTAGTCACAAAAAGAAACAGTTCAGGCAAAAATACAGGGATAATGAAATAAAAAAGAAAGAGGTCCTACAAACCCTCAACCAAAAAGAAATGACTGCCTATCCATAACAAATTGTCAATATCCGAACCATTACCAGAATATCAGGACAAAGACTCAAACAAGGTGTAACGCACGATCAGCTGAGTTTAGGATCGAAGAACATCACGAAGAACGGGTGGGTACAAATAAATTTTGAGCCTTTATCCTTTGTTTCTTAAACCGTGAACCAGGCCACGTTATAACCCTTAAAAGTCCTAGCTGAAGCACGGGTTAGTTCGAAAGCATACTGTTACAAAAGGTATCCTGACTCCTTAAGGCTTGCGGTAAAATAACGAGTTGACATCACAGTTTACAAAAAAAAAAAAAATTCACTTGTTTTTATGAAAAAAAAACTGCATTTTCAAAAAAATTCAAGACAGACATAACCTTTGCATTTTTAATATAACTTTGTTTGCATATGACTATTTGTTCGAACAGTAGAGAAATTCGCACGACGAATATCTAGTGAACAAAAAGCTTCTCAAAAGGATCACCTCAAATGGAGGAAACACTTCCAACCAAGAGGAACGACATGATCGATGTCTGTCATCTGGGGCAGTTAAGTCAAGATTCAAAGAATCTCTCAAAAGCCAAATAGCAGGGGCAAATCTCCGCCTGAGTCACTTGGGACATTGGGTATGAATTCCGGCAACGAATCTTGCCTGATCAAACATCTTCTGGTAGTATGGCAACACAACACTACCGACGGTGACAACTCCCTGCACTCTGAGAGCATGGACATAGTCGAAAAAATACTACGCACAATCAAAGACCCGCTAGGTTGACACACCTAGGCAAAAATAAGGGCTTCCCGGCGAACCAAAAGGGTTCGGGCAAAAATAAGGGATGAAAATAAAAAAATCTGTACACCCGGCAAGTCGAAAACCTGAAAAGGCGGCTTGGTCAAGAATGGGTATCCCGATGGACTGAAAACCCGAAAGGGAGGTCCAGGCAAAAGTTAGGGATCAAAGCGTACGACTATGTCCCGTCATCTTGTCACTTGCCTACCAGAAGAAGATCTGTCAATCGGTAGTTATCAAGCACCTCCACAGGTACCTTATCCCGCAGAAACTGGGGCAATAAAATTGTCCAAACTGTACAACTGCTTTGCTCACCAGGTACAAAGGTAGGTTCAGCGGAAGAATGTAACCAGGATACCTTCACTCCCCACAGAGTAAGACAAGATTCAGCCATACTCTCCCCAAGCAGAGTTGGTCTCCAATCAGCCCTAAAAAGGAACAACATTCCATAGCAAGTCAGCAATACTCTCCCCCGAGCAGAGTTAGCCTACTGTCAGCCTTATGGAAGTTGGGTATTCCCAGAAGATCTCAATATTCCCCAGCGGAGTATACAAATATTCCTCTATAAGCATCCCCGGCAGTCTTAATCTAAGATTGTTCCCCGGCGGAATACCAGACACCCCAGTGGAGCCATTCCCCAGTACATTCCAAAAGTCTCCCCAGGAGAGTTGAATCAATCTCCCCAATAGATTCTGGAAGCTTATCCCCAGTAGATTCTGGAAGCTTGTCCCCTGCAGAGTACCAACGTATCTCTCCCCGACCATGTTCAGAAGTTATTCCCCACCAGAGCTTCTAACTGGGTTATCCTCAGCTAATTACCACGGAAAGATCGTCCTCGGCGAAGTTCTTCCTATCCTCCAGCGGAGTTCATCAAATCTTCCAACAGAGCTTATCAGCGGAATCCCGAGCGGAGTTATCATCAAAACCTCAGTGAAGTATCTCTTTCCACAGAGTATTTCCCCGCAGAGTAATCTCTCCAACAAGTTTATTCCCCAATGGAGTCATCTTCTCCTACCGGTTTATGCTTGCAACCATCATCCCCAGCGGAAGCGAGAGACTCTACTCTCGACATCAGCCCAGGAGTTAACTTCCCGGCATCCGTCAAGGATTTCTTTTCCTAGACGAAAATACATTCATAAACATCACATCTTCATACATTATAGCATGCATACACATCATATCACAAATCTCATTTATTTTTGAGGACATCTTAATATCATGCAGTTCATGCATCATGACACTGCATACAACTAACGTTTTGCCTTTTCAGGAAAAAAGGTCAATCCAAAGATGATTACTATCAACTGTCACAATTCCAGATTCGATACCTGTATCTAGCCAGGGTATATCTGTGAGCGATTGATTATGGATTCGATACCTGTATCTCGCCAGAGTTACTTATTCAGAGATAGCTGGGAAATGCTCCAGATATGGATGCTATTCTTTTGCTTATTCAAAGTTTCTTCTCAGAGATAGTTCAGATATGCTCCAGAACCGGATGCTATTCTGTTGCTTATTCAGAGATAGCTTAGAGATGCTCCGGACCTGGATGCTATTCTATCGCTTATTCAGAGTTTCTTCCCAGAAATGGCTTAGAGATGCTCCAGATATGGATACTGTTCTTTTGCTTATTCAGATTTTCTCTTCAGAGATAGCTTAGAGATGCTCCAGGCATGGATGCTATTCTTCTGCTTATTCAAGAGTTTCTTTTCGGAGATAGCTTGGAAATGCTCCAGATATGGATGCTATTCTTTTTCTTATTCAGATTTTCTCTCCAGAGATAGCTTAGAGATGCTCCAGATATGGATGCTATTCTTTTGCTTATTCAGAGTTGCTCTCCAGAGATAACTTAGAGATGCTCCAACCACAGATGCTATTCTATTGTTTATTCAGAGATGTCCTTCTAGAGATGGTTCAGATGCGATCCAGACATGGCTACATTCTGATACTTATTCCAGATTCCCTTCTAGAGATGGTTCAGATGCGACCCAGATATGGCTACATTCTGATACTTATTCCAGATTCCCTTTCGGAGATAGCTTGGAAATGCTCCAGATATGGATGCTATTCTTTCGCTTATTCAAGAGTTTCCTTTCAGATATAGCTGGGAAATGCTCCAGATATGGATGTTGTTCTTTTGCTTATTCAGATTTTCTCTCCAGAGATAGCTTAGAAATGCTCCAGATATGGATGCTATTCTATTGCTTATTCAGATTCCCTCTCAGATAGCTTAGAGATGCTCCGGACCCGGATGCTATTCTATCGCTTATTCGGAGTTTCTTCCCAGAAATGGCTCGGAAATGCTCCAGATCCGGACGCTATTCTATTGCTTATTCAGATTCCCTTTCAGAGATAGCTTAGAGATGCTCCCGACGCGGATGATATTCTATTGCTTATTCAGATTCCCTTTCAGAGATAGCTTAGAGATGCTCCCGACGCGGATGATATTCTACTGCTTATTGAGATTTCTCTCCAGAGATGGCCTAGAGATGCTCCTGACCCGGATGTTATTCTATTGCTTATTCAGATTCCAACTTCTAAAGACAACTTAGAGATGCTCCTGGCCCGGAGGCTATTTTATTGTTTAGTCCAGATTCATTCAAAAGACATTCCAGATATGATCCAGATTCAAGTGACATTCTGTCACTCACTCAGATGCAGTATGGATATACCCCAGACGCGGCGGTTATTCTACTGTTTATTCAGACGTAAGCAATTAGATATATACTAGATATGCTCCAGACACGGAAGCTATTCTATTTCTTATTCAGATTCAACTGTCCATTACATTTCCCGATGGCATCTATAAGCCCATTTCCGACAAGGTTCTGTCACATCTTCAGATGGCATCTATAAGCCCATCCTCCTATCTATCATATCTCCAAATGGCATCTGTAAGCCCATTCCCGACATCACATTGCTGATACTACACTATGCGAGTGCAAATTTCTGAGCACTTTAGTATTCAATCATCTTCCACCTTCGGATCACGAAAGGCACGCAAGCCAATCTACATCCTCAGGTCTAAGAAGATTGAACAGGGGCAACTGTTGTACCCCAAAATTTGCCCTCCCATATTTCTCAAAACATTTCAAGAAAAATTCACAAGTCATACCCAACGCGTCTTATTCAGGTGTTATTTCGCCAAGATATCTCTGATAACATATTCTCAAATTCAGGTTCGGCTCAAGAGTCAATTCTTTAAAGAAGGTATCCGAATGTGTGAGTTTTCTCGAAAAAATATGGTGAAAAAAGTGTGCTGAAAGTGCAGTTTTTACGCGCTAAAAAATTCATAACTTGAAGATCGTGGCTCATTTTGAACCCGTTCTGGTGGCCAAAATTCCGTCTTGACATTATCTACGTTTTCATCACTCACGGCTGGAAGCCAATTTCAATCAGAAGGTCTTCAAAAATGTGGATTTATCAAGTATTTTCGTACAGAAAATTTGTGACAGAAGTTTATTTGCGTCATGTTCAGAAAATCATAACTTGGTCGATTTTCATCGTATCGAGCTGGTTCTGGCGTCAAAATTTCACAAATTGAGTTGGTTACATTTTCACAGAAGGTATTGAGTTCAAACGGTATTCAAAAGGCCTTCGTTTTTTGCTCAGAGTGCGTGACACGCTGAAAATCCTGAATGCTGAATATTATTTCATCTGGGCCGAAACTTCGAAACTTCATAACTCGGTCAATTTTTATCGGATTGGGCTCATATTTTTACACAAGGTCACTGACTCATAGATCTACAACTTTGCTTCAAAAGTCGAGACCGGATTATGCACCGATCAATACCAGTTTTTTATTGAAGAACGTGTCAGAGTCGACACTGGAGCCCAAAATAAGTTTGTTTGAGCTGAAACTTCAAAAATTCATAACTAATTCACCGTTTATCCGATTGAGCCGATTTTCGGACAGGAGTTAGTTCTCGATATCGGCTACATTTTGTTTTCACATTTCAACTTCAAAAATTGCACTTAAGCCCTTGCGATTTAGCCTGGAAAGTTACAAACTCAAGTGAACATTGGAGGCCCAATTGCACATTCAAAGCCCATTTTCTTTACCCTAATTTCCATTATATAATCACATTCTTTTCACACAAACTAGGATAGAAAAAAGAGAGAGAAAAAAATCTTGCCACAACATTGTCAGAATATCAAATTCTTTCAAGAACCCTAAAACCTTGAAATCCTTATTACAAATCCCTCTCTCACTACAAACAAGCCATCCCAGTTACAAACCAACATCTCACTACAAACAAGCCATCTCAGTTACAAACCAACATCTCACTACTTCTTCAGTAAGGGTAAGGCTGACTTGATCTCCATGATCAAAAGGGCATAAAAGCATTCATGTCACTACTTTTCTAGTAATGGTAAGGTTGATTTGATCTCTATGATCAAAAGGGTATAATCATTCATACATGCCATATTGTGCCTAAACATTAAATTTCTTCATATATTGGCTTTATTTGCATTTTATGATTTTATTTAATGTGTTCATGAGATTCAACACAGATTTTAGACAGGATCCCATGCAGGTTCATTAAGGAACGTTGAGGCCAAAACACAAATGGCCAAAAGCCAAAAGCCAAATGGCCAAAACAAAACAGCTTACCCATGACACCAATACATGGCAAGACAGACATCCTGAGAAGGTTAAGGAACGTTGAGGCCAGAACACAAATGGCCAAAAGCCAAAACACAAATGGCCAAAACAAAACAGTTTACACATGACGCCAATAACGGTTTCACCCCTCCAATCAGGCTCGTATACTCCTAAACTCTCTCTCTATTTGTATTATGTTCCTTTAAATAATTAATCGTTATTATTTTTATTAATCACTAACCAATTAACATTTTTTCCTAATAAAATCAAAAACACAAAAAAATATTTTATTTATTAAAATTAACTTTATCACTTTTATTTTTGTAAATAAATTAATTTAATCAATTTAGCTTTAATTAGATTTAACTTTTAATATTTTTTGCAATATTTAAAATCAATTTAGAATATTAGATTTTTATTAGCATTAATTCAATTTATTTTATTTCTTTAAAAACTCAAAAATCCAAAAATATTTTAATTAATTAATTAGTTTATTAATTTAATTGTTAACTTAATTTAATTTCTTTTAATCCAAAAATAACCAAAAAAATCACTTTCTTTCAAAAAAAGGGTCAAAACCCAAAAAACTCGCATCCGATTTAATTTCTCGTACGCGATCCATTTTATTATATTATTGTATCTGTTTCCCGGAATGTAATAGCTTTTAATTAGGACTTTAATTATTTACCGCTTTATTTTACTTTCCGCAATTTAAATTAAAGGGTTTGTTTTTGGCGATGTAAATACCCGACGCCTTGTAATAGCTTAGCTTTAATTTTCCGCAATTTACTTCCCGCAAATTATTAAACTGTTAATTATGCATGACAAGATTTGTATGACAAATAAAATCAACTCGTAGCTCACAATGATGCATGTTCAAAGATAAACATAGACTGAAACCTGACACACGTGCACATGCCACTCCTAGGGTACGCCTCATTGGTTGCCTCGAACGTGGTCGTCAAGTATAGGGTGTTTTAGAGGTCGCCCTCCTGTCTAAAGATCCTGTTGCCTCGAAACGGTTGCCTCGGATAAAAAAGGATCTAGGACATTAGGGTTACCGCTAAGGCGTCCTACTATTGCTTTGGTGACCACATGTCCCTATAATCGAATTGACCCGAAAACTCTAACGACGGTGCTACCTACTCCTCAATAGTGGGATAGTACTGTCTAAAGGACATTTACACAACTTAATTTCTTTTGAGTAGGTAGAGGTTCTCAGGTACTTGCTCTTTCAAAACAAAAATACTTTTCGCACTTACACTTTTCAAACAAAAGTTTTCAAACAACACTTCATACACTCTTGAGGATAGACACAAGAGTTAAATCGAAGTTTTCAAACGAACTTTTTTTCAAAACCCACACACACTTGAAAAGCAAACAAATTTTGAAAACATAAGAGCAAGTACCTAAGAGCCCGTGGATAACCACGGATATAAAGGGTGCTAATACCTTCCCTTTCTATAAATCTACCTCCCGAACCGAGAGACATCTCAAAGAAGGAATTTTGCTGTGCTTTTGTCCTTTCCTTGTTGGAGAACATAAAAGACGGTGGCGACTCTGGCTTACCGCGACATTTCGTGAACCAGCTTAAAAAACAGTCAGTTCTATTTCCACCGCTCACAGTAGTACATCGGCAGTGAACGTCGGTGTTTCTTTTCTCTTTCTACATTCAGTGAACATTGGTAGTACATCGGCAGTGAACTTCGGTGATTCTTATCTTTTTGATATCTTCAGTGAACGTTGATAGTTCATCGTCAGTGAACGATAATGGTATGATATATTTTCTCTTTCTACCTTCAGTGAACATTGGTAGTACATCGACAGTGAACGTCAGTGTTTGTTATCTTTTTTCTATCTTCAGTGAACATTGATAGTTCATCGTCAGTGAACGGCGGTGGTATGATATATTTTCTCTTTCTACCTTCAGTAAACGTTGGTAATACATCGGCAGTGAATGTCGGTGTTTGTTATCTTTTTGATATCATCAACGAACGTTGATAGTTCATCGTCAGTGAACGGCGGTGGTATGATATATTTTCTCTTTCTACCTTCAGTGAACGTTGGTAGTACATCAGCAGTGAATGTCGGTGTTTGTTATCTTTTTGCTATCTTCAGTGAACGTTGATAGTTCATCGTCAGTGAACATCGGTGGTATGATATATGTTCTCTTTCTACCTTCAGTGAATGTTGGTAGTACATCGGCATCGAACGTTGGGTTTTCTTATCTTTTTGCTATCTTCAGTGAACGTTGATAGTTCATCGTCAGTGAACGGAGGTGGTATGATATATTTTCTCTTTCTACCTTCGGTGAACTTTGGTAGTACATCGGTAGTGAACGTCATTTTTTCTTATCTTTTTTCTATCTTCAGTGAACGTTGATAGTTCATCGTCAGTGAACGACAGTGATATGATATATTTTCTCTTTCTACCTTCAGTAAACTTTGGTAGTACATCGGCAGTGAACGTCGATGCTTGTTATCCTCCTCTCTGATTCTTTTCTTGTGGTTTACCAGTGATTTATTTTCCTGGTGGGATTGCTCTTTTGTTTCTACATTTCATGTTGCATCTCTAATGCTACTTTGCGTCTCTTTTGTTCCATTCATATGCATTCACATGCATAAATGTTTGCATGACATCTTAGGGCCAAAAACAGGGTTTGTTTTTATATTTAAGTGTCTTCGATCACGTTGACACGGAGATTTTTAACCTTCGTATCTCCGGATAGAAGAAACTTAAATAAGGGCAACTGTTGTACCCCAACTTTTGCCCCTAAGATCCCTTCATCATACCATATTGTTTCAATCACAACAAAATCACATTAGGGCTTTTGGTTCTTCTCCCTATCTTTAGCTTTGCTCTTTGAGGAGTTACCAAGCACCTTGACTTGTTTTCTTTGGTGATCATGGATATTTTGCTTTGATTTTCTATCTAAATTAACAAAATACAATATTGGTTTGTCTTACTTATTAATAATGTAGGTAAAGGCAATGAGGTTTAGCAAGTTGCATCATGGGTTCATGAGTTTATTTCCATGCCCTAGTCAAAGTCTTAAGAGATTCAAACCTCACCATTGAAGTTGTTTTAAAGTTGGTATGGAAGTAGTTTTGATGGACATGAGTCCTCATCATCATCCTCAACAAATTCTATTCACAAAGGAAGAATATTGGCACAAAAAGTTTGTTCAAACTTGGCAAAGTTCCACCAAGCATTCTCTTGATCTAGAGGCTAGGGTTTTGGACTTCAGAGGGACATATCTTGCTCATATTTTGGTATTTTTGAGTGATTCCAAAAACATTCTTCTCTTTAAAGAGTTACCAACAAATCACTTCAAAAGTTCCAAGGAATTTTCATGTGGAAGGAACTTGGTGAAGAAGAAAGATTACAAGTCATCTAGATGAATCCCCAATTTTCCATATGTGACTTCAAATGATCATAACTTGGTAAATATTTATCACCTTTAGCCCATTCTTTTTTCATTATGACCCTAAGTATGTGTACTTCATTCCTTCTTTTATGTGCAAAATAATAAAATGGATGGAAGTTGCCTTAAGAATGCAAGAGATTATAGGTCATTTCATGATTTTTGGCCAACTTCAACAAGTCATAACTTGCTCAATTATTGGAGATTTTGAGTGGTTCAAATTTCAAAATGTCATTCAAGATATCTACTTCATTCCATCTTTTTTGGTCAAGAGCAAATTCCAAGTGGAAGGCGATGTTTGGATGCAAGAGATTATATGTCATTTTTAAAGAAGAATTTAAAATATTTCTAAGTATGGAAAGTCAACTCTTTTTCTTCAACTTTGACTCCATGTAACTTTCAGCTCAAGCTTCCATTTGATTCCATTCTTTTTCCATTGCAAAGCTTGTTACCTCATCTTTCCAAAGCATCAGGAATTTTGTCCTAAGACCCCCTGAGATGGAAATGCCATTGGATTGAACTTGGTAACTTGGAACTGAGGTTTCACCATAAGTCAGAATTTGAAATTCATGTTTTGGCCTCTAAACATCAAATTAGCACACGTTTGTAATCTAAACATGTTTAACAAAGTTGCCAAAGTGGATTAGAGCCCTGAAACGCAAGGATTTGATGAGTTTTGATGCAAATCAGATCACACTTTGATCGTGCATCAGGTTCACACGATTTCCCTCCAATTTGCATCATTCCACACGCTTGAACATTTCATTTGATTCCCTATAAATAGAGGGTCATCCCCCATTCAATTTCACAAGCTTAGATAGCCAGAATCACCCTGCCAAACTTACTTCACAACTCAAAATTCAGCTACTTCGAATCTTATTCTCAAGCCTTTTTCAATCCATATTTTTCATCAATTCACCTTCCTTGATCTTCCCTGAAGCTAACCATATAATCACATTCAAGAATCGTGCCCTATATTGCTCCATAGAAGTCCAGTTTCAGAGTTGTGCAACTCAACTTCAATAGGTAGGTTCCTTCATTAATTCTTCAAAACTTTGGTATCATTGTGTTGTTCTCATTGCCCTGGTTCTAGTCGCAACACTTACTTTTATCTGGAAGCACGTTTTGACCATGAATTTTCAAATCCCTTTTCAAAACTTTCTTTCCAAATTGCTTGAGTTACAGTTTATATAAATTTGGCGCGAGGGTGTGGTTATCTTCGTCTTGAAGAGATGAAGAGAATGGCATTGGTCTGAGCTTCTGATTTTACAATTTGAGAGACCTGTAATTCGTGAAGGCTAGAGGTTGAAGATGACCAACGTGTCATCTTCTAACCAATGAAAGCGTGACATTTGTTATTTTCAAATTCTGATTTTATTAATGATTCTGTACGTTATTCATTAAAGACCATGATATGCACAGCGCACCAGATCCCTTGGATTTGATTACTAATGCGTTTTGACTCTCATCCAATGGTCCACATCTTTTTCTTTTATTTTCTTTTTCTTATTTTTATATTTTAATTGTTTTAAAGTTCAAAAAATCATAGAAAATTCATTTTTAGTCCAAAAAATCTAAAAAAATTATGAAAAATATTTTTGATTATTCTCTTTCTGATTTTTATTTTTTCACAATTTAATTTTGTGTTTTGATATTTTTTTTATGAATTTTACACTTATTTGATTTGTTTAAAATGTTTAAAAATACTTTTACACAATTTTTAATTCTGAAAAAATTATGGAATGATCTAATGATATTGTGACAAATATTGGTGACCTTATTTTATTTTTGTTTCTGATTTTGCGATTTTTTACTATTTTTGTTTATTTTACCCATTTATTTTAATTTTTAAAAATAGTTTCTGACTTTTAAAAATTCCCAAAATTTTTGTAAAATTACTTGGCCTCTTTTCTGATTTTTCTATGGTCTTATTTTTTATTTCTTGATTAATTTGAATATAATTGGAATTTTCCTCATTATTTTCCATTTTAAAAACATTTTTAAACCCTTTAATGTATATATTAATTATATTATTATTTTGTGAATATTTTCTGGCTGTCTTGGGTTGATTTTTTGGTTATGGCTTTATTAACATCATTGAATCCATGGTGTTGAGTTTAACTCCATAAAAAATGGATGAATGATTTTAATAATGATTAAATATTAATTCAAATGTGGTTTTTCTTTTTACCCTAATCCCCTTCATCTCATCCCTTTCTTATTGCACTAAATGTTGTTAGAGCATGATCTCTATATCATGTCTCAAAACAAATGGTGCATAGATTGCTATTGACCGGCCTCAAAATAGGTGCAACTTCTATATAAGTCCACTTACGATTGCTTAACATAGCACTAAATTTTGTCCCGATTCGAATAAATGATCATTCGTGGCCCAAACTTATGATTGCAAGCCCAAGTATGTTAATTTGATCTCTTTAATCCAATAACCTTGAGATTCATTGTGCGGAGGCTTTGGTTCTACCAATCCTCTAATGAATCTACAACACCTTTGGTCAATGCGGATCACTTAAACAACGTTGATCATTAAATGGTACTTGTGAGAATTCCAAATGGATGATATACTTGAAAAAAAACAAATGCAACTTGTTGTTTGGAGGCTTTGGTTCTACCAATCCTCTAATGAGTTCCAAATGCAAGTTTCAAGATGGTCATCCAACTAACCACTAATTATTGACTTGTTTTATTTTATGCTTTTATTCTTTTATGCTTTATGTACTATTTATTTTTTTAGCATTTTACATTTCATGCCATTTTCATCTTTGCTCATTTGAGCATTTGTTTTCTTGTCATTTTTACTTTGCTCACTTGAGCTTTTCTTTTCCTTTTCCTAAGATACTTAATAATCAACTTAAACCCTAAAAAACTCTTAATGGTACTTGGACTATTTGATTACTATCCTTGGCATAATGGAGCAATGGACTTTGTCTTGGACTTAGGATTATAAACCTTGGCCTATCTTGGATACCTTGTGATCTTATCTGATTATTTTGTCTGGAGCTCTTGAGGTTTACCTCAAAACATTGGGTTGCTTGTTTGTTTTTGTGTGCAGGTTTTTTGTGATTACACTCTTTGTCTTTTATCTGGAATTCACCCGCATGCAGCCGTTACTCTGCCCAATTTTTGTGAAGACTTAATATATTTGAAGAGGTCTAGTATCTTTGCTTGCTTGGTTTCACTTCAAAGAATGGGAATTCTATCTTGGCTCATAATGTCAAGTTTTGGCTTCTTGTTGGTTAGATGGTCCTTATCCTTAGCTTTTAACTTATGCTTTAGGATAACCTCTTCTTCTCCTCCCATCTTCTTTAATTTCAAAAATCTTCTCCCTCCTTTTGAAAACTCTTCTTGTTTCTAAACTTGAACCACTTTCAGAATAAACTTGGACCTAGGTCCATGCATTTTCAAAATCTTTTCATAAATAAAATTCAATCAACTTAACAATACCTTGACAATTTTTTTGTGAGAAGAATAAAGGTCAATCAATCTCATTTCAAAACATTTTGCCACTTTGGCTTTTACCTTTAAAACTTTTCTTAAAAGACTAGGCTCTTGTCAATCCTTGTAGTGATGCCAACAACTATACTTCTACAATATTTAGTGAAGTGAGATATTTTCCACTTGGGTGTTGAGTGAGGCATTATTGATTTTAAAATCCAAGCCATATCCTCTACTTTGAGATTAGGAAAATTCTCCTTTCTCATGATTGTGGGTGGTAAGTATGTTTTCCACACGGACAATGACAATGACGTCTTATCTCATAAAATTAACCAACACACTTGTGTTTCAAATTTTTAAAAGAGGAACTACGTGTACCCTGATCCCCTATTGCACGAAAGGTGGTACGTAGGCACTAAAGGTTCGCAACCGCGGCGGGTGCAAAAATCATAAAAAACACTTCTTTTCTCACCTCCACTATCCACTTTATATACAACACATTTTTATAGCCAAAATATACAGATTTTACAAAGAGGTTCCTGCGGGGTACCGTAGATGTTTAGGGTGCTAATACCTTCCCTTTGCATAACCAACCCCCTTACCTTGAATCTTCCCCCCTCTTTTTGGGTTATTCGCTCTTTTCCCATTCCCTTGGAAACAATAAAGCGCGATGGTGATTTTTATTTTGATTTGTATAAAGTCTAGTAAATCCAATGGCTTAGTCTTGAACATTTTTATTGCTACATATAGAAAGAGGACAAAGATCAGATGTGCTGATGATAAATAACTTAATGCTAAAAGTATGGGAAATGTCAAAGTCAAGGTGAAGAATGGTAAAACTGTTTTGATCAAGGGTGTTTGGTATGTTCCTAGTATGAAGAGAAATCTAATGAGTGTAGGTCAGCTATTTGAGAAAGGTTTCTCAATTATCATGTAGAACAATCTCTTGAAGTTATATAATTCTAATCAGAAGCTGATTATGCAATTTGAACATGGAAGCAACAAAACATTCAAGGTTAATATGGAAACAACTGAAACTAAATACCTTAGTGCAGAAGGTGTTGAAGGTGATAGTGAGTTGTGGCACAAGATCTTAGGAAATCTGAGTTCTAAGAAGCTGGTATATGAAATTCGTAAGATTGTGAATCTTGAGAAGTCATGTGAGATATGCATGAAAGGAAAGCAACCCAAATTTCCATTTGCATCAAAAGTGGCCCCAAGAGAAAAGCATGCTTAGGGAGTAGTGCATTCTAATAGATGTGGGCCATTTGAAGTACCTTCACTTGGAGGAAACAAGTACTTTGTGTATTTTGTGGATGAGTTTTCAAGGATGACATGGGTAGCTGTCATACGGTGGGAGAACTGACCTTTTGGTTTTATCCAAATATGCAGATAGCTAGAGTCACCACCGACTTTTCTTTTCTCCAATATTTAGGAAAGGTGAAAAGAACATGAAAGACCTTTGATAGATTTTAAGTTTGGGTGTGAGTTATGAAAAGGAAAGGTGTTAGCACCCTTTTCATTCGTAGTTATATACGAGCTCTTAATTTCTTAGCTCACATTTGAAAATCTTGCTTTGTGTGTGTGATTTGCTTGAAAATATTTTGAAATCGCCAATGTAACGCTGACTTTGTAATGATTTTTGTACTTGTCCTCAAGAATGTATACAAAGTGTTATTTTTAAAAATATTTGTTTGAAAGTGTAGTGTGAAAAAAGTTTTGAGAAAAGTTTTGAGAAAAGTTGTGAGCAAGCAATTAAGAGTTTCTTACCCACTAAAGTCTTTCTTATTGTTTTCCTTCTCCTTTAGAGATAGTACTATCCATACCATTAGTTGGTAGGTAGCCCTATCTATTGGATGTGAAGGGACATGCGTAGGGTCATCGTATGGTCATCGAAAGCAACAAGTAAGGATAATTTAGCAATTGTATCAAAGGGACTATCATCATTTTGTAGGAAACTAGAAGGGACTAGATCATTTTGTAGGCAACTTGAAGGGTCATCGAGGGATTATGATCTTTATTCGAAAGGGACATGATGATTTGATCGAGGGTCTTTTGCTAAAGTATCCCCACTTTTGAGGGACATGGCCAATATCATAAGGCAATAAGAGAGGTTATCCTAGAGGTGAAAGTGTGCGAAGTGTATTGATTCAGTTATTTATCTTGAATATTAGGGTTTTCTAGATTGTTTTTAGTCTTGTCACGCAAACCCTAGTTACTAGCAGTTAAATATGTACAGAAAAATAAAGTTCGGAATATAAAGTCCTAAGCTATTACATGGCTTTGGGAGAGGTACATAAGTATAAAAATTTGCGAGAAAGTAAACCTACGCTATTACATCCTGTGAGCAGTTACATAATTAGGAAAAAAATGCGAGAAAAGAAATCTACACTATTACAATTAAAGAATGCAACCTATACAATTTTCTATGAAAATAAATAAGAAGAAGAAAGAAAATAGAAAAAGAATTTTAAAATATTTTATGATTTTTTTTTGTAGAAAATAATTTAAGTTAATAATAGTAATTAAATCCTAAATCCTAATTTATTTTAATGTTGAGAAAAAAAGGAAATTTAATTAATTAGTAAATAAAAAATATAAGAAAAAAATTAATTACTAACTAAAAACCTAATCGTAATTTGTTAGTTATTAAGAAAAAAGATTAGGTTAGTTAATTATTAATTAAAACATAATTAAGGAATAATTAAAAAAGAAAATAGAAAAATTAAGTTAGAAAAATAGGGTAAAAAAACTGCATGGGGTGGGTGTTAAATCCACACCCCCTGGCTTCACAAACTGCACTACTTGCCACTAGGCCAAGCGCCTATTGGTGTTTGAGAAATAGGCATTGATTAATATATATAAAACCCACGCGTTAGTTTGAAAACAACAAAAAATAACTGTAAGATGCAGGGATCGAACCCACGCCCTTCGCGTTACATGCTATGTCTCAACCAACTGCGCTATGCTTCGTTTCTATGGTTAAAATATAAGCAAACAAATATATAATAAAGCAAGTGAACCAGGGAAGCACCAGAGCCCTAGCTCCAGTCGTGTTCTCTGATGAGAGGATTTTCAAACCTACAAAATAACATGTGTTAGACCATAAAAAGGACCATATCTCCCTAATTCGACCCTTGCAAATCCAGTGGTGGTGTTTGTTTGGCCTGAAAACACTTGTATCATGAGTTTTGAAGAAGACATCTCAAACCGCCCTAACCAGGGCGAAAAATGATTCTCACGTTTGAGCTTCTGTTTTATGATTCAAACCTGTTCTAAGTAACAACAAGAACTCATTTGGGCAATTAATAAATATTAGCAATGCATGAAATTAATTATATGAATGTTTGAAAGAAAAGAAAATTAGAGAAGATGAGTATGCTTTTTTCAAGCATCAATGGCCATGAATTTCGACCTATTCTTACCCTTAGGCACCTCAGGAATGATTTGCAATGGATGGCTTGGACTGAAAATGACTGGATCTTTGGTTTTGACTTTGCCCTAGTTTTGACAAAAATTGATATTTTTTGAGAGGGTGTTTTTGAGGAAATTTTTGTGTGTCCCTTGGTCTGAATGTGTTCTCTATTTATAATGGAAGATTTAGGTCAAAAAAAGTGGAATCAATCTTTTGTATTTCTTGATCAAATCTTTGATTGAAGTTTTGCATGAAATATTTATTTTTTAGGCCAATCATGTACCAATCAATCCTTACACATTTTTTGCAAGTTGTCACCAGCTTTCTAGACTTATGATTTTGTTCAAAAATAGATCTTCATGCCTTGATTCATTCACTTGGTATTTTATTTGATTTTATTTTGCTTTTAATTGAATAAAATGAAAAATAAAAGAAATAAAACCACAAAAAAATTAATGGATTTAGGAGTCTATTATGAGGTCGAGAACACGTTTGGACCTTAAAAGATAGGCCCATTAGCCCAAAAATTCAAATTTGCTTAATTTGGATTTCATGCATTTTCTCAAAATTGCCCAACTTGCACAAATCACATCTCACTAAATTTTTATCATATGAAGGTGATATTGGACTCTTTGGAAAGCTTAGGATATCCCCTAAAATCTTCATGTTTGTAATTTTTGCATTTGAAGCCTTTATCTTGATATAAATTTCTTTGACAAAAAGTGTCTTTTTGTTGACTTTTAAAATGACGTGTAATGTTTTGACCCATATATCTCAAATGAAGCATGTTTGGCCTTGAGCTTAGAGAGACAAATTTGTAAAGAATTGGATTTCCTTCAAAATGAGCTTTGGTTGAGAAATTTCTGATGAAGTATGTGAAAGTTACGCTTGGTCAAAGTTCAGTTGACTTCTCCTTAAGAAAACCCTAATTTAGTAACTTTTAAATTTTGATGAATCTTGAGTTTTCTTGATGAATCTTGATCAACCATTGATCAAATGCTGAATGTAACTTCAAAATGTTGATGTTGGCCAAAATCTTGAAGTTTGAATGTAAATTGGTCAAAGTTGACTTTTGCCCAATACAGTTGATTTTCAATCATCTGACTAATTGACTGAGCAAACTTGTGCTGAAAGGCTTGGAATTTGGAATGAGGATTCTTTGAGACATATGAGAAACCATGAAATCCACTTGAGGCATTAGAAGTCCAATTCTCCTTGAGAGAAGCAAAACCCTAGTTGTTGGTCAACTGCTTAGGATGAGGGTTTGTTTGATCAATCCTTGAGTAGTCTTGAGCAATTGAGAATCCTAGGAGCATGGGGAGACCTATTGAAATAATTTGTCTTAAATAATGGGAGGGAAAATTTTGGGGTACAATAGCTGCCTGTGTTCAATCTTCTTAAACCTGAAGAGTTAGATTGGCATGCTCGCCATTCGTGATCTGAAGGTGGAAGAGGATTGAACACTTAAGTGCCCATAAATTTTCACTCACATGTGCACGAAGCAACACTGTTGGTTGATTGTATTTCTTGAATGGGCTTAAAGATGTCATTCAGAGCGGTGATAAAGTGTCGTCGGAGATGGGCTTATAGATGTCATCCAAAGTAACTATTGATAGGAGTATCATAATGAGTCTACACTTGACTTTATCTGAAGAATGCTTTTCAGAATGTATCTATCCAATCCTATCTGAGATAAATTCTTTTCAGTATGAACCTCTGAAGGAAATGCTTTTCAGAATGATGCTCTGAAGGAAATGCTCGTCAGAATAAATCTCCGAGGGAGGTGCTTTTTAGAATAAACCTCTCAAGGAAATGCTCATTAGAATCAACCTCTAAGGGAGGTGCTTTTCAGAATAAATCTATGAAGGAAGTGCTTTTCAGAATGAATCTCTGAAGGAAATTCTTTTTAGAATAATTCTCTGAAGGAAATGCTCGTCAGATTTAGTCTCTGAGGGGAGTGCTTTTCACAATTAATCTCTGAACGAAATGCTCATCAGAACTAGTCTCTGAAGGAAATGATCGTCAGATTTAGTTTCTGAGGGGAATGCTTTTCCGAATGAGTCTCTGAAGTAAATCATGTGGTCATGTAGATAGTCTTCCCGTCCTATTTTGGGGATTGCTCTACAACTTGTCTATAGATGACTGACAATATTTGTCTATTCGGGAACTTAACCTGAAAAGACAAAGTTAGTTTTATGCAATTTCATGATGCGTGAATGAATTGCGTAATGAGGCTCTCAAAATAAATGAGATTACTATATGTGTTTCGTATACATATGCTATGATATTCTATAAATGATGTATGGGTGCAATATGTCGCTGTAATCTATCGGTAGCTTCATATATCATCTCTGGCCGGGGAAAATAAATCCCTGACGGTTGTTATGAAGATAATAGTTTCTCAATTTTGTTTAGAACATCTTTTCTAGGGATTCTTGCTTTCTATTTGAGGATATTATGCTGGGGATGTTTGACTTTTGCTTGGGGATAGAAGAATTCCAGGAAAATTGGTCTTTCATCGTTATTTTGAAGATTTGATTCATATGTACCCTGACTGGGGACAAAAGAGATGAATAATCCTCTGATGTGCTGCCTGGCCAAGTTTCGGATATGGATGTCAACTCTTCTAGGGAGGACAAAGTTGAAATTACATCTGGCCGAGGAAGAAAATCTTGTCGGGGAATTGCAATATCGAAGAAATAAACTCTGTTGGGGAAATAAACCCTATAGATTGTGTTGAGGAAATAATCTCTGATGGGGATCGGGATTTCATAGGCTACGTTGAGGAATTTTCCACCGTATGTTGGGGAAATAATCAAACTTCCTTATCTGCTAGGGGGCCTATTAGAGAAGATTATCATGTTGAGCTATCCATCAGGGATATAGAGGTAAACCTCTGGAAGATGCCCCAATTTCTATCGGATGGCATATTAGATTTTATGGGGAATATATCTCTGTTGGGGATGAGCTTATGAAGTTAGCTTTGTAGATATAGTTCCGTGGAGATTGCTCTATGGAGATTTGTTGATGACTTGAACATTATCCCAACTCCTAGAGTCTTTAGTAAATGCTAATCCTGTTTTTATGCATATATTTTGTTAACAATAATCATTTTCAAATGCATATGTTCATTCGATGTAATCATTGGACGTTTTTGCAAACAAAATAGAGAAAGTAAAACAATTTTGAATTTTGAAATCTAATTTGCATTGATTCTGAAAGTTTGCCTATAAGCAGGCAGTTTTATACAAAGAGACAAAAATCCTAGTAAGAGGAAATCATCGTAAGAATGAAGAAAGGGTACAAAGAAAAACAAGGAAAAATATATATGTGGTAACGATCCCATCAAGTTTCAACTCTACTATTTCCCCTATGTCTTCAAGCATCTCATCAATTATTGTTGGAAGAAGATGATTGAATTGTTCTGTACCGTTTGAACTTAACGCTAGTAATGAAGCTGGATGTAAGTAGATGGGTGATCCAATGGGATATAGTCGCACGCTTTAATCCCTAACTTTTTCCTGAACCTCCCTTTTGGGTTTTCATCCCATCGGGATATCCTTTTTTGCCCAAGACACCTTTTCAGGTTTTCAACTTGCCAGATGTACAATTTTTTATATATATTCCTAATTTTTCCCGAACCCTTTTGGTTCGCTGGGATGCCCTTACTTTTGCCTAGGTTTGTCAACCTAGCGGGTCTCTTTTATGCGTAGTATTTTTTGACTATGTCCGCACTCACAGGGTATGGAAAATCTTCACCGTCCATGGTAGTAAGTATCATATCACCACCAGAAAATATCTTTTTGATCACAAATGGCCCTTCGTATGTGGGAGTCCATTTTCCCCTTGGATCACCTTGTGGTAGGATAATGCGCTTTATTACCAAATCACTAGCCTGGTATACCCGGTGTTTAACTTTCATGTTAAAGGCTTTGATCATGTGTTTCTGATATATCTGACCATGACAAACAGCCGCAAGCCTTTTTTCATCGATCAAATTTATTTGGCCCAGCCCAGTCTAAGTCCATTCGTCTTCATCTAAACCTGCATCTTTTATAATCCTTAGGGAAGGAATCTGGATTTCAACAGATAAGACAACCTTCATACCGTAGACTAGAGAGAACGGGGTTGCTCCAGTTGATGTACATACTTAAGTGAGATAAACATGAAGAGCAAATGGTAACATCTCATGCAAATATTTGTATGTCACTGTCATCTTCTGCAACATCTTCTTGATATTCTTGTTGGCGGCTTCCACTATGCTATTCATCTTTGGTTGATACTGAGAAGAATTGTGATGCTTAATCCTGAACTGCATGTAGAGTTCTGTGATTATAGTATTGCTAAGATTGGTACCATTGTCCGTGATGATCCTTTCAGGGATGCCATACCAACAAATAAGTTTGTATTTAATGAATCGAGCCACAAAATTCTTGGTAACGGAAGCAAATGAGGCTGCTTTAACCCACTTCTTGAAGTAATCAATAGTGACCAAGATGAAACAATGATCATTGGAAGAAGTAGGCTTAATCTCTCAAATCATATCAATGCCCCACATTGGAAACATCCAAGGATTAATCAAGACATTCATAGGAATCAGAGGCACATGTACTTTGTCAGCATCAATCTGGCATTTGTGGAAAGTTCTGGAATGATGATGGCAATCAGTTTCAATAGTAGACCAATAATAACCCACTCTCAGAATATTCTTAGCCATTGTATGCTCACTGGAGTGAGTACCAAAGACTCCTTCGTGCATATCTTCCATAATCTTCTCAGCTTCCTTCTTGTCTACACAACAAAGCAAAGTCGAATCGTGGTTGCGCTTGTACATGATTTCGTTACTCAGAAAGAACCGAGCAGAGAACCTCCTTAGAATTTTTTTATCATTGATAGATGCTCCTTTCAGATACTCTCTAGTTTCGAGGTATCTTTTTACTTCTTCGTACCAAGGCTTTACCTCTACTCCATCAGTATCAAATTCGTAGCAATGCGCCAGTTCATCTAGTCTCTCAATAGTAATTCGAGGAGCTTTATTATCCCATATGACTTTGAACATAGATGACATGGTAGATAATGCGTCTGCCAATTGTTTCTCTTTTCATGGTATATGTTCAAATGTGATTTCCTTGAAGTACGAAATTAATGTCAACACATGCTCTCGATAAGGAATGATATTTGGATGCTTCGTATCCCATTCTCCCTTAATCTGACTGATCAATAGGGCTGAGTCCCCATATACATTCAAGAATTAAATTCTCATATTGATGGCAGCTTTGATACCCATGATACATGCTTCGTACTCAACCATGTTATTGGTACAATCAAAACACAATATAGTGGTGAAGGGCGTATGGCAACCCTTGGGAGAGATAATCACAACATTGATTCCATTACCAAGCGCGTTGGAAGCTCCATAAAAAGCCATCATCCATCGAGATCATGATTCAGGTCCTTCATACGATCCATGTTCTTCATAATAAGTAACTAGTATAATATTCTCATACGGGAACTCAAAATTCATAGAGTCATAGTCATCTACAGCTTGATGAGCCAAATAATCTGCCAATACACTTCCTTTGATTGCCTTTTGAGTAGTATACTGAATGTCATATTCTGTCAAGACCATTTTCCATCTTGCTATTCTTCTGGAGAGAGCGGGTTTCTCGAATATATATTTTATTGGATCCATATTAGAGATCAACAAAGTAGTATAATTCAAAATATAATGTCTTAGTCGGCGAGCATCCCATGCCAAAGCGCAACACGTTTTCTCGGGAAGTGATATCTTGTTTCACATTTGGTAAATTTTTTTCTAAGGTAGTATATTGCATGCTCTTTTCGACCAGACTCGTCATGTTGCCCCAATACACACCCCATTGAGTTCTCTAATACTGTCAGATACATGTTCAGAGGTTTTCCTTCAACCAGTCGCATCAAAATTGGAGGTTCCTGGAGGTACTGATTGATTTTGTTGAAGGCTATCTGAAAATCGTCGTTCCACTTCACTACTTGATCTTTATTCAATAACTTGAAGACTGGATCACAAGTAGCAGTTAAATGGGAAATAAATCTGGCAATTTAGTTCAATCGTCCCAAGAAACCTCTAACTTCCTTCTCATTACGGGGAGCTGGCATTTCTTGATTTTTTTAAACCTTGGCAGGATCAACTTCAATACCTTTACCACTGACGACGAAACCTAGGAGTTTACGGGATCTTACCCCAAAGGTGCATTTATTTGGATTCAGCCTCAACTTGTACTTCTTCAACCACTCAAACAACTTGTGTAGGTGGTCGAGATGTTCTTCTTCAGTCTCAGACTTGGATATCATATCATCAACGTAAACCTCTATCTCATGATGGATCATGTCATGGAACAAAGCTACCATAGTACACTGATTTGTTGCACCGACGTTCTTCAAACCAAAAGGCATAACTTTGTAACAGAAAGTTCCCCACTGCGTGACAAAGGTAGTCTTCTCCATGTCTTCAGGTTCCATCTTGATTTCATTATAACCAGAGAAACCATCCATGAAGGAAAAATACTTTATGCTAAGCGGTGTTATCAACCAAAATATCAATATGTGGAAGAGGAAAGTTATCTTCGGGGCTTGCCTTGTTAAAATCCCTATAGTCTATACACATACGCATCTTGCCATCCTTCTTAGGTACTGGTAACCCACCGAGGATAGGACGTAACAGCTAAGAAACCAACATTAAACTGCTTCATAACCTCAGCTTTGATCTTTTTAGACATCTCGGGACGCACACGACGAACCTTATGTTTTATAGGAGGACAACCTTCCTTCATCAATATACAGTGAACCACAATGTCAGTATCAAGCCCTGGCATATCTTTGTATGACCAAGTAAATATCTCAACATAGTCACGCAACATCTGGATTAATCTCTTTTTGACATTATCTTCTAGATTGACACCTATCTTGACTTCTTTCTTGTCCTCTTCAGTACCCAAGTTCACAACCTCGACTAGCTCTTCATGCGGTTGTATGACTCTTTCTTCCTACATTAATAGCCTAGCCAGCTCTCCAGGTACTTCACAATCTTCCTCACCTTCATGCTCAGCTTGGTAGATCGGATTTTCAAAGTCATAAATGGCAATAACAGAATTGTTATCAATGGAATCCAGGGTGGATATGAATTTACAATTTGTTGTGTGGGTGTGTGTTGTACCCTAAAATTTTCTCTCCCATTATTCAAGACATGCTCCTATGGTTCTAAAATACTCAAGGGTTGGCAAGACAAACCCTCCTCCTAAGCAGTTGACCTACAACTAGGGTTTTTCTCCTCTAAAGGAAAATTGGACTTCTAATGCCTCAAATAGATTTCATGGTTTCTCACATGTCTTAAAGAATCCTCATGCCAACTTGTATTGGGCAAAAAATCAACTTTGACCAATTTACAGTCGAACTTCAAGACTTTTGGTTAACATCAACATTTTGAAGTCACATTCATCATTTGATCAAGGATTGATCAAGATTCATCAAGAAAACTCAAGACTCATCAAAAGTCAAAAGTTACTAAATTAGGGTTTTCTTAAGGAGAAGTCAACTGAACTTTGACCAAGCATAACTTTCACGAACTTCATCATGATTTTCTCAACCAAATCTCATTTGGAAGGAAATTCAATTCTCTACATCTTTGTCTCTCTAAGCTTAAGTCCAAAAAATGCTTCATTTGAGAAATATGGGCCAAAATATTATAGGTCATTTCAAAAGTCAACAAAAAGATATTTTTTGTCAAGGCAACTTACATCAAGATAAATTCTTCAAATGAAATAATAATCAGTATAGATATTGTAGAGGACATCTTAAGCTTTCCAAAAAGTCAAAGATCACCTTCATTTGATAAAAATTGAGAGAGTTATGATTGGTGCAAGTGGGGTAATTTTGAGATAATGCATGAAACTCAAATTGATCAAACTTGAATTTTTGGGCTAATGGGCTTATCTTTCAAGGTCCAAATGTGTTATTGACCTTATAGTGAACCTCTAAACCTATTCATACACCCTTTTAATTTTTTTATTCCATTTATTTTGATTTTATTCATTTAAATTCAAAATCAAATTAAATAAAAATCAAAGGTTTCATATAAGGTCCAAGCCCATCTCTTCTTGACCTAATTTTCTTCTATATATCCTCCATATTTAGACTAGAAAGGAACACGAAAACCCTTGCAAGGAAACACCTTCTAAAACTTCAAAATTTTGTAAAACTAGGGTAAATTGAAACCCTTATCTACAACCTTCCTCGAGGCCAAACAACTGTTCCAATCAATCCCTGAGGTAGTAAAGAGTAAGTCCTGATCATGTTTGATGATTAAAAGGGCCTGAAACATTCATTCATGCATCACCGGTCTCATATATTATTCAAATTCATATTTTTTTATTTATTATGCTTTGATCGAAACTAACATTGCTAACGTTCTTTTAAGGTGTATTAGTACAGGTCTAAGCCATCACATGGGTCCCATAATGCCAGGATGAGGGATTGCTATTCTTGGACAAATATATCATATTTTCTTTGTATCTCATCATACAGGGGGAATTAGTGAAAACCAAGGCCCCTATTGAACTCGCAAGGGTCAAATTAGGGGGGTAGGGTCTTTCTGGATCATTAACGCTCTTTATTTTCAGGTTGAAGAAACAAGATCGCCAGAGAAGACGAACCGGAGCTAGGGCTCAGGCGCCTCTCCGGTCCATTTGTTTTGTTTTATTTTATATTTATTGGATTCCATTGAGATACCAGATGAAACAACCACCCTAGTGGCAAGGCACACGCATGTTAAGGCATTAGTCTCTGAGGGCGAGTGTTCGATCCCTGCCTTTTGATGTTTTTTCATATTAGCGCTTGGACTGGTGGCAAGCCATGCAGTTGTGAGGCTTGAGGGCGTGGGTTTAACACCCACCCCTGGCATTTTTTCATTGCTTTGGTTTTTTACCTTATTTCTTTGATTTTTCTTCCCCTAATCCTTTTTTGGCTAACCTAATTCTTTTAATTAACCATTAAACAAAAACCTTTTTTTAAACCCTAATTATTTAGGTTTAGGTTTTTAATTAACCCTTTTTAAAATTAATTCGTTAACCATATTTTTTATTTTAAAATTAATTAGATTTTTAGGTTTTTAATTAATTAACTATCAACATAAACCGTTTTTCATAAAAATCACCAAAACACTTTCTTTTCTATTTTCATCTTTCCTTTTTATTTTCCTAGATCAATTGTATAGGTTGCTTCCGTGAATGTAAATAAGTTAGGTTTATTTTTCTCGCGTTTTTCTTATTATGTATCTGCTTCCAGGATGTAATAGTTGTAGGTTTACTTTCCCGCACTCTTCATTCCTATGTAACTTCGCCCAAGCCTTGTAATAGTCTTAGGTTTAAATTCCGCACTTTACTTCTACTATTATATTTTTTATGCAATTTCTAGTAATTAGGGTTTGTATGGCAAGATAAAAACCAATCGATAGCAAAACCCCAATTTCAAGATAATTAACTGAAATAAACAAACTTTTACACTCATAACTTTAGGGTAACCTCTCTTCGCTGCCTTTCGGAATAACGGTCATGTCCCTCGAAAGTAGGGATATTTTAGCAAAAGACCCTCGATCAAATCATCATCATATAAAAGATCATAGTCCCTCAGTGACCCTTCGATGTTGCATATGGAAAAATGATGTAGTCCCTTGAGTTGCCTACGAATAATATGATGACAATCCCTTACGAAATTTCTAAAGTATCCTTACAAGTTGCCTTCGATGACCATTCGATGACCCTTCGCTTGTCCCTTCACATCCAATAGATAGGGCTACCTACTATCTAATGGTATGGATAGCACTCTCTCTAAAGGAGAAGGTAAAGAATAAGAACGACCTTGAGTGGGTAGGATACTTTTAATCGCTTGCTCACAAGCTTTTCTAAAAAACATTTCTCACTACACTTTCAAAATAACAAATATTTTCAAACACTTTGTATACATTCTTGAGGACTGATACAAGAATTATTACAAAGTCACCCTTATATTGGCGTTTTCAAATTTTTTTTCAAATCACACACAAAAAGTAAATTTTCAAAAGTGAGCTAAGCGATTAAGAGCCTGTAGATAACTACAGATGAAAAGGGTGCTAACACCTTCCCTTTTCATAACTTACCTCCAAACTCAAAATCTATCAAGGTCTTACCTGTTCTTTTCACCCTTTCCTTATTGGATAAAATAAAAGTCGATGGCGACTCTTGCTATCCGCATATTTTGGATAAAACCAAAAAGTTAGTTCTCCCACCGTATTACAGAACTGGCGACTCTATTGGGGACTACTTAAAAAAAGAGGGGTTAACTTAGAGTCTTAGATCACTTTTACTTGCTTTATTTGTCTGCTTTGGTTGCTTTAAATTTAAGGGGTTTCTTGGGTTTAATTTCTTGCAAAGATCCTACACTTGGATCTAGGGATACCTTAGGTAAGTAGCAATAGATCATGGACACTGTACGGTGTAGACCGATACTGATGAAGTGATGGCTACGTTAGTGTGACACTTTGGTTTATACTAATGTTTCTTGAGTCAGTCAAGGAAAACATTGGGCTGCCGCGTGGTGTTATAAGAACTAACTGACTTTTAGAACCTTAAATTGACCCATCTTGGCCATTAGAAGGTAGTGAGATAGTCGACTTTGGTGCAGTCCAAGGTTGGTTGATACTTGAAGCTACGCTCATTGAGATTCGACTCTAGGGATATTTTGGTGGCAAGTCAGTTGCCGTGCTAAAATAAAACCTGTGAGAAAGGTAGGTTATATGAGATTCCTAGAACCCGATTACTCTTTTTAGGACAGGATGAGCCAACTTAACTTTAATGGGGAAGGGTACTTACCAGTGGACCTCATGCAAGCCTTTAAACCTAAGGATCTTGCATGATTTGTTTGTGTTTGTTATAACATCACGACATCATATCATCATGACATGGCATTTTTACTAACCATTTCAAGGATCTTAGGGACCTTTAGTACAGGTTTATCATGAACCAGATTGCTAGCAAGGGGCAAGAGGATTTATTTTCCTCTGGCCAGACGCCGTTAAAGATTGAAGTACATTCCCTTGAGTCAGAAGCTATGACCCATTTGATATGGTGAACTTGATTCTTATAGAAGGACATTCAAAAACAGAGACACAAAGTTCTTCAGACAAAGATGCAGCTAGACTCAATTTATAACATTTCAATTTTTATTTATCCCGCGAGATCCTTGAAAACATTACATATGCATCTACATGTCATGCATATAATTACATAACAGGTATGCCCAAAATAGGTTTTCTCATCTTGTTGTTGTTTATTTCATTAGAAAAGATGGCTCTCAAACAATCAATTAAAGATCTTCAGGCCCAAAATGCTCAGTTCTAACAAATGTTCCTCAACTTAACCAAGGGGAAGGAAGAACTGAAGACACTCATCACCAAAGAGAATAAGAAGACTAAGAAACCAGATGGCATCCTTAACATGGGGAGAAGGTTCAGAGGTCCGGTCAAGCGAGCTCTAAATTTTGAGGTCCCATCGAATGAAGATGATAACCAAGAGGAAAATGGTAAGAGTGTGAAGGCCGAGGAAAATAAAAACCAGGGTTCTAATAAAGGTTCTGATGAAGAGGAAGTAGATTATCTGCATGAACAATATCCTCCTACTGATGAAAAATACAAGCATCTGGAAGATCTTTTCAATTCTATGGAGATCCATAAAGTGCCTGGGTTGAATTTTGAAGATTTGGGTTTAGTCTCAGGAGTTGTCATTCCTCATAAATTCAAGGTCCATACTTTTGCAAAGTATGACAGTGTTTCTTGTCTAAAGCTTCATTTGAGGTCATATGTTCAGAAGATTAAACCACACACTGCTGACAGGAAGTTATGTGTGCGTTTCTTTCAAGAGAGCCTATTTGGAACATAATTAGAATGGTTCTATCAACTAGAGGGGACCAATATCTGTACCTGGGAAGACTTGGTTGCTTCTTTCTATAAGAAATACCAGTATAATGTTGATCTTGCACCAACCTGTGTGCAATTACAGAGTATGACCATGGGCTCTAACGAAGGATTTAAAGATTATGCCCAGAAATTGAGAGATCTAGCAGGAAGAGTTTAACCTCCTTTGTCTGATAAGGAGTTGGTTGACATGTTTATGTGAACTTTGACAGGTCCTTTCTTCAATCATATGATTGGAAGCTCTTCGGCCGGGTTCATTAAGAAGATATTAACAGGGGAACATGTTGAAGGTGGAATCAAAAGTGGAAAAATTCAGGTGGCTGCATCTTCAAGTATTGTGAAGAAGACATTCAATAGTAAGAAAGAAGTTAATACTGTGTATAGCCAGAAGGGTCGTAGTAGAGGTGATCGCAAACAATCAGTAAGGGAAGTGATAATCTCTAATCCCGCCTTAACACAACATCAACAAGGCAATCAACGTAGGTTAGGTTCACCCATGAGACAATTTACCAAGATCAACATGCCATTGTCTCGGGCATTACAACATTTGTTGCATGAATAACTGATTACATTGGGAGATCCTCCTCAGAATCCCAACACCTCTTCTCCTCGATAAAATCCTAATGTAAGATGTGCCTATCATTCCTATAGTCCCGGACATGACATAAATGGCTGTCAGTCTTTGAAAAATAAGATTCAGGATATGATTGACTCTAAAGAGATTGAATTTGATCCTTCTGAGACTCCCAATGTGATCACTGCACCTATGCCTAACCATGACAAATGCATTAATGCTATTGATGATGTTTCTTATGTTCCTGCTGTAAGTGACTTGACTACTCCCCTCCTGATTATTAAGAAGAATCTGTTGCAAGCCAATTTATTTCTGGGTTGCGTTGAAAAATGCTACTATTGTACGTCCCAATCCAATGGTTGTGCACTGCTGAGAGAAAACATTCAACGTTTGATGGATAACCATATAATTCTATTTGAGAAGACTCATTTTGTGGAGAATTTTTTTCAAGACTTGAAGCTTGAAGATGTATTTGTAACTTCTGGAACTCCTGTAAGGATCACTCCCAAAGGCCATGTGAAGATTACTTCCAGACGTAGGTTCGCTCCTCTGATCATTACTGCACCAGGACCAATTCCATATTCCTCTGACAAGGCTATCCCTTGGAATTATGAAGCTGATGTCTACTACCATGGCGTCAAGCAAGAACCATTGACTGTCAAAAGTGGAAATACTAAAGTTACTGATCCCAACATTGGAAGTGTTACTGGGACCAGTAAAGTTACCAGAGTGGAAGGGTTTTCTCTCCAGAGATCTCTCCAAAGACTGTTACTACACCAGTTCATGTTACTGCTACTGAATTAACTATTGAGGCTCAGAGCAAAGAACAGATGACTGAGCCTGCCCAGACTGAAGCACCAAAAGAGATTACCACTGAAGATACCTCCAAGTAAGAGATGGAGGAGGTACTACAAATTATCTGGAAAAGTGACTATAAGATTGATTAATAGCTGGGGAAGACTCCCTCCAAGATATCAATGTTATCTTTGTTGTTGTGCTCTGAATCCCATGCTCAGGCTTTGGTGAAGTTTTTGAAGTCTTCTCATGTACCGCAGGAGATCTCTGCTGATCAATTCGAAAATTATGTTTCTAGCCTGATGATAGATAATGGGTTAGGTTTTTCTGACGCTGACTTGACTCCTGAAGGAAGGAACCATAACAAGGCCCTGTATGTCTCTATTGAGTGCAGGGAAACTACCTTAGCTCATGTGTTGGTTGACACATGTTCTTCATTGAATGTTTTGTTGAAGGGTGCTCTAGACAGACTTGAGTATGAAGGGATTATGCTGAAACCCAATGATATTATGGTCAGAGCCTTTGATGGTTCAAAGAGGATGGTGCACAGAGAGGTTGAGCTTCCAGTCAAAGTGGGTTCCCAGGTCTTCGATTCTACTTTCTATGTGATGGAAATTCGTCCAGCCTATTTTTGTTTACTTAGACGCCCTTGGATTCATGGGGCAGGCGCTGTTACTTATACTTTACACCAAAATTTGAAATATCTCGTGAAAGGAAATGTTGTTACAGTTTATGGTGAAGAAGAATACATGGTGAGCCACTTGAACTCCTTCAAGTATCTTGAAAGGGACGGAGAATTCATTGAGACTCCCTACCAGAACTTTGAAGTTATTCCTTGGACAATTACCTTTACTAAAGACGTTTCTGCTATTCCTAAGGTTACCAGGGTTCCACCCAGAATGGCTTCAATGAAAGATGCTAGAGCTATGATAGAAGAAGGTGGTTTCACTACTTGGGGCCAGCTTCCCGACATTCTTTACAAGTTTGATAAATTTTGTTTAGGTTTCACCTTAGAGGCTCAGAGGGCTGTTCGTCGTGCTCATGCTGGGAGACCACCATTATGCGTCAACAACAATGGAGTCAACCCGATAGAAGATGCTGATAATGACTATGACCTAGACCATTGGATTTTTCCTACCACTGGTAATGGGCTCAACAATTGGAAGGCTAAAGACCTTATACCAATCTCCTTTAGTCAGAGTAAATGCTATTTTGTTTTCTTGCTTTCAAGTTTTTGGTTATGTAATTTAAACAATAACTTTAAACATTGTTCCTTACCCGGGCACAACGTTCCATTTGTTAGGGTTGCCATTTGTGATCGGTGGATCTGGAACTGACTGTTTAAAGCTGGATCGTGAAATGTTGCGGAAGCAAGAGTCGCCACCGTCTTTTATTTTCTCCAACATGGACAGGACAAAAACACAGCAAAATTCCTTATGAGATAGTGTTTCCAGTGATTTCTGGTAAACAACCGCTAGTCTTCCAAACTATCGAATAATCTTTCTTACTGTTATTCAATCTCTCTGGTAACTCACAGGATCAACTAGATTGATCCTAGGACTCCTTGGATATTAAGGTTACTCTCACAATCGAACAATTATTCATGGTTGCTATTGTATAAGTGTTTGGCTTACTTCGATCTCTCTCTAAGAGTCTAAAAATGGGGTTAAAATGTATATGAAAACTAAGTTATACGAATAAATGCTAATTGTAATGCTGATTGTAGAGACATATAAAACTGCATGAAAAATGAATTAAATGGTTTCGATTTACAAAACGTTTAACATAAAAGGTTTCTGGAATGTAGAAGTTTAAAATGTGAAGAAAGCGTTTAATGCAAGAAATCTGTAAATGATTTTAAGTAAAAGTATGCGCTTGAAGAACAATACTTGAAAGTAAGGGTATTGAAAGTGTGACAGTTCTCTGAAATATAAAGTGCTAGAAATATAAAGAAAACAGTAAAACGTAGAACTTTGAGTAAAAGACTTCGAAATGAAAATGTTGTAAATAAGAAAAACTTGCAAATGTTATTTGACAAAAAGAAAAGAGGAAGGTACTGGAAATGGTAAAAAGGCTTTCATTAAGTTAGAAATACATGGTGCTATCATACATACATTTCTCTTGCATTCGTTTCCCTTGCCATGTGGTAGTTTGAATGTTATTGAGTCTTTTGTATAACAGATATGACACACCGAAATCCTAATACTAAGACTTCTATTTATACTAATTCGACCCTAACGGTCTCGCTACAGGATTATGCCACGTTTCGAACATGCAAGACAATGCTTCTTTCATCTTTCCACGTGTCCCCAAATGCTCCAACATATAACTTTCAAACTTTGAAAGTCCCGCTCCCATTTGAATTTTAAATGCTTTGGTGTTTCTCCGTTTCGAACGCTTTTCCCAAACATAGCCTCGCTGTTGTTTCGAGACCCCTTTGGATATGTTCCCATAATCACCGTTCGAAGCTTCAAGCTTTGAAACACTTATTCGAAACACTGCTTCTGCAACTTCGAAATATGGCGTTTAATTCCATTTCGATCAGAACTTTTAACTCTTTTGGCTTCTAAATAAAATTATCAAAATCTTCAGCCAACAAATTGCCCCTTTAAAATATGTATTTCGATCTCTTTGAGAAATACCTATTTTAAACATTTATGCAAGATTTTGATAGAACTTTCGAATCATCATAACATTTAATGCACATTTAATGCATTTGACTCCAGTCACATCAATCATAGCACCTTTTGGATTCCTTAACCGCCCGGAGTCACTTCACAACGTGGTGCAGTTATAAGTAATGATTATTTTAAAATCACGCCTATTACCTATATCAACTTCACGCCACCTCTTCATCACACCAACCCATGATATCCACGTATCACACCTTTACTCGGTGGATGCTTAATCTTCTCATTATAAAACATCAACTTAATCTTCCTTTTTCTTTTTTACACTCTAAACCTTTCATACTCTGGATTTTTACTCTTCTTCTCTCATAAAACAATCCAAGCTTTCAAACAACAAAAATGTCTTCTTCCACCTCATCCCAACTCAAGAAAGTCTCCAAGAAGAAAGGAAAAACTACAGGAGCAACCATGGAGAGTAAAATCGTCACCATTCAAGGCCAATCTTCTCTTGCTCCTCAAATGATTTCCAAAGAAAAAGAAATGCTGTACGCATCACAGGTACTCATCCCTACCCATGTTGCTGGTAAGAGATTAGCCTTAAATGGCCCTCTTACAGTTTTTGAAATATTAAAGGACACCAGGACAATTTTTCCCGTCTGTTATAGCTTCAAACCTTTATTCAACAAAATGGACGCCCCTAGGGTAGTAGAATCTCTTAGTTCGAATACCGTAGAAACCCCAACTGTTCCTCCCAAGGACCCATTTGTTTTGGATTATGTAAAAAGCAATTTTAAGCCATTTCGATCTTGCCCTACTTCTGATATTACCTATCAAAATTGGTTCACGAAAGTAGAAGCCAAGAAATCCCAGCAATGGGAAGAATTAGGCATTTATAACCTCATTAAGCTATCGAAACCTGGATTTACCTATAGCCATCCTCTGCTGTTTGCGTCCCTTTATTTCTGGGATAGTACCTACAACACTTTCCATCTCCCAGGTGGAATGATTACTCCAACCTTCTTCGATATAGCGGCCATTACTGGGCTGTCGCCAGTGGGAGAAACTTATGTTCCTGACAACGAAGAGCACTCAAGCATAATTAACTTCGAAGTCAAGTTAGCCAGCTTTTCCAAATTTATCAGCCATTATCATGCTGAAGGGGACAATGTGTCTGACATAGAGCACATTGCTTTCTTAACCCTGTGGCTGTCTAGATACGTTTTCTGCAGTAGATCCCTGCAGGTAGCTAGTAGGTTCATTCCTCTAGCTAGGGATTTACATGAAAATCGCAAGGTGTGCCTAAGTGAATTACTCTTAGTTGACCTCTATGAGAGCCTGAGGTCAGCTGTTTCGAGCCTCAAATCCCATACCTCCAAAAACATTCTATTAGCTGGCCCATTTTGGTTACTCCAACTATGGCTAAATGCCATGTTCGAACCTTCTTTATCAACCGCCAACGCCATAGATGAGCAAGATTCTGAAATAAGTGATAGGATAGTCGAAGGCACTAGGCTTCGAAGACTAACTCCTAATGATGACAAGGATGACTTCAAGGTTCAATTCTCGAAGTACATCATGATATTCTCCAAAAGGCACAAGTTCGAAGAGAGCATGGCGCCTTTTGCTTCGAGGGCTCATGGACCTTCTTGGTTCACCATGGCTCTCTCAGAAGCCATCAAGAGCAAGGAGATTCAGGATGTATGGAGAGCTTTCTTGCTTCCTCGACTCATCTCTTCAAGGATAACCCCAACCAAGAACCAAATTCTTCTCTTTGCCTACCAACCAAACTTCGTTTCGAGGCAGTTTGGCTTATGCCAACTGATTCCTGAACCTTTGTTCCAAACTGAGAGCGCCATCACTTCTGGTCGAACTTTCAAGGCAAGGGAAGCCAAGATCCAGCAAGAACAATATCAAGGCTTTGCCCAATTTGAGCTGATAGCCTTCGAACCTACCCATCTTACGGCTAAAGGATTTCTGGAGTGGTGGATTAAGTTTTATCAAACTTGTATGTTCGATACACTTACAATTCGACAGAAACTAATTGATGCCTTCGATGTGCAGGTACCAGCAAAGAAAGGTATGTTTACTCATGCCAAAGAGATAAAAGCTTTTCAAAATTATTTTGAAACTACTTACGACCCCACGCGCTTGGACTCCACTGTGCATCAAGCAGCTGAGACCTTGAAGGAAAAATTTAAACAAAAAGTTTCTAAGCTAAAACTTCCTTCAGGGCTGTCACCTGAGGATAGGTATAGGTTGGCATTCGAAATGCATCCACCTAAATTTCCCAGATTACCTACCTCAGAACTGGCTCTGGCTTGGTTTCCCCCATATCCATGGTGGTTTACTTGCAAAGAGATGTTCAAATATCTTCAAAGGAAACCAAAGCCATCTGAGACTGACATGGGCTCGATACTGGCTTCATGATTTCCCAGGACACCTTCGATACGACCTTTCTGCCATGTCAATTAAATCTGATCAAGGCACAGGTGCGAATGCTTGGGAAAAAAATCCCAAATGTCTTTTATTTTCCATATCTTTAACCTTTGCTTTAATTATTTTGATTTTCAGCTATCAGGATAAAGACCGCTGCCTCGAAATCGAAGGAAGGGAGTGCCTCTCAAGCCTCCATCGAAACTACCGAAAAAGCTAATCCACCCGAAACAACTACTACTGTTGCAACTACAACGACAACAATAACGCCAACAACAACAAGTGCCCCAATTCCAACGGTAACCACTTAGTTTTTGATGTTTCGAATTCACTCAAGCTTTTTTATATCTAACTTCGTTTAAATTCCTTCAGACCAACAAGCTTCCTCCCACTACTCCTAAGAAGCGGAAATTAAGCACTACTGGGGAAGACCCCAAGGCTGGAGGAAACTCGAATACTGCTTCGAAGAAGAAGCTAAAGAAAGATACTTCTAAAAGCACTGTTCCGACTAGTGTCTCTGGACTCGATTCCAGGGATGCTGCTCCCTTACCTAAATCCAAAAATCCACCTTCGACCTCCAACTCACCGTTGGAACGCATAGCTAGTAACCTCTCCTCTGAGGGTCCACAGGTAAATCGAACTTCTTCTAAAAAATGTTTAACTTCTTATTACCTTGGTGAATGTTTTTCTTTAACATTCTGATGCTCCTTGCAGAACATTTTGAATCCCACTTCTACCATTTCGACCTCACCATCCAGAGCTGCTGCTCCGCTTAACTCCTCTCCTCAAGGAGATTCCAGCAACTTGGTCCAAAACAAAGGTTCTTCCAATGTGGCGGTTCTGGCTGGAACTTCTGAACAGCCAGATGACCAAGGTACCTCCATTCCTCTGAAAGAGGTGAACGAAACGATAATTCAAACGTCTGCAGAGGATTCACAAAGGGTTCTTCAAAAGTCCCCTCTTGAAACTCTTCAAGAGGACCCAAAGGATACTCAGACTGAAGAAGAAAAAGCTGATTCTGAGCAAGGAGCCGAAGAATCTGCAGACGAAGAATCTGAGGAGGAAAACGCCAATGACGAGGAAAACGTCAATGATGGTTCGACTGCCGGGACGGAGTCTAACGCAAATAGCGGCGAAAGGGATGGCATCGAAGTGGTAGATTTGGACGAGGATGAAGAAGACCAAGAGCACGAAGCAAATGAAGGGGATGGTGATGCAATCAACGAAACCCTAGAGGTTGAAACAAACGTGGTTCCCCTACGCGTGGAATTCCCCAAATCCTCTCCGTCTCGAATGACTGACGAGGAACTGGCACTTCTGAGGCGAAATGACCCCATTGGGTATATGAAGGCAAAGTTGGCTCAGAGGGACGTTCCACTCGCTAGGGCTGGCACAAGTTCAACCAGCTATCCTCTTCCCACAGATGAAAGAGTTGTTCTTCTCAACAAAATTAGGAGAACTATTCTCAATGTGGATATATTCGAAGTGCTTAAGCAAGATAGTACTGCTTGCTATACTATGAAGGAGCTGCTCACAAAGGTCAATCTTTCCAACTGCTCCTTGCCAGTTAGTACTCTCTTGTTTGATCTTCAGAATTTGCTGGACAACGTAACTGGCTACCTTCTCTAAGACAAATCTGCTGCCAAGAAGGTTCACGAGAAACGCATTGCCATGGATGCCGCTTATGAACAAGCTTCGAAGCTTTCTCAAGAAGCTGAGGATCAAGCTATGCATCTGAAGCAGGCGAAAACTGAATATGAGGCTCGAGCTGAGTCCATTCTTATTTGGGAAAGGCAGATTCTGGAACTTTAGCAGAAAGTTAAGGAGGCTAAGGAACAACAACTAGCCTTCGAAACTAATCCTGCAGGTAACCAATTCGAAGAGCTTCTCAACCAGGGGCTTGCAGAAATGGAGACTGCAGAACAACTTAAAGGAGAAGTGGCAACCTTGGAAGGTGCCAGGCGGTTCGCTCAGCAGAAACTTGAAACATTTCGAAGCACCTTTAATCGATTGAAAAATAATGTTTATTTCTAGATTTTGATGTTTATCTGACCATAACTTTGGTTTTTTACATGTAATATTCGAACAACGCCATTTTGGCATTCTATCTTTCCATCTTGGCTTTTTATAATATTTTGTTTACGTTGTTACTATTCGAATCTCCCGCAGGCTTGGCTTATATTTCTTTAAATATTTCCCATTAACCTTTAGGACACGTTTATCATCCAAGAGTTCTTCGACTTCGTATGCATTGTTTGAGAATACTTTTAATATTCGAAAAGGTCCTTCCCAATGAGGTGGCCATTTACCTAACGCTTTGTTCTTCTTATCCATAGGCAATATGACTCTCCAAACCAAGTCATTAATAACGAATACTTTTTTCTTCACCCTTTTATTGTATGTTCTAGCCACTCTTTCTTTTTGCCTCATCAAAATTTCCAACGCATGTAATCTAATTTCGTCCAACTCAACTAATTCATTCATCATCATTTCCCAATATAATGCAGCTGGAATTTCGTTTTGTTTCTGAATTCGAGCTGATTGCAGATGAATTTCTACTGGTAACACTGCATCATGGCCAAATGTAAGTTGGAAAGGCGTAGTGTTAGTGGCTTCCTTAGGAGATGTTCTACAAGCCCATAACACTTGGTCCAGAGTTTTGTGCCAATTTCTTGGCTTCTTGCCAATATGCTTCTTGATCAATCCTATTATTACTTTATTTGCTGCTTCGACTTGTCCGTTTGCTTGAGCATAATATGGTGTTGATGTTATCAGTCTAAACCCCATTTCTTGGGCAAATCCTTGCATCTTTCTACCAGTAAATACAGAGCCTTGGTCTGTAGTTATACTTTCTGGCAATCCAAACCTATAGATAATGTGCTTTTGTATAAATTCAATAATTGCCTCTTGATCAGCAACTACCAGAGGTATAGATTCGATCCATTTGGTAAAATAATCTACTCCCACCAAGATATATTTCTGTCCTTTGGACGAAGCAGGATTTATCTCTCCTATCAGATCCAATGCCCATCCTCTAAATGGCCATGGTTTGATGATCGAATGCAACTCACTTGCAGGGGCATGTTGAATTCCTGCATGCTTCTGACATTCCTCACATCCTTTAGCAAAGTCTATGCAATCTTTGAGCATGCTAGGCCAATACAAACCATATCGAAATAGCAACCATTTCATTTTATGGCCTGCTTGGTGTGCCCCACATGCCCCATTATGGACTTCAGACAATGCTAAATATGCCTCACTTTCTCCTAGGCATTTCAATAATACACCTTCTTGGGTCTTTTTGAACAATTCGTTCCCCATGAGGAGATATGACAGTGCTCTATATTTTGTTTTTCTATCCACCTTTAGAGTTGGGTCTGCTAAATAACTCTTTAATGGACTTCGCCAATCTGTATCTGACAAAGTATTTATGGCTAGAATTTCGAATCCCTGTTTCTCAGCATATCCCAATCTCATACTTTCCAGATCCGATGGTGTGAATCTAGTAGCCATAACTCTTCCCCTTATTTCGACCAAATCCTTAAAATTCTTGGTAGATACTTTATAACCTGAAGCCAACTGCGCTAAGTCATTTGCTTCTTGGTTCTCTAATCTTGGTATGTGTTGAATATCCATGTATTCAAATTTCCTTAATAGCCTATTGACTATGACGAAGTATACCATTAAATTTTCCTTTATGCACTTGTATTCCTTTGTGATTTGTTTGACCACTAACTCAGAGTCTCCTTTGATTTCGACTCTGGTTGCCCCCAATTCCAACAAAGCTTCAAGTCCAACAATGAGCGCTTCATACTCAGCTTCGTTGTTCGAACAACGAGGACCATCCAATTTATACTTGAATTTTGTTGGAATTCCTTCAGGAGAAATTAGAAGGACTCCAACACCACTTCCATTCCTGTGAGTTGAACCATCAAAGTACAATTTCCATGGTTGTATTTCGACATAACTCATGCTTGTCTGCTCAACCAAAGAATGATCCACAATGAAGTCAGAAATTACTTGACCTTTCATAGCTTTTAAAGGCATGAAAGTCAATGAATATTCTGTTAGGGCTAAAGCCCACTTGCCAACCCTACTATGCATTATGGGCTTTGAAAGCATATGTTTAATGACATCGAAGTGAGATGAAACGTAAACATCAACAGGTTTTATATAGTACTTGAGTTTCATACAAGAGAAATACAAACAGAGACATAGCTTTTCTAAATTGCTATATCTGGTCTCTGCATCATTTAGCACTCTACTTAAATAGTATATGGCTCTTTCGACGCCATTGTTATCCTCTTGTGCTAACATACTACCTATACTAACTTCAGAGGCAGATATGTACAATCTCATGGGCTTCCCCCATGATGGTGGAGATAAAATAGGAGGCTGAGAAAGATATTCTTTTATTTTGTCAAACGCCTCCTGGTGAGCTTCGTTCCATTCGAAGGCCTGACCTTGCTTTAGACGAAGTAACGGAGAGAAAGCTTGGGTTCTTCCACTCAGGTTCGAGATGAATCTTCTGAGGAAATTAATTTTCCCTAGTAGAGATTGCAACTCCCTTTTTGACGCAGGTGCTTTCGTCTCCATTATGGCTTTGGTTTTGTTCTGGTTGATTTCGATTCCTTTCTTGTGGACCACAAAACCAAGAAAATCTCCATCCTGCACAAAAAATGCACATTTAAGGGGATTCATCTTTAAGCCATGTTTTCTCATTCGTTCGAATGATTGGCTTAAATGATGCAAATGTGCTTCTGCAGATATAGATTTGATGACTATATCATCAATATACACCTGCATGAAGGTTTCGATGAAGTCATGAAAAATTGAATTCATCGCCCTTTGATAAGTTGCCCCAGCATTTTTTAAACCAAAAGGCATCACCACCCATTCGTAGGTGCCTAAGGCTCCTGGGCAACGAAATGCTGTTTTTGCAACATCTTCTTCAGCAATGAAAATCTGGTTATATCCAGAGTATCCATCTAACATACTCAGGTATTCGAATCCTGCAGCAGAATCTACTAGCATTTCTGCCACGGGCATGGAATATTCATCCTTAGGGGTTGCAGTGTTTAAATCCCTAAAATCTATGCAAATTCTTAAAGAACCATTTTTCTTAATAACGGGTACTATGTTTGCTAACCATTCAACGTACCTTGTTGTTCTGATGAATTTGCAGCACAACAACCTTTCGATCTCAGTTTTAATTTTTGTGAGAATTGCTGGTGCGAATCTCCTGGGAGTTTGTTTGACGGGCCTCTTGCCATCTTTGATTGGCAGTCTGTGTTCGACCAACTCCCTCTTTAAACCAGGCATCTCATCATAATCCCATGCGAAGCAATCTTTGTTTTCCTTAAGGACTTCGATCACTTTCTTCTTGAGGCCTGGGCTAAGTTTAGCACTTATGTAAGTTACTCTTTTCGTTTTTTCATCCCCTAAGTTGACTTCTTCGAGCGGGTCCTGTGCCAACATTTTGACACCTGAGTTTATGGGGTCCCTTTCGAAGCCTAAGGGTTCTTTATCATAGATGGCATCCAACCTTTGATCCATCTCATATTCTTTGATGGGTGAGCATTTCGAACCCCCCCACCAACTTCATTCGTCTTTATAGTTGATTCATTTATTTCAGCCTCTAAGGCCGCTGTTGATTCATTCTCAGCCATATAGGCCGAAATCCTTTCGAAGAAGGTAGACTCAGTCATGGTTAAGGTTGTCGAAGTCCCAGCCTGCTGGCCGTTTTTGTATAGCACCTTCAACTTCCTCTTCTTCACTGATTATTGTTCTATCCCAGTAAAGACCATCATGACGAAGTGTCATGTAGTAGTGGGCGTTTCTAGTTTCATTCATTTCATCATTTGGAACACATGGAGCAATCTTTGCCAGATTTTTATCATAATCCCTTTTGTCAACTAAATTGACAGTTGACATAAAGTAACTCTGGTCTGCTTCGATGTTTTCCACGATTCCATCATCTCTCCACAGAACTAGTCGTTGATGCATAGACGAAGGAACTGCCCCCACGCCATGGATCCACTCTCTTCCTAGCAGTAGGTTATAGTTGGCCTTGGCTTCGATTACCATAAACATGGTGGGCCTGCAACTTGAGCCTATTGTCAATTCCAACTGGACCACCCCCAGTGTTTTGCCCACTTTTCCCTCATAATTGGACAGAACCATATTATGGGGCTTGATATCTCCTTCGCGGATCTCTAACCTTTTTAGCATGAAATGGGGTATCAGATTGACTGCAGCACCCCCATCCACTAGAACTTTGTTCACACCATGGACACCCACTTTCGCCCGAATGAAAAGTGGCTTGAGATGATTCTTCATTGCAGGTTCTGGACGTTCGAAGAACACATTTTGTTCCTCAACAGCCCCATTGTCCATCACGTAGTAGCACACGGGCCTATGTTTCATTAAATCTGTGGTGTCTTCCTCCTCATATTCATTGATTTCGGTTTCCTGCCCAAATTCGCAGGGAAGCACAGACACCACGTTACAGTTTAAGTTGAATGACGACTCCCCATCTGATTCGAAGTTATCTGTTATCATATCTTCGTCCTCTTCCGGGCCTGGAGTGTATTCCTTTGGTTCATTGCATTGTTCTTCAGAGAAGAGCCTCCTATTGACTGGAGGTTTATCTTCAGTTTGATTTTTTGGTTTGTTGGTGCTGGTTTCACCTTGGTTTTTTGTTGAAGTATCCCCTTTGTTTGCCACAGCTTCTCTCTCAGCCTTTCGAATCCTTTGCTGTCTACGCCACTGGGATCTTGACATGGGGTTCCTTCCTTTGTAATTCTCTAATCTCACTTCCTCCCTTTTTTGTGTGTTGAATTGCCTCCTGTACGTCACAGCATGGCGCGCATTTCGTTCAGCACTCCTCCATCTGTCTTTGCCTTTGTCATTTCTGACTTGTAGCCATCTATCGGTTGGCACTTCAGCAGGGAGTTTGAAAGTCACTCTTCGAGCAACTTTGGGGTGAGGGCTATCAGGCCTTCGCTGTTTGTGTCTGCTGTCGAAATGTGGGCCCATCTGGGCAGTCTCTTGATGGTTCCAGCAAGGGGCGAAGGGAATCGTTTCAAAGGCCCTGGCCATGCTTTGGTCATACATAGCAGAACACCTTGGGCAAATCAAACACTTAGTTGCCCCTTTGTAGCAGCGAAAAACAAACTCCAGCAAACTTTCTCCAGCCTTGGGATAGCACCTAAAAAGCTGGTTATCCTGGCGCCAATTGTTGCCAGTTCGAGCCCTCTGTACCCTTTCGAAATTTGCAGCAATTCTTTGGTTGCAGAGGATGCTGCACCTAGGGCACAATATCATGCCTGGATCTCCTTTGTGGCATGTCATGAGATAGTCTTTGAGACTAGCATCTCCAGTGTGATTATCCCCCATTCTGTACTTTTCTTTTTCTAAGTATTTTTCCACTTCCTCCATCTCAGAACGTGGTCTTTCCATATCCACCATATTTATTTCCACATCCCCCTCTTTAGTCTCGTCATCGCCCCATCCTGTAGGCTTTATATCTTCGATCTGGACCTTCGAACTCTCTGGGGCAGAATATTTGACCAGATAGTCAAATTTTCCACTGGGTTCCCCTAGAGTGTCCCATATTTCCTTCTGAGGGGGAATTGGCTGCGTAATTTGGACTTTCTCCAATTCCAGCCTCAAGCCCTCAGTGACTTGTGTTAATCCTTCGTCTTGATTCCCTTGGCCTTCAGTAGCCTAGGTTTCTCCTGCAACAGCTACAGGTGCAGCAATCGGAGTCCCTGGTGCATTCTGGATGTCTTCAGTGACCTCCTCGCTGACTTCGACCATCACCCAGTTCTCAACTTCAGTATCCTTTTCTTCTATTAGGGCGTCGCTTCGATCAGTTTCCACCATGTTGACCTCTCCAATGCACGCAGGCTCGGAGTAGTTGGTGTCTGCGACGTCCAAAGGATCTTCGTCCACTTTCATCTTCACCTTATCAGCAAACTTTAGTCTGCCATCTTTGATCGCGTTTTGAATCAAGTCCCTGAAAAGAAAACATTGTGAGGTCTTGTGGCCTAGGAAACTATGATATTTGCAAAATCCCCTCTTCTTCCTCTGATCCAAAGGAGGTATTTTGACATTTGATGGCACAATTAATTGGCCATCCTTGACAAGCAAGTCAAAAATTTCGTCACACTTAGTGACGTCGAAGGTATAAACCTTCTTTGGAAACTTGTCACTTTTCTCATTTTCAACAATATCTTTCCCTTTTGTGGGAACTAACATTTTGCAGGAATAAGGCGGGGCCTGTTTTAATTCAGCGAGGTCGATTTCGACCTCTTCGAATTCGAATTCAGGATATTCTTCCACTTCCTCAGTCCCAACATAGGAAATCCTTTCTTTCTTACTATTCTTAAAGACTCTGGCTTTTTCGGCTTTTAGTCTTTCGACCTGTCGAACCCTATCGGCTAACTGAGCCATATCCCTCAAATACTGAGTGTCTGATTTCTTTCGAATAGAATAATCCAAACCCCCATCGGCCATTTCGACTAACTCATGTTCAGGCACTACTGTGTAACATCTGGATTTCAACAGCCTAAATCTATTCAAATAATCATCTATGGGTTCAGTGAACTTTCTCTTAACACTGGCCAATTCCTTCAAACTTATTTTCGATTGTCCCATGTAGAATTGTTCATGGAATAATCTCTCTAAAAGGGTCCAAGTGTCAATAGACCCAGGAGGCAACGTGGTAAACCAAGTGAAGGCGTTTTTTGTCAAGGAACTTGGGAAGTATTTGATCCTGAGATCTTCATTATTGGCTATATCTCCCGCTTCGGTTAGATACCTCGCTATGTGTTCGACTGTTGACTCATTGGTATCCCCAGCGAACTTTGTAAATTTAGGGACTTTATATCCCCTTGGTAAATCAGTATGCATTATACAATCCAGTATAGGAGAAGCGTAATTTGGCCTCCTCATTCCTGTGTTGGGGCCATTCTGGGCCATGATCCTCTCTATCATGGTGGTTAGGTTATTTTCTGCCAAGATGTTATCGTTTCGAATCCTATGAACGACGGCATCGGCATCTTGATTTCGACCAACCAAAACAACTCCCCTAGGTTGTTCTTCTCGAAATTCTGGGGCTTCTGGCCTTTCGATCCTTGCCCCTGGTTCCATAACTTCCCTTTGTGGACCCGGGATTATTGGGGCTTCTAACCTTGGTGCTCTGGCCCCTAAGTTAACTTCTTCTCTGGGTGGTCTATGAATTGGGTCGTTAGCAATTTGTTCTATTACAGGCATGTTTGTTCGAAATCCCGCCTGGTTCTGCCTACGCCTTTCTGTGGGAGCAAAGAAATCTGCTATTCGACTCATATTGTCAGCGTTTTCCCTGTTCGTCACAGTCACATTCTGAACTATTGGGGCAAATATTTCCTGCATGGTTTGCACTAACACCCCTATCATATTGTGGTTGCTGTCATCCATCAATTGCCTAAAAGCCAACTGGTTATCTGTGGTTAGGATAGGCAACGTGCTATAACCCACTGACCCTTGGTTATTTGTCATAAATTGATTCGCCCCAGACCCAGATCCTAGTTGTGGGGATGAATTCGATGTGGAATTGTGTAAACCTGCCATAAAAGATGTTGGCATTCCGCAAGAAGAACTTCTAATTCTATTCCCATCGAAGCCGGGTGGTCTGGTTAATGGTGTGGCGAAGTGGGATTGTGTCCCTGGTGGTGGAACGAATCCCCCAGGGTAGCCCATAGTTCCAGTATTTCCTAAGATCGAACTGTTAGTTGATATGCCACTTACTCCATTGGTGGCTATGTTACTGGTTGAAGATGCAACAGACTGTGCATTCGAAGGGATTACATTAGATGTTCCGCTCGAAATGGACGCGTTAGTGCCTGTTGCATGTGGGCCACCTTGGTCTCCTTGTTGATTGTCTGAATTAGACATTTTGTCCAAACGTTTTCTTCTGGATAAAGGTTGGTTGCTGTTGGTTATCTTACCACTTCTCAGGTTCATAAAACAGCAAACTTCTTAGGTTCCTACGTTTTTGTAATGGCTACGTCTCGACAATCCTTAATTCTGATATCCAACTATTGGTCCCACCAGGTGTGCCAATTTGTTTCCAGTGATTTCTGGTAAACAACCGCTAGTCTTCCAAACTATCGAATAATCTTTCTTACTGTTATTCAATCTCTCTGGTAACTCACAGGATCGACTAGATTGATCCTAGGACTCCTTGGATATTAAGGTTACTCTCACAATCGAACAATTATTCATGGTTGCTATTGTATAAGTGTTTGGCTTACTTCGATCTCTCTCTAAGAGTCTAAAAATGGGGTTAAAATGTATATGAAAACTAAGTTATACGAATAAATGCTAATTGTAATGCTGATTGTAGAGACATATAAAACTGCATGAAAAATGAATTAAATGGTTTCGATTTACAAAACGTTTAACATAAAAGGTTTCTGGAATGTAGAAGTTTAAAATGTGAAGAAAGCGTTTAATGCAAGAAATCTGTAAATGATTTTAAGTAAAAGTATGCGCTTGAAGAACAATACTTGAAAGTAAGGGTATTGAAAGTGTGACAGTTCTCTGAAATATAAAGTGCTAGAAATATAAAGAAAACAGTAAAACGTAGAACTTTGAGTAAAAGACTTCGAAATGAAAATGTTGTAAATAAGAAAAACTTGCAAATGTTATTTGACAAAAAGAAAAGAGGAAGGTACTGGAAATGGTAAAAAGGCTTTCATTAAGTTAGAAATACATGGTGCTATCATACATACATTTCTCTTGCATTCGTTTCCCTTGCCATGTGGTAGTTTGAATGTTATTGAGTCTTTTGTATAACAGATATGACACACCGAAATCCTAATACTAAGACTTCTATTTATACTAATTCGACCCTAACGGTCTCGCTACAGGATTATGCCACGTTTCGAACATGCAAGACAATGCTTCTTTCATCTTTCCACGTGTCCCCAAATGCTCCAACACATAACTTTCAAACTTTGAAAGTCCCGCTCCCATTTGAATTTTAAATGCTTTGGTGTTTCTCCGTTTCGAACGCTTTTCCCAAACATAGCCTCGCTGTTGTTTCGAGACCCCTTTGGATATGTTCCCATAATCACCGTTCGAAACTTCAAGCTTTGACACACTTATTCGAAACACTGCTTCTGCAACTTCGAAATATGGCGTTTAATTCCATTTCGATCAGAACTTTTAACTCTTTTGGCTTCTAAATAACATTATCAAAATCTTCAGCCAACAGATAGTTTCTCGGTTCGGGAAGTAGATTTATAGAAAGGGAAGGTGTTAACACCCTTTCTATCCATGGTTATCCATGGGCTCTTAGATACTTGCTCATTGTGTTTTCAAAAGTGGTTTGCTTTTCAAAGTGTGCGTGGGTTTGAAAAAGTTTTGTTTAAAGATTTCAGAATGACTCTTGTATCAGTCCTCAAGAGTGTTTGAAAAATTGTTTTGAAAGCTTTTTGAAAGTGTCGGTGTGAAAAGAGTTTTGATTTTGTTTTTTATAGCAAGTATTTATGAGTCATCTACCTACCCTAAGGAATTAGGCTGTGTAAATGTCCTTAAGGTAGTGCCATCCCACCATTGAGAGGTAGGTAGCACCACCGTTGGAGGTGTTCGGGTCAATTCGTTTGTAGGGACAGTGTGGTCACCAGAGCAACAGTAGGACACCTTAGAAGCTACCCTTATGCCATTGATCCTTTTTTAATTCCGAGGCAACTGTTTCGAGGCAACTGGATTATGTCATGGACATAAGGACTTACTAAAACGTCCTATACTCGACGACCACGTTTCTAAGGTAAGGCAACAGTGAGGCGTACCCTAAGAGTGGTGTGTGAATTTGTGTGTTATTTTCATGTTAATATTTGTCTTTGATCATGCCTTTGGTGAGCTACGCATTGTTTTTAATTTAGGCCATTCATTCTTTCATGCAAAGTTTAGAATTTAAAAGTGCGGAAATTAAAGTGCGGAAAGTAAAATCCTACGCTATTACAAGGCGCGGGTCTATACTTCGCCAAATTAACAAAGACCCGTTTTTAATAAAAATGCGGAAAGTAAAACCTAGTTACTATTACATGGCTTGAGCAGTTACATAATATTTACAAGAAAAATAAGAATAAATGCGCGAAAAGAATAGAAAATAGAACGTTCGAGGGCGTTGGACCCTTTTGTAATTAAATTGAATGAAAAGTTAATTAATTATTAAATTAAAGAAAAGAAATGTTTTTTTGATGGTTTTTGTATTTATGAAATAAAGAAAATTAAAATTCAAGAGAAATCCTAATTCTAAGTTGTTTTTAATTATTAAAGAAAAATATTAAAGTTTTAACCTAATTTACTAAATATTTAATGTACATGTTTATTTACAAAATAAATTAGTAATTAATAATAATGATAATAAGAAAAAATTATTTATTAAGAAAAGTGATAAAAAGTTAAAAACCCTAATTTCTACATATTTTAATTTATTGAGAAAAAGATTAAAGTTTTAAAACCTAATTTACTAAACTAATTATTAAAGTTTATTTACAAAATAAATTAATAGGAATTAAATATAATTAAATATATTTTAATTTTTCTGTATTTTATATTGTGAAAATTAATTTAAAGAAAACAATTAAAAACAATTAAAAGAATAAAAAGGAAAATCAAATAAAAAAATAAAAATGTGCAAACCATGGGGGGTATTCAGACCCAAAGGGAGGTTTTTTGTGAGAAATTTGGCCCATTGAATCAAGGCCTTTGTTGACTTTCAGTGCTTGCGTGTGGATCCATTGACTAGCGTGTACCATGGTCTGCACGTTATGGCCATTGGATTGGGTTTCATGGCCATTTGTGTTCTGGCTGTTGGCCATTTGTGTTCTGGCCTCAACGTTCCTTAATCTTCTCAGGATGTCTGTCTCGCCATGTATTGGTGTCATGCATAAGTTGTTCTTTTGACCATTTGGCTTTTGTCTTTTGGCCATTTGGCTTTTGGCCTCAATGTTCCTTAATGAACCTGCATGGGATCCTGTCTAAATCTGCAGTGTTGAATCTCATGAACACATTAAATAAAATCATAAAATGCAAATAAAGCCAATATATGAAGAAATTCAATGTTTAGGCACAATATGGCATGTATGAATGATTATACCCTTCTGATCATTGAGATCAAACCAGCCTTACCCTTACTGAAGAAGTAGTGAGGTGTCGGTTTGTAACTGTGATGGCTTGTTTGTAGTGAGAGAGGGATTTGTAATAAGGATTTCAAGGTTTTAGGGTTCTTGAAAGAATTTGATATTCTAACAGTGTTGTGGCAACTCTTTTTTCTCCTCCTGGTTTGTGTGAAAAGAAGGTGATTATATAATGGGAATTAGGGTAAAGAAAATGGGCTTTGAATGTGCAATTGGGCCTCCAATATTCACTTGAGTTCGTCACTTTCCAGGCTAAATCGCAGGGACTTAAGTGCAACTTTTGAAGTTGAAATGTGAAAACAAAATGTAGCCGACATCAAGAACTAACTCCTGTCCAAAAATCGGCTCAATCGGATAAACGGTGAATTAGTTATGAATTTTTGAAGTTTCAGCTCAGATAAACTTATTTTGGGCTCCGGTGTCGACTCTGACACGTTCTTCAATAAAAAACTGGTATTGATCGGTGCATAATTTGGTCTCGACTTTTGAAGCAAAGTTGTAGATCTATGAGTCAGGGACCATGTGTAAAAATATGAGTCCAATCCGATAAAAATTGACCGAGTTATGAATTTTCGAAGTTTTGGCCGAGATGAAATAATATTCAGCATTCAGGATTTTCAGCGTGTCACACACTCTGAGCAAAAAACGAAGGCCTTTTGAATACCGTTTGAACTCAATACCTTCTGTGAAAATGTAGCCAACTCAATTTGTGAAATTTTGGCGCCGGAACCAGCTCGATACGATGAAAATTGACCAAGTTATGATTTTCTGAACATGACGCAGATAAACTTCTGTCATAAATTTTTTGTGCGAAAATACTTGATAAATCCACATTTTTGAAGACCTTCTGATCGAAATTGGCTTCCAGCCGTGAGAGATGAAAACGTAGATAATGTCAAGACGGAATTTTGGCCACCGGAATGGGTTCAAAACGAGCCAAGATCTTCAAGTTATGAATTTTTTAGCGCGTAAAAACTGCACTTTCAGCATACTTTTTCACCATATTTCTTCAAGAAAACTTACACATTCGGATACCTTCTTTAAAGAATTATCTCTTGAGCCGAACCTGAATTTGAGAATACATTATCAGAGATATCTTGGGGAAAGAACACCTGAATATGACGCGCCGGGTTGGACTTGTGAATTTTTCTTGAGATGTTTTGAGAAATATGGGAGGGCAAATTTTGGGGTACAACAGTTGCCCCTGTTCAATCTTCTTAAACCTGAGGATATAGATTGGCTTTCGGGCCTTTCGTGATCCGAAGGTGGAAGATGATTGAACACTAGAGTGCCCAGAAATTTGCACTCGCATAGTGGAGTATCAGCAATGTGATGTCGGGAATGGGCTTACAGATGCCATTTGGAAAGATGATGGATAGGAGGGTGGGCTTACAGATGCCATATGGAAGTGTGACAGAACCTTGTCGGGAATGGGCTTATAGACGCCATTCGGGGGCTGTTGGTATGTGGATGGGCTTATAGATACCATCTAGGTGTCGATCGCGTAAGAGATTCCTTAGCGAGAACTTGCGTACCTGAGAAAAGATAATAATTACCTGGCCTGTTACAGGAGTTGATCTTCAAACTCTTTGTGTAGATGTGCCCTGGCTGGATACAGGAATCGAATCTTTAAACTCTTCAGACGTGCCCTGGCAAGATACAGGAATCGAGTCCGGAGAATATAGTCGTCAACAGATACACCCTGGCAAGATACAGGAATCGGATCTTCGAACTCTTCAGACGTGCCCTGGCAAGATACAGGAATTGAGTCTGGAATATAGTCGTCAACAGATACACCCTGGCAAGATACAGGAATCGGATCTTCAAACTCTTCAGACGTGCCCTGGCAGGATACAGGAATCAAGTCTGGAATTCAGAAAGGTTGGTGAGGTGTCTCTACTGACAGGTTATTTCCATGGGCGGGTGGTCTTTAACGACGAGTGTCTATAACGACGGGTGTCTATAACGACGAGTGTCTATAACGACGGGTGTCTATAACGACGAGTGTCTATAACGACGAATGTCTATAACGACGAGTGTCTATAACGACGAGTGTCTATAACGACGAGTGTCTGTGACGACGAGTGTCTGTGACGACGAGTGTCTATAACGACGAGTGTCTATGACGACGAGTGTCTATGACGACGAGTGTCTATGACGACGAGTGTCTATAACGACGAGTGTCTATGACGACGAGTGTCTATAACGACGAGTGTCTATGACGACGAGTGTCTATGACGACGAGTGTCTATGACGACGAGTGTCTATAACGACGAGTGTCTATGACGACGAGTGTCTATAACGACGAGTGTCTATGACGACGAGTGTCTATAACGACGAGTGTCTATGACGACGAGTGTCTATGACGACGAGTGTCTATAACGACGAGTTTCTATGACGACGAGTGTCTATGACGACGAGTATCTATAACGACGAGTGTCTATGACAACGAGTGTCTATAACGACGAGTGTCTATGACGACGAGTGTCTATAACGACGAGTGTCTATGACGACGAGTGTCTATGACAACGAGTGTCTATAACGACGAGTGTCTATGACGACGAGTGTCTATGACGACGAGTGTCTATAACGACGAGTGTCTATAACGACGAGTGTCTATAACGACGAGTGTCTATGACGACGAGTGTCTATAACGACGAGTGTCTATAACGACGAGTGTCTATAACGACGAGTGTCTATAACGACGAGTTGTATCAGAGAAATCTTTAGGCATTGATTTAACTGGATTTGTATTCTTTGACTGGGTTGGTCTCTTTTGACTGTATTCGTCTACATAGCTGATCTTTTCAATGTATCCTTCCTGAAAGGTAAAGGTCAGTCATATGCAATGCATGATATGGATCAAGCAATAATATTTTTCAACACATGAGATTGTATGATGCATGTATCATGATGTATAACAATGTGATGTTTATGAATGTATCTTCGTCTAGGAAAATAGATCCTTGACGGATGTCGGGAAGTCAAATCATGGGCTGATGTTGAAGAGTGAGATTCTTCGTTTCCGTTGGGGATGATGATTGCAAGAATACCGGTAGGAGAAGATGACTCCGTTGGGGAATAAACTTGGCGAATAGATTACTCTGTGGGGAGGTAACTCTGTGGGGAAAGAGAGGTACTTCACTGAGGTTGATGATAACTCCGCTGGGGATACCATTGATATGTTATGATGGAAGTTTTGATGAGCTCCGCTGGGGATAGGAAGACTTCGCCGATGACGATCTTTCCGTGGCTTTTAGCTGAGGATAACCCAATTATAAGCTCTGGTGGAGAAATAACCTTTGAATAAAACCTGGGGAGACGCGTTCGCTCTGCAGGGAGTGAAGGTATCTTGGTCGCATTCTTTAGCTGAACTTACCTTGGCACTTCAGTGGACAGAGCAACCGGATCATTTAGACAACTCATTATTGCCCCAGTTTCTGTTGGAGAAGAAGGTACCTGTGAAGGTGTTTGATGACTGCCGATTGACAAATCTTCTTCTGGTAGGCAAGTGACGAGATGCCGGGACATAGTCGTACGCTTTGATCCCTAACTTTTGCCTGGACCGCCCTTTCGGGTTTTCAGCCCACCGGGATACCCATTTTTGCCCAAGACGCCTTTTCAGGTTTTCGACTTGCCGGGTGTACAAATTTTTTCATTTTCATCCCTTATTTTGCCCGAACCCTTTTGGTTTGCCGGGAAGCCCTTATTTTTGCCTAGGTGCGTCAACCTAGCGGGTCTTTGATTTTGCGTAGTATTTTTTCGACTATGTCCACGCTCTCAGAGTGTAGGGAGTTGCCCCTGTTGTTGTGTTGCCATGCCATCAGAAGATCTTGATCAGGCAAGATTCGTGGCTGGAACTCACGTCCAATGCCCCAGGTGACTCAGGCGGAGATTTGCCCCAGGCTAATTGGCCTTTTGAGAGATTCTTCGAATCTTGACCTAACTACCCCTGATGCCGGGCCATGATCATGTCTGCCCCTTGATTGGAGTGCTTTTGTTCATCCGATATTTGTCGTGCAAGCTTCTATGCTGTTCAAACAAATAGTCGTATGCAAACAAAGTTATGTTAAAAATGCAAAGCTTATGTCTGTTTCGAAGTTTTTGAAAATGCAGTTTTTTTTATTTTTTTTAATTTTTAATAAAACAAGTGAGTTCTTTTGTAAACTGTGATGTCAAACTCGTTATTTTACAGCGAGCCTTAAGGAGTCAGGATACCTTTCGTAACAGTACGCCTTCGAACTAACCCACGCTTCAGCTAGGACTTTTGAGGGTTATAACGTGGCCTGGTTCACGGTTTAAGAAACAAAGGATAAAGGCTCAAATTATTTGTACCCACCCGCTCTTCGTGATGTTCTTCGAACCTAAACTCAGTTGATCATGCGTTAGACCTTGTTCGAGTCTTTTGCTCTAATATACCAATGATGGTTCGAGTATTGACAATTTATTTTGAATGGGCAGTCATTTCCTTTTCTGTTGAAGGTTTGTATGACCTCTTTTTTTTCTTGATTTTGTTATCCCTGTTTTTTGCCTGAGCTGTTTCCTTTTTGGAATTACAGTCAGCGGGATGCCCCAGTTTTGTAAGTCTCCTTCATAGGTTTTGACTTAATGGATTTTTATTTTGAGAAGTAATGACTTCCTGTCTTTATGATTGTTCGGAACCATCGATGTCTTTTTTTGTTTTGTAAGGATTCCTTTGATGCCATTCATCGTGCACCTGGATCAACTGAGAGAACTACCCTGCCCCAGGTTATGATTAAGGGTTTTAATTTCGAAAAAGAAAAAACTCCAACTTCTTTGGCTCAGAGGGGTTGACGAGGGATTATCTTCCTTATAACTCCAGTGTTTAGGAATTGAAACAATGCCTGTACCTCATCAGCGGGGTCTGTTCAAAAGCATACTGTAGATTGTGGTATCGTTTTCGTCATCCTCCCTCAAGAGGCTTAGAATTTTAGATCAAGAGTTGACATCACAAAAATATGAAAACAGTTTTCATATAGTGAATACGAAATAATTACTTCAAAACAGACATGTGCAATGCATTAATGAAATAACCAAGTTTGACATGAAATAAAATGTTTGAACAATCGAAGAAAAATACAATCTTGAACATTCAAATGAACAAAAGTTTCCAATCCTAGCCATGTTTGGGCAGGGGAGCAGTGGTCACATTGGGAGCCTTTGAAGAGTCGAGCTGGACTTCCTTTGCGTCAATCAGATCCTGAACCTTGTCTCTCAAAGTCCAACAATCATCTGTAGCATGCCCCGGGCTGTCAGAATGATAAGCGCAGCGAACGTTGGGGTTATACCTTGAAGGCGTCCTGTTGGGATTCTTTGGAGGGTCCATGAGAGTTACCAACTTGGTTTCCAGCAACTGTGGCAATATCTGTGACAAGGTCATGCCGAGGGGAGTGAATTGCCTTTTGGGTCTCTCTTCCCTTTGCTGATTATGACGCTGAGGAGCGCCGGCCGGTTTTGCAATAACCACCGCGTTGACATCTTGGCGGTGCTCGGACCTATTCTGCCCTCTTGAGCCATAGACAGCACTAGATTCTCTCTTGGATGGTTTCTTCTCAGTGTTCGAGGAGTCACCATTCTGTATTTTCCCTGACTTGATGCCAACTTCTATTCTTTCCCCGGTCAAGACCAAATCTGTAAACCCAGCAGCAGAATTCCCAATCAGGTGGTTGAAGAATGGACCAGATAGGGTCCCCAAGAACATGTCGACGAGTTCGCGGTCAGTCAGAGGTGGTTGTACCCTTCCAGCAAGGTCCCTCAATTTTTGAGCATATTCTTTGAAGCCTTCGCCTGTACCCATAGACATCCCCTGAAGCTGAGTACGCGTGGGAGCAAGGTCGACATTATACTGGTATTGCTTGTAGAATGCAGTGGCCAAGTCCTCCCAGCTGCGGATGTTGGCTCCATTCAGTTGATAGAACCAGTCGAGTTAAGTTCCCGACAGACTATCCTGAAAAAAGTGAATCCACAAATTCTTGTCAGCCGTGTAGGGCTGGATCCTCCTTGTGTAAGACCTGAGATGCAACTTAGGACAGGATGCCCCGTCGTACTTTGCAAAGGCAGGTGCCTTGAATTTGTGCGGGATTACTACCCCAGAAGACAGACCTAGATCCTCGAAGTCCAGGCCGGGCACTTTTTGTATCTCCATGGCACTTAGCCGGTCTTCCAACTGTTTATACCTGTCCTCAGCTGGAGGGTACTGCTCATCATTGTAATCGGTCTCGTTGTCGGAGACCACTGGACTAGGAACCTCCCTTTCTTGGGGACTGTCTTTCCCAACAGATGGGGTAGTCTGCTCAACTTCAACTCGTGATCCATTCCCAGATTTGCGTCTAGGGTTGAACAGCACAATCCTCTTCTTCTTCTTTTTCGAGAGCAGAGTCTTCAAATCCTGTTGCCCCTGGGCCAAACTCATGATCAACTCTTGGAACTGGGCGTTCTGAGCCTGGAGGGCCTTGATGGATTGCTCAGTAGATGATTCAAGATTCATGACGATCGGCTGAAATAAACAGCGAAGAAGGTAAGCAACCTGTATAGAAAGGGTACCTGTTATGCAATGATATGTATGATATGCATGCGATGTTTTCAAGGATCTCCCGGGGTAAACAGAGAAATTGGTTAGAATTTTGTAGCTTGATTGAAGGAACTTCATGTTGTTGAGAGTCCTTCTTCAAGAGTCAAAGGCTCACCATATCCAGTGGGTCATAACCCTTGACAACCTTGGCTAGAGGAAAATAAATCCCCTTTGCCCCTTGCTAGACATTTTAATTCATCATGACCTGCACCATAGACCCTTGAGATCCTTGAAATGGATTAGTCCTTATGCAGGATGTATGCAATGGTATGATGGTATGATGCTTATGCTATGCGTGGGGTGATATAAGTAAACCCTGTTATGAGTCCATATTAAGGACTGTAAACAAAAACCTGCAAGAAACTCAAGTGTCAGATAACGAGCATGCAGGTAGTCAGGTACGAAGGCACACAAGTCACACAAGAGAGCCCTTAGAGTTTAGGCCAGCATGGGGTCTGGGTATTACCCTCTTGAAGTTGGTGGGCTCAACCTGTCCTATCAGAAGTAACCGGGTTCTAAGGGTCCCAATATCATTGGATTGCTTTCATTGTTCATTGTTTCGATTTAGCCACTGAACTGGCGACCGAAATATTCCAAGAAAACAACCCTCAATTGAGTGTAGTATCGAGTATCAACCAACCTCGGACTGCACCAAAGTCAGTTATCTCACTACCCTAAAGAGGCCAAGATGGTTCAATTAAGGTTCCTAAGGTCAGTTGATGCTTCACGACACCACGCGGCGGCCCTGTACTCTCCTTGACTGAACTCAAGGGTTACCGGTACTCACCAAAGTGCCACATCAACGTAGCAGACTTCTTCAACCATGTCGGTATACCCTGCACAGTTCCCTCACAGTCTTGTTGCTACTTTCTAAGAAGGTATCCCCAGATCCGGGTTAGGATCTATAGAACTCCCAAGACAGTACCCACAATAATAAAGCAAGCAATTCAGACAATTGAAAACGCAAGTGATCTTAGTCCTAAGGTACACCTCACTTTAAAAGATTTCCCCAGCAGAGTCGCCAGTTCTGTGATCGGTGGATCTGGAACTGACTGTTTAAAGCTGGATCGTGAAATGTCACGGAAGCAAGAGTCGCCACCGTCTTTTATTTTCTCCAACATGGACAGGACAAAAGCACAGCCAAATTCCTTATGAGATAGTTTCTCGGTTCGGGAGGTAGATTTATAGAAAGGGAAGGTGTTAACACCCTTTCTATCCATGGTTATCCATGGGCTCTTAGATACTTGCTCATTGTGTTTTCAAAAGTGGTTTGCTTTTCAAAGTGTGCGTGGGTTTGAAAAAGTTTTGTTTAAAGATTTCAGAATGACTCTTGTATCAGTCCTCAAGAGTGTTTGAAAAATTGTTTTGAAAGCTTTTTGAAAGTGTCGGTGTGAAAAGAGTTTTGATTTTGTTTTTTAGAGCAAGTATCTATGAGTCATCTACCTACCCTAAGGAATTAGGCTGTGTAAATGTCCTTAAGGTAGTGCCATCCCACCATTGAGAGGTAGGTAGCACCACCGTTGGAGGTGTTCGGGTCAATTCGTTTGTAGGGACAGTGTGGTCACCAGAGCAACAGTAGGACACCTTAGAAGCTACCCTTATGCCATTGATCCTTTTTTAATTCCGAGGCAACCGTTTCAAGGCAACTGGATCATGTCATGGACATAAGGACTTACTAAAACGTCCTATACTCGACGACCACGTTTCAAAGGTAAGGCAACCGTGAGGCGTACCCTAAGAGTGGTGTGTGAATTTGTGTGTTATTTTCATGTTAATATTTGTCTTTGATCATGCCTTTGGTGAGCTACGCATTGTTTTTAATTTAGGCCATTCATTCTTTCATGCAAAGTTTAGAATTTAAAAGTGCGGAAATTAAAGTGCGGAAAGTAAAATCCTACGCTATTACAAGGCGCGGGTCTATACATCGCCAAATTAACAAAGACCAGTTTTTAATAAAAATGCGGAAAGTAAAACCTAGTTACTATTACATGGCTTGAGCAGTTACATAATATTTACAAGAAAAATAAGAATAAATGCGCGAAAAGAATAGAAAATAGAACGTTCGAGGGCGTTGGACACTTTTGTAATTAAATTGAATGAAAAGTTAATTAATTATTAAATTAAAGAAAAGAAATGTTTTTTTTGATGGTTTTTGTATTTATGAAATAAAGAAAATTAAAATTCAAGAGAAATCCTAATTCTAAGTTGTTTTTAATTATTAAAGAAAAATATTAAAGTTTTAACCTAATTTACTAAATATTTAATGTACATGTTTATTTACAAAATAAATTAGTAATTAATAATAATGATAATAAGAAAAAATTATTTATTAAGAAAAGTGATAAAAAGTTAAAAACCCTAATTTCTACATATTTTAATTTATTGAGAAAAAGATTAAAGTTTTAAAACCTAATTTACTAAACTAATTATTAAAGTTTATTTACAAAATAAATTAATAGGAATTAAATATAATTAAATATATTTTAATTTTTCTGTATTTTATATTGTGAAAATTAATTTAAAGAAAACAATTAAAAACAATTAAAAGAATAAAAAGGAAAATCAAATAAAAAAATAAAAATGTGCAAACCATGGGGGGTATTCAGACCCAAAGGGAGGTTTTTTGTGAGAAATTTGGCCCATTGAATCAAGGCCTTTGTTGACTTTCAGTGCTTGCGTGTGGATCCATTGACTAGCGTGTACCATGGTCTGCATGTTATGGCCATTGGATTGGGTTTCATGGCCATTTGTGTTCTGGCTGTTGGCCATTTGTGTTCTGGCCTCAACGTTCCTTAATCTTCTCAGGATGTCTGTCTCGCCATGTATTGATGTCATGCATATGTTGTTCTTTTGGCCATTTGGCTTTTGGCTTTTGGCCATTTGGCTTTTGGCCTCAACGTTCCTTAATGAACCTGCATGGGATCCTGTCTAAATCTGCAGTGTTGAATCTTATGAACACATTAAATAAAATCATAAAATGCAAATAAAGCCAATATATGAAGAAATTCAATGTTTAGGCACAATATGACATGTATGAATGATTATACCCTTCTGATCATTGAGATCAAACCAGCCTTACCCTTACCGAAGAAGTAGTGAGGTGTCGGTTTGTAACTATGATGGCTTGTTTGTAGTGAGAGAGGGATTTGTAATAAGGATTTCAAGGTTTTAGGGTTCTTGAAAGAATTTAATATTCTAACAGTGTTGTGGCAACTCTTTTTTCTCCTCCTGGTTTGTGTGAAAAGAAGGTGATTATATAATGGGAATTAGGGTAAAGAAAATGGGCTTTGAATGTGCAATTGGGCCTCCAATGTTCACTTGAGTTCGTCACTTTCCAGGCTAAATCGCAGGGACTTAAGTGCAATTTTTGAAGTTGAAATGTGAAAACAAAATGTAGCCGACATCAAGAACTAACTCCTATCCGAAAATCGGCTCAATCGGATAAACGGTGAATTAGTTATGAATTTTTGAAGTTTCAGCTCAGACAAACTTATTTTGGGCTCCGGTGTCGACTCTAACACGTTCTTCAATAAAAAACTGGTATTGATCGGTGCATAATTTGGTCTCGACTTTTGAAGCAAAGTTGTAGATCTATGAGTCAGGGACCATGTGTAAAAATATGAGTCCAATCCGATAAAAATTGACCGAGTTATGAATTTTCGAAGTTTCGGCCCAGATGAAATAATATTCAGCATTCAGGATTTTCAGCGTGTCACGCACTCTGAGCAAAAAACGATGGCCTTTTGAATACCGTTTGAACTCAATACCTTCTGTGAAAATGTAGCCAACTCAATTTGTGAAATTTTGGCGCCGGAACCAGCTCGATACGATGAAAATTGACCAAGTTATGATTTTCTGAACATGACGCAGATAAACTTCTGTCACAAATTTTCTGTGCGAAAATACTTGATAAATCCACATTTTTGAAGACCTTCTGATCGAAATTGGCTTCCAACCGTGAGAGATGAAAATGTAGATAATGTCAAGACGGAATTTTGGCCACCGGAATGGGTTCAAAACGAGCCAAGATCTTCAAGTTATGAATTTTTTAGCGCGTAAAAACTGCACTTTCAGCACACTTTTTCACCATATTTCTTCAAGAAAACTTACACATTCGGATACCTTCTTTAAAGAATTATCTCTTGAGCCGAACCTGAATTTGAGAATACGTTATCAGAGATATCTTGGGGAAAGAACACCTGAATATGACGCGCCGGGTTGGACTTGTGAATTTTTCTTGAGATGTTTTGAGAAATATGGGAGGGCAAATTTTGGGGTACAACACCATTTTTCATCCGCATATTTTCATTTAATAAATCATTGGACGTTTGCATTCAAATTTTGTGCTCTTTGTCTTTCTTTTACTTTATTGCTTTCAAAATAGCTATGTGTTCTTACACACACCCATACAACAAATTGCATATCCATATCCACCCTGGATCCCATTGATAACAATTATGCTATTTCCAATTATGACTTCGAAAATATGATCTACCAAGCCGAGGACGAAGGTGAGGAAGATTGTGAACTACCTGGAGAGCTTGCTAGGCTGTTAATACAGGAAGAAAGAGCTATACAACTGCATGAAGAGCCAGTCGAGGTTGTGAACTTGGGCACTGAAGGGGACAAGAAAGAAGTCAAGATAGGTGCCAACCTAGAAGGCGGTATCAAAAAGAGGTTAATCCAGATGTTACGTGATTATGTTGAGATCTTTGATTGGTCATACAAAGACATGCCAAGGCTTGATACTAACATTGTGGTTCACCGTCTACCGATGAAGGAAGGTTGTCCTCCTATAAAAAAGCAGAAGGTTCATCGTATGCGTCCCAAGATGTCTAAAAAGATCAAAGCTAAGGTTATAAAGCAGTTCAAAACAAGGTTCTTAGCTATTACGTCGTACCCTCAGTGGGTTGCAAATGTGGTTCTAGTACCTAAGAAGGATGTCAAAGTGCGTATGTGTTTAGACTACAGTGATCCGAGTAAGGCAAGCTCCATAGATGACTTTCCGCTTCTGCATATTGATGTTCTGGTTGACAACATTGCTCAGCACAAAGTGTTTTCCTTCATGGATGGTTTCTCTAGTTATAATCAAATCAAGATGGCACCCGAAGACACGGAGAAGACTACTTTCGTCACGCAGTGGGGAACTTTCTGTAACAAAGTTATGCCTTTCAGTTTTAAGAACGCCGGTGCAACATATCAATGTGCTATGGTTGCTTTGTTCCATGATATGATCCATCACAAGATAGAGGTTTACGTTGATGACATGATAGCCAGATCTCAGACTGAAGAAGAACATCTCGACCACCTACACAAGCTGTTTGAGAGATTGAAGAAGTACAAGTTGAGGCTGAATCCAAACAAGTGCACCTTTTGGGTAAGATCCGGTAAACTCATAGGTTTCATTGTCAGTGGTAAAGGTATTGAAGTTGATCCTGCCAAGGTTAAAGCCATTAAAGAAATTTCATCTCCTCGCACTGAGAAGGAAGTCAGAGGTTTCTTGGGATGACTGAATTGCATCGCCAAATTTATTTCCCATTTGACTGCTACTTATGAGCCAATCTTCAAGTTACTGAAGAAAGATCAAGTAGAGAAGTGGAATGACGATTGTCAGATAGCCTTCGACAAAAATCAAGGAGTACCTCCAGGAACCTCCAATTCTGATGCCACCAGTTGAAGGAAGACCCTTCATCATGTACTTAACAGTGTTAGAGAACTAAATAAGGTTTGTATTGGGGAAACATGACGAGTCTGGTCAAAAAGAGCATGCAATATACTACCTTAGAAAATTTTTTATCGATTGTGAAACAAGATACTCACTGCTTGAGAAAACTTACTACGCTTTGGCATGGGCTGCTCGCTGACTAAGATAGTATATGTTGACTCATATTACTTTGTTGATCTCCAAGATGGATCCAGTAAAATACATATTCGAGAAACCCGCTCTCTCCGGAAGAATAGTAAGATGGAAAATGGTCTTAACATAATATGACATTCAGTATACTACTCAGAAGGCAAGCAAAGGAGGTATACTGGCATATCACTTGGCTCATCAGGCGATAGATGAATATAAATCTATGAATTTCGAGTTCCCGGATGAGAATATTATGCTAGTTATTGATTATGAAGAACCTGGACCGTATGAAGGACCTAATCTAGGATTCCAATGGACTTTTTTGATGGTGCTTCCCACGTTCTTGGTAATGGAGCTTCCCAAAGGTTGCCATACGCCCTTCACCGCCAGATTATGTTTTGACTGTACCAACAATTATGGCCGACTACGAAGCATGTATCATGGGTATCAAGACTGCTATTGATATGAGAATCAAGTTCTTGGATGTGTATGGGGACTCAACTCTAGTGATTAGTCAGATTAAGGGAGAATGGGATACGAAACATCCAAATCTCATTCCTTATCGAGAGCACGTGTTGACATTAATTCTGTACTTCAAGGAAATCACTTTTGAATATATTCCACGAGAAGAGAATCAATTGGCAGACGCATTAGCTACCATTTCATCTATGTTCAAAGTCAGATAGGATAATGAAGCTCCTCAAATTACTATTGAGAGACTAGATGAGTCGACACATTGCTACGAAGTTGATACTGTTGGGGTAGAAGAAAAACCTTAGTTTCATGAAGTGAAAATGTACCTAGAGGCTCAAGAGTATCTCGAAGGAGCATCTATTAACGATAAGAAATTTCTACGGAGGTTCTCTACCAAGTTCTTTCTGAGTAACGAAATCTTGTACAAGTGCAACCACCATTCTACTTTGCTTCGTTGTGTAGACAAGAAGGAAGCTGAGAAGATTATGGAAGATATGCATGAAGGAGTCTTTGGTACTCACTCTAGTGGGCATATAATGGATAAGAAGATATTGAGAGCGGGTTATTATTGGTCGACTATGGAAACTGATTGCCATCATCATTCCAGAACTTTCCACAAATGCTATATTTATGCTGACAAAGTACATGTGCCTCTGGTTCCTTTAAAGGTCTTGACTTCTCATTGGCAGTTTGCAATGTGGGGCATAGATATGATTGGAGAGATTAAGCCTACCTCTTCTGATGGACATCGTTTCATCCTGGTCGCTATTGATCACTTCACAAAGTGGGTTGAAACAACCTCATTTGCCTCTATTACCAAGAATGTTATTGCACGGTTCATCAAACATAACCCCATTTGTCAATATGGCATACCTCAAAGGATCATCATAGCTAATGGTACCAACTCAACAATACTATGATCGCGGAACTCTGCATGCAGTTCAAGATTAAACACCACAATTCTTCTCCGTATCAACCGAAGATGAATGGTGCACTGGAACCCGCCAACATGAATATCAAGAACATTTTGCAGAAGATAAAGATGACATACAAAGATTAGCATGAGATGCTGCCATTTTCTCTTCATGGTTATTGCACTTCAGTACGAACATCAGCTGGGGCAACCCCTTTCTCTCTAGTCTACGGTATGTAGGTTATCTTTCTTGTTGAAGTTCAAATTCATTCCTTAAGAATTATGAAAGACACAAGTTTAGAGGAAGACGAGTGGGTTCAAACTAGGCTAGACCAGATAAATTTGATTGACGAGAAAAGGCTTGCAGCTGTTTGTCATGGTTAAATGTATTAGAAGTGCATGATAAAAGCCTTCAACAAGAAAGTTAAACATCGGGCATATGAGGCTGGTGATTTGTTAATTAAGTGCATTATCCTACCACAAGGTGATCCCAGGGGAAAATGGACTCCCACATACAAAAGGCCATTTGTGATCAAGAAGATATTTTCTGGCAGTGCTATGATACTTACCACCATGAACGGTGAAGATCTTCCGCACCCTGTGAACGCGGACAAATTCAAAAAATACTAGGCATGAAAGAGACCCGCTAGGATGATACGCCTAGGCAAAAGTAATGGCATCCCAGTGAACCAAAAGGGTTCAGGAAAAAAATTAGGGATATATATATATATATATATATATATATATATATATATATATATATATATATATATATATATATATATATATATATATATATATATATATATATATATATATATAATTGTACACCCGGCAATTCGAAAACCTAAAAAGGCGGCTTGGGTAAAAAAGTGTATCCTAGTGGACTGAAAACCCGAAAGGGTGGTCCAAACAAAATTTAGGAATTTAAAGCGTATGACTATGCCTCGTTAGATCATCTACTTACAACAAGCTTTGTTATCAATGTCAAGTTCAAATGGTACAAATCAATTCAGTCAACTTCTTCCGATAGCAAGGGATGAGATGCTCGAAGACATATGGGAAATAGTAGAGTTGAAACTCGATGGTATCATTCCCATATAGCTGTTTTTCTTTGTACTTTTTTCATTTTACGACGATTTCTTCTTACTAGGATCTTTATCTTTTTGTACAAAATGGCTTTCTTATAGTCAAACTTTCAGAATCAATGCAATTAGATTTCAAAATTCGAAGTTATTTTACTTTCTCTGTTTTGTTTGCAAAAATTTCCAATGATTAAGTTGAATGAACATATGCATTTGAACATGATTACCGTTAACAAAATATATGCATAAAAAAAAGGTTAGCATTTACTAAAGACTCTAGGAGTTGAGATAGTGTTCAAGTCATCCACGAATCTCCGCAGAGAAATCCCCACAGAGCTATCGTCACAAGCTCATCCCCATCAAAGATTCTCCCCTCAACACGGTTTACAGGAATTTAATTCTCCAACAGGGTTTATTTCCCCAACAGAGTTCATTTCTACGATTATCGCAAATCCCCAGTAGAATTAAATTCTCTAGCAGAGATTATTCCCCCAACAGAGTTTATTTCTCTGATATTGCAATTCTGCGACATGATTATCTTCCCCGACCAGATGTCATTCAACTTTGTCCTCCCCATAAGAGGTGACATCCATATCTGAAACTTGGTCAGACAACATATCAGAGGATTATCCATCTCTTCTGTCCCTATTCAGGGTACATAAGATTCAAATCCTTCAAGAAAATGATGAATGACCAATTTTCTTGGAATTCTTCTATTCCCAAGTAGAAATCGAACGTCCCCAACAGAGTGTCCTAAAATAGAAAGTAGGAATCCCCAACGAAGACATTCTAGATTGAAGATTCATATTCTTCATTCCCTAGCAGCAATCATGGATTTATTTTCCCAGCCAAAGATGTTATACGAAGCTACCACTGTCAGAATCAACATCTTACATCCATACAACATTTGCAAAATATCATAGCATATGTATACTAAACGCTGATAGCATTCTCATTTATTTTGAGAGCATCATCATGCAATGCATTACATACATCATGACATTGCATAAAAACTAACCTTATTTCCTTTCAGGTTAGTTCACAAACAGATAAATATTGTCAATAATTTCTCATCCTTCATATACAATCAGTCAACGATTCATTCTGATACTACTTTGGATACAGCCAGGAGTAGACTCATTCCAGTATATCATCTAGATACAATTCAGATACGATCAAGACATATATCCATTCTGATACTCATTCCAATACATGTTCCAGATACAGTTCAAATATGAACAAGATGTCGATCCATTCTAATATTCATTCTGGTATATCTTTAGATACAGTTAGGCATATACTAATTCTAATACAGATCTTAGATACAGTCGGGAGAAGACTCATTCTAATCCTCTTATAGATACAATCAAGACATGGACTCATTCCAAAATATCATTCAGATATAATCAAGACATAATATTCATTCCGACACTCTCCAGTACATCTGCTAGATATAGTCGAACACAAACTCATTCTAGTATACTTCTCAGATTCAGTCGAACATAGACTCATTCTGATACACCTATCAATAGTTACTTTGGATGACATCTATAATCCCATCTCTGATGATACCCTGTCACCTCTCCGAATGGCATCTTTAAGCCCATTCAAGCAATACAATCAACCAACAGTGTTACTTCGTGCACATGCGAGTGCAAATTTCAGGGCACTTAGGTGTTCAATCCTCTTCCACCTTAAGATCACGAATGGCGAGCATGCCAATCAAACTCTTCAGGTTTAATAAGATTGAATAGGGGCAGCTGTTATATCCCAAAATTTTCCCACCCATTATTCAAGACATGCTCCTATGGTTCTCAAATACTCAAGGATTAATCAAACAAACCCCCTCCTAAGCAGTTGACCTACAAGTAGGGTTTTGCTTATCTCAAGGAAAATTGGACTTTTAATGTCCCAAGTTGATCTCATGGTTTCTCTTATTTTTCAAAGAATCCCCATGCCAAATTTGAAGCCTCGCATCACAAGTTTGCTTAGTTAATTGCTCAGATAATTGAAAATCAACTATATTGGGAAAAAAGTCAACTTTGACCAATTTACAGTCAAACTTCAATATTTTTGGTCAACATCAACATTTTGAAGTCACATTCATAATTTTATCAAGGGTTTATCATGATTCATCAAGAAAGCTCAAGACTCATCAAAAGTGAAAAGTTACTAAATTAGGGGTTTCTTAAGGAGAAGTCAACTGAACTTTAACCAAGCATAACTTTCACATACTTCATTATATTTTTCTTAACCAAAGATTATTTGGAAGGATATTCAATTCTCTACAACTTTGTCTTTCTAAGCTCAAGTCCAAAAAATGCTTCATTTGAGAGATATGAGGCAAAACATTATAGGTCATTTCAAAAGTCAACAAAAAGACATTTTTTGTCAAGGAAACTTACATCAAGATAAATTATTCAAATTAAAAATTGATCAACATAGAGATTTTAGGGGACATCTTGAGGTTTCCAAAAAGTCAAAGATCACCTTCATATGATAAAAATTGAGAGAGTTATGATTGGTGCAGTGGGGCAATTTTGAGAAAATGCATGAAACCCCAAATTGATCAAACTTGAATTTTTGGACTAATGAGCTTATCTTTAAGGTCCGAACGTGTTCTTGACCTCATAATGAACCCTCAAACTTATTCATACACCCTTTTAATTTTTTATTCCATTTATTTTGATTTTATTCATTTAAATTCAAAATTAAAGTAAATAAAAATCAAAGGTTTCATACAAGGTCCAAGCCCATCTCTTCTTGACCTAATTTTCTTCTATATATCCTCCATATTCAGACGAGAAAGGAACACGAAAACCCTTGTGTAATATAGTGGGAGAACTGACTTTTGGTTTTGCGTTTTATCGCAAATATTGCTGATAGCAAGAGTCACCACCAACTTTTCTTTTATCCAATAAAGCAAAGGGTGAAAAGAACAGGAAAGACCTTTGAGATTTTTTTTGAAGTTCGGGGGGTAAGTTATGAAAAGGGAAGGTGTTAGCACCCTTTTCATCCGTAGTTATCTATGGGATCTTAATCGCTATCTCACTTTTGAAAATGCTTTGTGAATGTGTAAGTTTGAAAATATTTTGAAAATGCCTAAGTTCGGCAACTATGTAATGATTCTCGTATCATTTGAGAACGCATACAAAGTGTTTGTTTTGAAAATATTTTAGAAAAGTGTTTGTGCGAAAAATGTTTTTAAAATGTTCGGGAGCAAGCTATTAAGAACTATCTACCTACTCAAAAGCCTTTAGTGTTATTTTCCTTTTCCTTTAGATAGTACTATCCTGTCATTAGTTAATAGGAAGCCCTATCGTTGGATATTTGAGGGATAGGCGCGGGTAATCATACAGTCATAAAGGCAACATATAGGGATACCTTTAGCAATTAGAAGGGACTATCATCATGTATTCATAGGCAACATTGATGGACAAGATCATTTACCGAAGGCACCATTGAAGGGTCATCGAGGGACTATGATCTTTATGATGATTATTAACCGAGGGTATTTGCTAATGGTATCCCTACGTTCGAGGGACATGACTGTTGTTATTCCGAAGGCAACAGAGAAATGCTAGAGGTGCGTGTGTGAAAAGTGATTTGTTTTCAATTAATTTGTTTTGATTAGGTTTTCTAGTGTATTGTTTTAGATCTTGCCATACACGCCTAATTACTATACAGTAATAAGTAAAAGCAGTAAAAATAGAAAAGACAGGTCCTACGCTATTACAAAGCTTTGGGAAAGGAGGTACAAATCATAAAAAAGGGGGGAAGAAATAGTAAACCCTAGTTTAAGCTATTACACACCATCAACAATTACAAAATGAGGAAAAATGTAGGAAAATAAACTTAGCTATTACAAAATCAACCGTGCGACCTATAAATTTGTTTTCTAGAATTTAAATAGCAAAGAAGAAATTAACGTTAGAAAAATGTTTTAATAAACCTAAGATTTCTAAGTGTAGAAAAAAAATATTTTTGATGTTTTATTATTTGGAAAATAATTAAAGTGATAATAAAATAATTAAAACCTAATTATTTCTACTATTTTTTCCTTTTTTAAGAAAATTAAGTTAATAATAATAAAAAAACCTAATGTCTAATTCTTTTTAAATACAAATTTATTAATAAAAATATCTAAGTCTAAATATTTTTAAATAAAAATTATTTTTTATTTTTATTTTTTTATAGTCTAATTAAAAAGGTAATTAAATTAATAAAGCAAAAGTAAAAAAATAATAAAAACAAGAAAATTGAAAAGTTAATGGGACCCCCTCTTAATTCAAGGACTATGAATCCGATGGTGGGGGTTCTTTTCTCTTGAATGTGCCTGTAAAGAGAGATATGAAGCAAACATATTTCTATGCCTTAAAAATGGCTTATAGAGATTTATGCATCAAAGCTTTCATGTGATACGTCAAACTCGTGCAAAAGCATATCCTGAATACATTTGAGCTCATCAAATACATTAGCAATGCATGGAATTTAAGATTGAATTCAAAGAAAAAACACAAATCAGTGGAGTTTGAATCTCGAGTTCCAGGCACCAAATTTTCTGGTTCTTGGGCTGGATGTGTTCCTGAGGACTTCAGGAAGAGGTTTGGACACTTCATCTGGCTTAAGAGTAACTGGATCGTGTGATACGAATTTGCACTTTTCTTGAGAATTTTGAGAGATTTTTAAAGTGGTTCTTGAGGCAGCAACTTGTGTGTAAACCTGATATGAAGCTTGCCTTTATATAGAGGAAGAGAATAGCTAATCAAATATTTGCATGAGATCATGTAATCAAGCCATGGTTTAAACAAGATCAAACACTTTAAAAACCTTCCAAACTTGAAATATCTCTTGCCTTCTTTAAGTTTGCACGATTTTGGCAAGTTCAAAACAGGCTACCATGAGCTGTATGGGCCTGTAAATGGCTCATCATATGCTTGGCCCAAAGATTTTCTACTTTATTTATTTATTTTGAATTTATTTGAATAATAACAAAATAAAAATAAAAATAAAGTAATAAGAAAGTATAGGTCAAGGTGTGAGTCAGCTTAGGAGTATCTCAATAGGCCATGATCATGTTTGAAGCTCAAAAACTTAGGCCACAAGTCCAAAATTTCAAGTTTGCATGTTTTGCATTTTGTGTACTTCTTCAAAATTTCCTAACTCGTGCAACTCATAACTTGCTCAATTTTCCTCTTTTGAGGGTGATCTTGTACTTTTTGAAAAGCTCAAGATGTCCACAATTTCTCTTTTGATCATTTTTACATTTGAAGACTTTATCTTGATGTAAGTTTCCTTGACATAAAGTGTCTTTTATTAACTTTTGAAAATGACCTATAATGTATTAGCTCATATCTTTTAAATGAAGCATTTTTTGGACTTGAGAATAGATACCAAGTTGTATAGAATTGAATTTTCTTAAAAACGGGCTTTGGTTGGGGGAAAAGTTGATGAAGCATTTGAAAGTTATGTTTGGTCAAAGTTCAGTTGACTTCTCCTAAAGAAACCCTAATTTGGCAATTCTTGACTTTTGATAATTTGAGGGCTTTCCTTGAGGAATCATGATCAATCCTTGATAAAATAATGAATATCTCTTCAAAATGTTGATGTTGACAAAAAATCTTGAAGTTTGACTACATATTGACCATAGTTGACTTTTTACCCAATAGAGTTGATTTTCAATCATCTGAGTCATTGACTGAGCAAACTTGTGATGTATGACTTGAAACATACATGAACCTTTTTGGATACCTATGGAGAACCATAGAAATCATTTGAGACCCTTGCAACCCTATCTTCCTTGAGAAGCACAAAACCCTACTTGTAGACCCCTTGGCTTAGGAGGAGCATCTTGACTGGTCAACCCTTGAGATTCTGAGTGTTTGAGACTTTTGTGAGCATGTCTTAAGGAAAAATGGGAGGGAAAATTTTGGGGTACAACACCTTTCCAGGAATCACCTTCGAAAAATTTAAAATTTTGTCAAACAAGGGCAAATTGAAAGCCTTATCGACAACCTTCATCAAGGCCAAACAACTATTCCAATCAATCCATGAGATAGTATAGAGTAAGTCTTAATCGTGCTTGATGATTAAAAGGTCCTGAAACATACATTCATGCATCGCCGGTCTCATATATTATTCAAATTCATATTTTCGTTTTTATTATGCTTTTATCGAAACTAACATTACTAACGTGCTTCTGAGGTGTATTAGTACAGGTCTAAGCCATCACATGGGTCCCAGAATGTGGGATTGCCATTCTTGAATCGATTTACCATATTTTATTCAAATCTCATCATACAGGTAGAATTATTGAAAACCAAGGCCACCATTAAACTCGCAAGGGTCAAATAATGGGGTAGGGTCTTCCTAGATCACTAACGCTATTTATTTTACAGGTTGAAGAAACAAGATCGCTGGAGAAGACGACAAGAGCTTGGGCTCCGACGCCTCTCCGGTCCAGCTATTTTGTTTTATTTTATACTTATTTGATTCCATTGAGATATCAGATGAAATAGCCACCCCAGTGGCAAGGCGCGTGCATGTTAAGGCATTAGTCTCTGAGGGCGTGAGTTTGATCCCTGCCTTTTGAATTTTTTTCCATATTTTGCAATGTTTTGCAGGTTTTATATATTATGTGCAGTGTTCACTTTCCTAACACCAACCAGCGCTTGGCCTGGTGGCAAGCCGTGCAGTTGTGATGCTTGACGGTGAAGGTTCAACACCCACCCCTGGAATTTTTTCATTGTTTTGGGTTTCTACCTTATTTCCTTGATTTTTCTTCCCCTAATCCTTTTTTGGCTAACCTAATTCTTTTAATTAACCATTAAACAAAAACCTTTTTTTAAACTCTAATTATTTAGGTTTAGGTTTTTAATTAACCCATTTTTTAATTAATTCCTTAAACATATTTTTTCATTTTAAAATTAATTAGATTTTTAGGTTTTTAATTAATTAACTATCAATGTAAACTATTTTTCATAAAAATCACCAAAACATTTTCTTTTCTATTTTAATTTTTCCTTTTTATTTTCCTAGATCAATTGTATAGTATGCTTCCGTGAATGTAAATAGCTTAGGTTTATTTTTCTCGCGTTTTTCTTATTATGTATTTGCTTCCGGGATGTAATAGTTATAGGTTTACTTTCCCGCACTCTTCATTCCTATGTAACTGCCTCAAAGCCTTGTAATAGTCTTAGGTTTACATTCCACACTTTACCTTCTTCCATTATATTTTTATGCAATTTCTAGTAATTAGGGTTTGTTTGGCAAGATTAAAACCAACCGATGGCAAAACCCTAATTTCAAGATAAATAACTAAAATAAACACTTTCACACTCACACCTTTAGGGTAAACTTTCTTTGATGACTTTTGGAATAACAGTCATGTACCTAGAAAGAAGGGATATTTTAGAAAAAGACCCTCGATCAAATCATCGTCATACAAAAGATCATAGTCCCTCGATAACCCTTCGATGTTGCCTACGGAAAAATGATCCAGTCCCTTGAAATTGCTAAAGTATCCTTACAAGTTGCCTTCGATGACCATTTAATGAGCCTTCACTTGTCCCTTCACATCCAATAGATAGGGCTACCTACTAACTAATGGTATGGATAACACTATCTCTAAAGGAGAAGGAAAAGAATAAAAACGACCTTGAGTGGGTAGGATATTTTTAATCGCTTGCTCACAAACTTTTCCAAAAAATATTTCTCACTACACTTTCAAAACAAAAAATATTTTCAAACACTTTGTATATATTCTTGAGGACTGATACAAGAATTATTACAAAATTAGCCTTACATTGGCATTTTCAAAAAATATTTTCAAATCACACAAAAAAAGAAAATTTTCAAAAGTGAGCTAAGAGATTAAGAGCCCGTAGATAACAACAGATGAAAAGGGTGCTAACACCTTCCCTTTTCATAACTTACCCCATGTAATATGGTGGCAGAACTGACTTGGTTTTTCATTTTTTCGCAAATGTTGTAGATAGCAAGAGTCACCACCGAATTTTCTTTTATCCAATAAGGAAAGGGTGAAAAGAACAAGAAAGACCTTCGAGAATTTTTTGAGTTCGGGGGGTAGGTTATGAAAAGGGAAGGTGTTAGTACCCTTTTCATCTGTAGTTATCTACGTGCTCTTAATCACTAGCTCACTTTGTTTAAAAATGCTTTTGTGTATGTTTGAAAATATTTTGAAAATTCCTAAGTACGACAACTTTGTAATGATTCTCGTATCAGTTGAGAATGCATACAAAATGTTTGATTTAAAAATATTTCAGAAAAAGTGTTTGTGAAAAATATGTTTTATTTTTGTGTGCTAAGCGATTACGAGTAACATATGAAATATTAGAGAAAAACTGTCAAAAGGCTGGATCAAATACAGGCCCTTTAAGACTAATGCCTTATCGCCCGCGCTTCTGCCACCTGGGTGGCTTTTTATCCGTTTATATTATTGAAATGATTAATATATAATATATAACCAAATACATTGGCCGGAGAAGCACCGAAGCCCTAGCTCTGGTCGTCTTCTCTGAAACCTGTTATTTTAAACCCTGCAAAAAACACAACGTTAATGATCCAACAATGTCCTACCCCCTAAAATAGGGGTTACGAATCCAATGGGAACATTTTTGAGGGCTAATTCGTCCTGGTTTATGAGGTATGGTAAAAATAACATGAATCGGTTTGATCATGACTATTCACAGTTCAAATAGCATGGGACTCATGCGATGATTCATACCTGCACATTAGCATGTTAGGAGCACGTTAGTGGCATTAGTGTGCGCTAAAACATAATGAAAACAGAAATACAAAAATAATGAAATAATGGAAAACGATGATGCATGTATGTTGGTTCAGGCCCTTTGGATCATGGTAATTGATTCAATCTTACCCTTCAATGTTTCTGGAAGTGAATGGAATGGAAGTTTGGGGATGAGGAGGCTTGAAAATAGGGTTTTCAAGACTTTGGGTTCTTGAGAAAAATTTGCTATTTTTTGACAATATTGAGAGGTAAAGATTTAGTGTCCTTTTGTATGAGAGTTGATGAGATTATATAGAGAAAAATAGGGCAAACATATGACGGGCTTGGACTCTTGTAAAAATATGATTTTTATCTTATTTTATATTATTAATGAATTAAATCAAAAATAATAAAAAATAATTAAAATAAAACAATGCCAAAGGGTGTGTGAATGAATTCTGAAGTATATGAAGGGTATAACACACGTTTGGACCTTAAGACAATCGCCCAATAGCCCAAAATATAAAGCTTGATAAATTGAACTTCAAACATTTGCTCAAAATTTCCCAACTTGTAATGGTCACAACTCACTAAATGTTTATCTTTTGAAGGTGATGTATGACTTTTTGGAAAGATCAAGGTGTCCTCTACAACATCTATGTTGATAATTTTTGCTTTTGAAGAATTTATCTTAATTTAAGTTTCCTTGACAAGAAGTGTCTTTTTGTTGACTTTTGAAATGACCTGTAATGTATTGGCTTATATCTCTTAAATGATGCATTTTTTGGACTTGAGATTAGAGAGACTAAGTTGTAGAGAATTGAATTTCCTTCTAAATGGGCTTTTGTTGTGGAAAATTTGATGAAGCATGTGAAAGTTATGTTTGGTCAAAGTTCAATTGACTTCTCCTAAGGAAACCCTAATTTGGCAATTCTTCACTTTTGATGATTTGAGGGATTTATTTGAGGAATCATGATTAACCCTTGATAAAATGATGAATATCACTTCAAAATGTTGACGTTGACAAAAAATATTTAAGTTTGACTGCATATTAACCATAGTTGACTTTTTACCCAATATAGTTGATTTTCAATAATCTGAGCCATTGACTGAGCAAACTTGTGATGTAGGACTTGAAACTTGACATAAACCTTATTGGAGAACTATGGAGAACCATGGAAATAATTTGAGACCCTTGAAACCCCATCTTAATTGAGAAGCACAAAACCCTAGTTGTAGACCCCTTGGCTTAGGAGGAACATCTTGACTAGTCAACCCTTGAGATTCTTTGAGTATTTGAGACTTTTGTGAGCATGTCTTGAAGAAAAATGGGAGGGAAAATTTTTGGGTACAACAGATTCCTATGTTCAATCTTCTTAAACCTGAAGACTTAGATTGGCGTACTCGCCATTCATGACTTGAAGGTAGAAGAGGATTGAACACTCAAGTGCCCAGAAATTTGCACTCGCTTGTGCAAGAAGTAACGTTGTTGGTTGATTGTACCTGAAATGGGCTTATAGATGTCATTTAGAGAGGTGACAATGAGTCGTCGAAGATGGAATTATAGATTCCATTCAAAGTAACCATTGACTTCAATTGGAAGAAGTATTAGAATAAATCTACACTCGATTTAATCTGATCCATAAGAGGTATATGCCTCTTTTCAACTGGAAGAAGTATCAGAATAAATATACGCTCGATTTCATCTGAGCCAAAAGATGTCTATTGGAAGAAGTATCAGAATAAACCTACGCTTGATTTTATCTGAGCCAGAAGATGTTTATGCTTGACTTTAACTGGAAGAAGTATGAGAACAAATCTATGGTCGATTTAATCTGAGCCACAAACTGTCTATGACCATCTTCAACTGGAAGAAGTATCAGAATAGATTTACGCTCGATCTAATCTAAGACAGAAGATATCCACGCTTGTCTTTATCTAGAAGAAGTATCAGAATAAATCTATACTTCATTTAAACTGATCTAGAAGATGTATGCGCTTGTCTTTAACTCGAAGAAGTATCAGAATAAATCCACGCTCGATTTAAACTGAGCCAGAAAAATGTTTACAACTGTCCTCAACTGGAAGAAGTATCAGAATAGATTTATGCTCGATTTAAACTGAGCCAAAAGATATTTACGCTCGTCTTTATCTGGAAGAAGTATCAGAATAAACCTATGCTCGGTTTAATCTGAGGCAAAAAAGGTTTGTCTTTGAGAATGACCATTTGAGGAACTTGCTTAAGTAGACATTTGTCAGATGTAGCCTCTGAGAAGACTATCTGGTCATACAAGTAGTTGGTGATGTTTGTCTGTTAATTGATCTTTCCTGAAAAGGTAAAGAGTTAGCTGTATGCAATATTATGATGTATGAAAGGAATTACGTAATGATGTTCTTAAAATAAATGAGACTACTATATGTGTTTCGTATGCATATGCTATGTTGTTCGTAAATTATGTATGAATGTGAAATGTTTGTTGAAGTGTATTTGTAAACTCGAGTAGCATCTTTGTCTGGGGAAATTAAATCCCTGACTATTGTTGGGGACGAAGAGTATATGTATCTTCGATCTTATCTAGAATTTTGCCGCTGGGGACTCCTGCTCCCTTGTTTGAGGAAACTCCGTTGGAGGATGTTGACTCCTGTTTGGGGAGAAGAGCTCAGGAACATTGGTTGTTTGTTGCTCTACTAGGGAATTTAATTCTTATATAACCTGACTGAGGATAAAAGAGATTGATAACCTTTTGAGGTGTTGTCTGACTGAGTTTTTGATATGGATGCCGATTCTTCTGAGAGAAGAAGGTTGAATGATATCTTGTCCGATTTCAGATTTTGTAGCAACTCTCTAGAGATGGCAACCTGAATTATCCTTTGCTAGAGATGGGAATCTTGCCGATGATTTATGGTGGAAACAGACTCAAGTTGGGGAGATTGAACTTCGCTGGGGAAGTAAAACTCTGCTGGGGAAATAAACCATATTTGATGTATAAATACTCTGCTGAGGAAACACCCTTACTAAGGAAACGAGCTCTGCTAGAGAGAAGAAATCTGCAGGGTTTTTTACAGTTTTGGAGGAATAAACTCAGTTGGGGAAGCAAATTCTATAAACTGTACTGATTGAAATTCCATTGGCGGGTGATATTACTGGGAAAAAGATCATATTCTTTTATCTGCTGGGGGAATTTTCTGGTGAGTATGATAAGACTACTCTGTGGGGATAATCCCATGGAAGCAGCTCTGTGGGGATTTGTGGACAGCTTAAACGTTATCCCAACTCCTAGAGTCTTGAGTAAATGCTTATTCCTGTATATATTTATTAACAATTAATTGTATTCATATGCATATGCTCATTGAATTTTAGTCATTGGACGTTTTGCAAACAAAACAGAAAAAGTAAAAAATTTGGATTTTGAAACTTGTATTTATATTGATAGTTTTGCCCATAAACAAGTGATTTTGTACAAAGAGACAGAGATCCCAATAAGGGGAAATTGTCATGAAATGAAAAGAGTACAAAGTGTAAACAAGATAACAGCTATGTGATAATAATCTCGTCGGGTTCCAACTCAGCTATTGCCCACTTCAAGCATCTTATCCCCTGCTGTCTGAAGAAGTTGATTAAACTGATCTGTACCGTCTGAACTTGACGTTGGTAATAAAGCTTGATGTAAGTGATCCAATGGGGACATAGTCGTACGCCTTTATCCCTAACTTTTTCCTGGACCACCCTTTTGGGTTTTCGGTCCACCGGGATACCCTTTTTTGCCCAAGCCGCCTTTTCAGGTTTTTGACTTGTCGGGTGTACAATCTTATATATATATATATATATATATATATATATATATATATATATATATATATATATATATATATATATATATATATATATCCCTAAATTTTGCCCGAACCCTTTTGGTTCATCGGGATGCCCTTATTTTTTTTATGCCAGTCAACCTACTAGGTTGTTTTCATATGTAGTATCTTTTGACTACGTTCGCATTTACAGAGTACGGGAAATCTTCACCGTCCATGGTGGTTAATATTATAGCACCGCTAGAAAATATTTTCTTAATTACAAATGGCCCTTCGTAAGTGGGAGTCCATTTACCCATGGGATCACCTTGCGGTAGAATGATACGCTTTATTACCAAGTCACCATCCTGATATACCATATGCTTGATCTTCTTATTGAAGGCCTTGATCATACGTTTCTATTACATCTGACTGTGACAGACAGCCGCAAGCCTTTTCTCGTCGATTATATTTAATTGATCCAACTTGGTCTGAGTCCACTCATCTTTGTCTAAGTATGCATAAATCATAATCCTTAGAGAAGGAATCTGAACTTCGACAGGTAGGAAAACTTCAATACCATAGACCAGAGAGAATGGGGTTACCCTAGTTGATGTTCTAGCTGAAGTGCAGTAGCCGTGGAGAGCAAACGGTAACATCTCGTGCCAGTATTTTGTAGGTTACAACCATTTTCTTGCACGATCTTCTTTATATTCTTAGTGGCAGCTTCCACTACACCATTCATTTTTGGTCGATACAAAGAAGAGTTGTGGTGCTTGATCCTGAACTGTGTGCAGAGTTTGATGATCATAGTATTGTTGAGGTTGGTACCATTGTCCGTGATGATTCTCTCAGGGATGCCATACCGACAAAGCAGATTATGATTTATGAACCAGGCGACCACATTCTTAGTAATATAGGCGAACGAGGCTGCTTCAGCCTATTTTGTAAAGTAATCAATGGCGATGAGAATGAAGCAGTTCCCGTTTGAAGCAGTAGGTTTGACCGCTCCAATCATATCAATGCCCCACATTACGAATGGCCGAGGAGCAGTCATAACATTCAGAGAAACCAGAGGCGCATGAACTTTATCATCATAGATTTGGCACTTATGACAAGTTCTTGAGTGCTGATGACAGTCGGTTTCCATAGTCGACCAATAGTAACCAGCTCTCAAAATTCTTTTATCCATAGTATGCCCACTGGAGTGAGTACCAAAGACGCCTTCGTGCATATCTTGCATAATTTATCCTGCTTCCTTCTTGTCCATACAACAAAGTAGGGTTGAATCATGATTACTCTTCTATAAAATTCCATTGCTTAAGAAGAACTTAGCCGAGAACCTCAGCAGGAATTTCTTGTCATTGATGGATGCCCCTTCAGGGTATTCTTGAGCCTTAAGGTACCTTTTTACTTCATGAAACCAATGATTTTCCTCTACTTTATTAGTGTCAATTTCATAATAGTGTGTCGGTTCATCGAATCTTTCGAATGTAATTCTGGGAGCCTCATTGTCCTATCTGACCTTGAACATGGATGACATGGTAGCCAATGCGTCTGTCACCTGATTCTCTTCTCTTGGTATATGCTTAAAAGTAATCTCTTCAAAATACGGATCAAGGGTAGCACATGTTCTCAGTAAGGGATAAGGTTCAGATGCTTTGTATCCCACTCTCCCTCAATCTGACTGATAACCAGAGCTGAGTCTTCATATATGCTTAAGAACTTGATTCTTAGGTCAATAGCAGCTTTAAGACCCATGATGTATGCTTCATATTCAACCATATTATTGATGCAGTCAAAGCAAAGTCTGGTAGTGAAGGGCGTGTGACAACCCTGAATAGAGATAATTACAACGCTGATTCCGTTACCAAGTGCGTTGGAAGCTCCATCAAAAACCATAGTCCATTGGGATCCTGGCTCAGGTCCTTCATACGAATCAGGTTCTTCACAGTCTGTTATTTGGATAATATTCTCGTCTGGGAATTCAAAATTCATAGACTGATAGTCGTCTACAACTTGATGTGCTAAATGATCTGCCAACATACTTCCTTTGATGGCTTTTTGAATGGTGTACTGAATGTTGTATTCTGTTAAGACCATTTTCCATCGATCTATTCTTCCAGAGAGAGTTGGCTTTTCAAAGATGTACTTGATAGGATCCATCTTAGAAATCAACAGAGTAGTATGAGTCAACATATACTATCTTAGTCGGCGAGCAGCCCATGCCAAATCGTAGCAAGTTTTCTCGAGCAGTGAATATCTTGTTTCAAAATTGGTAAACTTTTTGCTAAGGTAGTATATTGCATGCTCTTTTCAACCAGACTCGTCATGCTTCCCCAATACACACCCCATTGAGTTCTCTAGCACTGTTAAGTACATGATTAGAGGTCTTCCTTCGACTGGTGGCATAAGAATCAAAGGTTCTTGTAGATATTATTTAATTTTATCAAAGGCTATTTGACAGTCGTTGTTCCATTTTACTACTCGATCTTTCTTCATCAGCTTGAAGATTGGCTCACAAGTAGCAGTCAAATGAGAAATGAAACGGGCAATGTAATTCAGTCGTCCTAAGAAACCTCTGACTTCCTTCTCAGTACGGGGAGTCGACATTTCTTGAATAGCTTTAAGTTTTGCAGGATCAACCTCAATACCTTTAACACTATCGACAAAACCCAGGAGTTTTCTAAATCTCACCCCAAAGGTGCACTTGTTCAGATTTAACCTTAGCTTATACTTCCTCAATCTTTCAAACAATTTATGCAGATGATCATGATGTTCTTCTTCAGCCTGTGACCTCACTATCATGTCGTCAACATAGACCTCTATTTCATGGTGGATCATGTCATGAAATAAGGCTACCATGGCACACTGATAGGTTGCCCTGACATTCTTCAACCCAAAAGGAATAACCCTGTAGCAGAAAGTGCCCAACTGTGTGACGAAAGTAGTTTTGTCCATGTCTTAAGGCGCCATTTTGATCTGGTTATAACCCGAGAAAGAATCCATGAAGGAGAATACCTTGTGTTGAGCGGTGTTGTCGACCAAAACATCAATATATGGCAGTAGGAAGTCATCTTTGGGGCTTGCCCTGTTCATATCCCTGTAGTCTATGCATATACTTACCTTGCCATATGTAATACGGTGAGAGAACTGACTTGGGTGTTTTGCATTTGATCGCAATTATTGCGGTTAGAAAGAGTCGCCACCGAATTTCCTTTTATCCAATAAGGAAAGGCTAAAAAGAACAGGAAAGACCTTTGAGATTATTTCTTGAGTTCGGGGGGTAGATTATGAAAAGGGAAAATGTTAGCACCCTTTTCATCCATAAATATCTATGGGCTCTTAGTTGCTTGCTAGGTCACTTGCTTTTGTTTGAAAATGTTCTTTGTGGTGGTTTTTGAAATTATTTTTGAAAAGGCGCCTTCGTTTAGGAAAACTTTGTAATGATTCTCATTTCGGCAAAAAATTATACAAAGTGTTGGACTTTTGAAAATATTTCATGTTTTGAAAGTGTTTGGTGTGTGTTTTCAAGGATGTTTGTTTTTGAAAGTGAGCAAGCAACTAAGAACGTTTCTACCTACTCAAAAGTCTTTGTTCATTTCTTCCTTCCTTGGATATTGCTATCTCACCATTGATTGGTAAGAAGCCTTATCTTTGGATGTAAAGGGACGGGCGTGGGTCATCGTATAGTCATGATAATAATGTTTTGAGATATCTTAGAATTTTTCCTGAGGGACTAAGATCATTTGAAAGGCAAAATTCGTAGCGTCATCGAGGGACTATGATCTTGTATTTTTGATTATTTTTGCTAAGACATCCCACATGCGTAACATGGCCATTTTTAGGAAACAAGTGGAGTTAACCCTAGGGGTGCATGTGTGAATAATGTGTTTGATTTGCATGCATTTAGTCTTTGAGTAGATGTTGTCTACTTGTTGTTTTTATCTTACCATACAAATCCTACTTTACTAGGACTTATCTGAAAGCAATAAATTGCGGAAAGTAAACATTCTACGCTATTACAATCGTTAGGGGGACGGGGTGTACAAATTTACAAATGGGGATTGAAAGAAATTAAAGTCCTAATTATCTATTACAACCATATTTAAGTAATGTATAAGAAATGTAAAATGAATTTGTTTTGTTTTTATTAGAAGAAATAAATTTTCTTAAGAAAATATTTTAGTCTTTTTGTTTTAAAAGAAATAAAGCAAAGTGTATGAATATAAAAATATTTTTGGTGTTTTGATTAATGAAAATAAAAATGACGGTGAAAAATAATAAAAGAGAAAAGCATTAGAATCAGCGCATTACTGAAGGGGGGGGGGGGGGGGGAGCAGAAGTTCTGACTCTGGTGCGTTGCAAATCAGAAATAACATGTTAGCAAAAATGGGGAAGGTTAGAAGTTCTGGATCTGGGCACACTAAGGTTCTGGGGTTGCTGGGAATAAGGGGAATCCTAGAAGTTCTGATAGTTAAGGGAGTCTTGAAGCTCTAGTGCAGCTGGGAATCTAGAAGTTCTAATTTCACTGATAGGTCAGAAGTTCTGGTTGTTTGAGAGATACTAGAAGTTCTAACGCAACTGGATACTTGGAAGTTCTGATAGGGGGAAAGTGAAGTGTCAATGCTGTTGGATGGGAATGTCTAGAATGAACAAACGTCAAATTTCATTAATTTGTTCAAAATGATTACATCATGCCTCTTGGGCTTACAAAATAAATTTCTAAGATAGAAAGGTCGAATGCGTCCTCTTTGGCGCAAGGTAGGAGTTCAAGCTCTGCTCTTCATGGAGTTGCTTTGTAAGTTCCAAAAACCTTTTCTCTCTTGCGTAGAATTGAGCTTCGAAGATATCTCGTTCTTCCTTTAGCTGAATCCAACCCTTTTGCAAGTCTTCAAGAGAAGTAGACATGTTGGGATGGAGGATAGTGTACGGGACATCTTCTTCAACCACAAGCTTCACGATAACCGGTAGGATGGAGGGGTAAGGCATCATGAGCTTTTAAGCATGAGCTCGTACCCACCTAAGGTAAGGTTAAAAGGGAATAGAATTCTTGCGTCCTAGTGTTCCACTATCTGCTTTATTTACCATCATCCAAGCTCGCGCAAAGCTCTGATGGTAGCCTTGATTGTCGCTCTCGTAGTCGAACACCACTCCTTGAATGAGCATATCATGAGGACCATCTCTTCGGGCGTACCCAAACAGTCGCAAGGCTAAGTAAGGGTTGTAAGTGATACCTCCCCTAATTCCAAGCAGAGGGACATTAGGAAATTCCCTACAACAGTCAATGATAGAGGTATCCACCAAGGATATCGAACACCAATGAATGTCAGAGTGCACGAGGGACATCATCCTTTGAGACCATGTCAATATTTTCTCATTCTTCAATGTTGATCGAGGTAAGCGCGAAGTGAACCACTTGGCAAGTAAGGGAACACAACACAAAAGAGTACCTCTCTTCTTCATGGTGCGGGTATGGAAACAATGTAAGATGTCTCATAGCAAGGTAGGTATAGGATTACGAGAGAGAAACACTGTGATGGCATTCACATCTATGAATTGGTCCGAGTTGGGAAATAGAACCAAACCATAGATGAGAAGGGATATGACATCTTCAAAGGCCTGGAAATCCATATCTCTCCAGAATGAATGAGCCTTCTCCAATAAGAACCTGGCTAGGAACCCTTTAACTCCGCTTCTTGTCTCCCAATTTGCTACAATGTCGACTCTCTTCAGATGCAAGGCTTCGGAAATGACTTCAAGTTTTGGAATCCCTTATAAACCGGTGAGCGGTGCTTGATCAAGCACGAACACTCCTAATAGCAAAGAGAATTCTTCTAGTGTTGGCACTGACTGATAGTCAGGGAATGTGAAGTAATGATGCATGGGATTGAAGAATTAGAAGAGCATGAACATCATCTCTTCTTGGAAATTGGAGGTAGTCAAACTGAGGAGTCGACCATACTTCTTGGTGAAAGGATAGTCTTCAGGTACCCTTGACGCTAACTCTTGGAGTTGAGGGTGGGCTTTCACAAAGTTGATTCTAATGGTATTTCTTCAGACGAAATTCATGGCCTACAAAATAAAAGTAAAGATAAATTCCTAAATCCTTGAAATGGTTAGTGAGAATGCTTATGATGTTATGATGTTTATGATGTTATGTAAAAGTAAGCAAGTTGTTATGTACAAACAAACCAAAAAGTCCTTAAGTTTAGGCTTGCATGGAGTTTATAGGTAAGTACCCTCTTGAAGTTTTAGTTGGCTCAAACCTGTCCTAGTAATAGTAACTGAGTTCTAAAGGATATCAATATCACTGACCTTTCTTTTAAGCATTGTATCAGCATAATCAATCTTTTCTTGCAGCCGAGATATCCCAAAAGTCCAATCTCAATAAGTGTAGTATCGAGTATCACCCAATTTTAAGCTTTCCACCGAAACTGGTTATCTCACTATATCCTAATGGCCAAGTTGTTCAATTAAGGTTCTAAGGTCAGTTAGTGCTTCACGATGCCACTCAACGGCCCCGTATTCTCCTCGATTCAGCACAAGGGATACCGGTACCAACAAATGCGTCACACTAACATAGCCATTGTTTCAACCATATCGGTTTACACTGTACAGAGTCCACAATCTATTACTACTTACCTAAAAAGGTGTCCCAGATCTGGGTAGAGGATCAAATTAATCCAAAACAAGAAACTAAAATATAAAGCAAACAAGTCAAACCATGAATGCAAGTAAAGGTGATCTAGCCCTAAGGTAACCCCACTTTTAAGTCTTCCCCAGCAGAGTCGCCAGTTCTGTTATACGGTGGGAGAACTGACTTGGGTGTTTTACGTTTGATCGCAATTGTTACGGTTAGCAAGAGTCGCCACCGACTTTTCTTTTATCCAATAAGGAAAGGCTGAAAAGAACAGGAAATACCTTTGAGATTATTTCTTGAGTTCGGGGGGTAGATTATGAAAAGGGAAGGTATTAGCACCCTTTTCATCCATAGTTATCTATGGGATCTTAGTTTCTTGCTAGATCACTTGCTTTTGTTTGAAAATGTGCTTTGTGGTGGTTTTTGAAAGTATTTTTGAAAAGGCGCCTTCGTTTAGGCAAACTTTGTAATGATTCTCGTTTCGGCGAAAATGTATACAAAGTGTTGGACTTTTGAAAATATTTCATGTTTTGAAAGTGTTTGGTGTATGTTTGCAAGGATGTTTGTTTTTGAAAGTTAGCAAGCAACTATGAACATTTCTACCTACTCAAAATTCTTTTTTCATTTCTTCCTTCCTTGGATATTGCTATCTCACCATTGATTGGTAAGAAGCCTTATTTTTGGATGTAAAGGGACGTGTGTGGGTCATCGTATAATCATGATAGCAATGTTGTGAGATATCTTAGCATTTTTCTTGAGGGACTAAGATCATTTGAAAGGCAACATTCGTAGCGTCATCGAGGGACTATGATCTTGTATTTTTTATTGTTTTTGCTAAGACATCCCACATGCGTAACATGACCATTTTTAGGCAACAAGTGGAGTTAACCCTAGGGGTGCATGCGTGAATAGTGTGTTTGATTTGCATGCATTTAGTCTTTTATTAGGGGTTGTCTACTTATTGTTTTTATCTTCCCGAACAAATCCTACGTTACTAGAATTTATATGAAAGCAATAAATTACGGAAAGTAAATATTCTACGCTATCACAATCGTTAGGGGGATGGGGTGTACAAATTTACAAATGAGGATTGCAAGAAATTAAAGTACTAATTATCTATTACAATCATATTGAAATAATGTACAAGAAATGTAAAATGGATTTGTTTTGTTTTTATTAGAAGAAATAAATTTTCTTAAGAAAAATATTTTAGTCTTTTTGTTTTAAAAGAAATAAAGCAAAGTGTATGAATATACAAATATATTTGGTATTTTGATTAATGAAAATAAAAATGATGGTGAAAAATAATAAAAGAGAAAAGCATTAGAATCAGCGCATTGCTGAAAGGGGGGAGAGCAGAAGTTCTGACTTTGGTGCGCTGCAAATCATAAATAACATGTTAGCAGAAATGGGGAATGTTAGAAGTTCTGGATCCGGGCACACTAAGGTTCTGGGGTTGCTGGGAATAAGGGGAATCCTAGAAGTTCTGATAGCTGAGGGATTCTTAAAGCTCTAGTGAAGTTGGGAATCTAGAAGTTCTAATGTCACTGATAGGTCAGAAGTTCTGGTTGTTTAAGAGAGACTAGAAGTTCTAACACAACTGGATACCTGGAAGTTCTAATAGGGGGCAAGTGAAGTGTCAATGCTGTTGGATGGGAATATCTAGAAGTTCTGGTTCAGGGTCACTGTTTTGAAAAACAAATGGGAATGGTTTTATCTAGAAGTTATGATCCAACCAAATGGGGTGAAAATGTCAGGAAATAAATATAAAAAAGGGTGTTTCTGGGGATAGAACTCAGGACCCTTAACACTAATGTCTTATGTGCACGCTCTCTATCACTGGGGTGGCTATACATCCTATATTAGAAGAAAAAACATAAACATATATTATAAAGTAAGCTCTGATGATGAACTTCATCTCCTTCTCCATGCTAATTAGAACATCTGCAGCTTAGTCATTTCTCAACAGAATAGAAAATGCACACATAACAGTTATGGAAAGTTTCATCATGGTTTCAGAAGTATAAAATATTATAACTATAAATCAGAAGCAAGCATGAATTTTTCTAATCCTAATTCTGAGTCCTAATTTTCTCAAGAAGTTCTGAACTAAGATTCTCTCTACTTAGGCAAAAATACATGAAATCAATGAATATTTACAGAATCAGAGCCATGATATCTACATTGTATCTTTGAAAATGCAAGCCTAGCAATAACTAAGAAATGAGATACAAGTCAGAAGAAACTTACCTTGCTTCTGGAGATTATTCTGAATTAGAGTCTGGTTCAGGCTGCTGTGATGTTCTGGTCAACTTTCTCACGTGCTCACAAGGCTGGAACAATCTTTAATTTTAGCTAACGAATGGCTGGAAAATTCTGGAACAGCCAAGAATCAAAGTTCTGATTTTTGAAATGGAAGTTGGTGGAGATGGAATTGCGGTCTGTAAACAAAAGTTGGGATTGTTTCTAATTTGGCCAAGAGATGTGCAATAAAATTAGAGTTTGGGCATGAAGAGCAACAAAATCTTTGCAGGTTTTTGTGTTTATGCTTTTAGTTTCCAGTTCTTTGAAATTTCAGCAAGGTTTCAAGGCTAATTTCAAAATTCTCGACCTTTATACGGTTGCAAATGAAGTTCAATTTATAGGCAAGGACTTTGGAACTTGGAGAAGCCAAGAGTACAACCATCATGCTAGGGCGCTGACTTGTTCTTGAAGCAAGTTAAACAAGTATGGTTCAAGGCACAAAGTTGGGTGGTTAGCAGCTTTTAGCCGTGCATAAGCTGGATTTGTAAGCATGAATTAAAGAAAAGTACCATCAGAGGCAAAAGCAAATCATGGGCCCAACATACACTTGTACAAAAGTTTACTTTTCAAGGACAACAATGATATTTCTATGCCACACGTGGGGAAATCCTTTGGATAAAGACTCAAAAGTGGGTGTGAGCATTAAATAATGATGAGATTTATCAAACAGAAAATCTGCAATATGAGATTATGTATCATATCTTAATTTGGATCAGCAGTTCAGCATCAGCATAACTTAGAACAAATATCCAATCTTTTGATCTTGGAACCTCTCTGCTCCAGCATGTTCTGAAGGAGTTCTCAGACTTTTCAGAAAACTTGTAACACGCTCTGTAAACCTTCTTTGAATTACTCTTGCAAACTCTGGCTGAACCTACGTGAAAACTGGCCCAAAAGTTGTAACCGAACTCTCTTGGAAATGCTCAGAATTTACTAAGCGTTTAAGTTTCAGGGACGTGTCTTCAAGGATGTATAACTTGAAATCCCAGCATTTCTAGAAGAATTTCCGTTCCGCAATGTTTTAGATATCATTGAGATCTACAACTCTTTTGTTAGAAGTTATTTCAGAATCAACTCGCATCATGGTGAAAATATGGCCAAAAGTTCTGAACTTATCATGTTTCCTAAACACTTAGAAAAATTTCTAAGTATTTGGAATTTTGACTTTTGATTTTCTGGATGAAACAAACTTCATATTCCAACATGTCTTGATGAAATATGATTTTTGAAACTTGATTTTGATCCAAAAGTTAAAGCTTGACTTTTTAGTGTGCAATTGACCATTTTGCCCTTGTTCCAATTCAAGACCTAAATTGATGTATCAGTGCTGCAAACTTGATGTCATGGAAGATCCTGTGAAAAAATCCTTAAGAAATGAGAGGGAAAATTTAGGGGTACAACACAATCTTTCTTTGGTATCGGAAAAATATTAGAAACCCATTTAGGATATGATGTCACTGCTAAGAACCCTGCGTTGAATTGCTTCATAGCCTCGTCCTTGATCTTTTCTGACATTTCTGAACGCATGCGACGAACCTTCTGCTTAATCGGAGCGCAACCTTCTTTCATCGGTAGACAGTGAACCACAATATCGATATAAAGTCCTGGCATATCTTCGTATGACCAAGCAAAGATTTAAACATATTCATGCAATATTTGGATTAATCTGTTCTTGACACTGCTCTCTAGGTTAGCGCCTATCTTGACCTTTTTTCTGTCTGTCTTGGTACCGAAGTTTACTAATTTGACCGACTCTTCATGTGGTTGGATAGCCTTTTCTTCTTGTATTAAGAGTCTGGAAAGTTCTAGAGGTATTTCACAATCTTCCTCACCTTCGTCCCCAGCTTGGCAGATTGAATTTTCAAAGTTATAAGTGGCAATAGCAAAATTGTTGTCAATGAGATCCAGAGGGGATAAGGATCTGCAATGTAGTGTGTGGGTGTGTGTAATAACATATAGCTAATTGAAAATGCAATAAGATAAAAGAAAGACAGAGATCACCAAATTTGTAAAACGTCCAATATTTTTATTGAATGAGCAATGTTTATGAATTGTCAACCCTTAACAAATGAACCATTGTGCCCCGGGTAAGACACAAGGTTTAAAGTCATTGTTTATTACATAACCAAAAACTTTTTAAAAAGAAAATAAGACAGTAATATAGCTATTATTCCTTACTAAAGGAGATAAGGAATATGTATTCTGCTTTCCAATTGTCAAGTCCACCACCAATGGTAGGGAATACCCAGCTGTCAAAATCATAATCATTGTCAGCATCCTCTATAGCATTAACCCTGTTATTGCTGATACGGAATGGAGGTATACCAGCATGAGAGCGACGAATATCCCTTTGATATTCTGCAGTAAAGCCCAAACCAAACTTGCCAGATTTGTAAGGGATATCAGGAAGCTGACCCCAAATAGTACTACCACCTTCTTCTATAGTAGCCTTGACATATTTCAATTAAGCCATCTTGTGAGGAATCTTTGTGATCTTTGAAATGGAAGAAACATATTTAACAACAACAGGGGGAATAACTTTAAAGGTCTAACAATTAGTCTTGATAAATTCCCCGTCATCTCCACGTATCATAATGAATTCAGGTGGCCGACCATGTACTCCTCTTCTCCGCAGACAGTAACAACCTTTCCTTTTACCGGGTACTTTAGTTTTTGGTGCAAGGTGGAGGTGACGACATCTTCCCCATGGATCCAGGGGCATCCCAATAGACAAGAATAAGCTGGCCGGATGTCCATTACATAGAAAGTGGACTTAAATATCTGTGAATCTACTTTGACTGGGAAGTTCACTTCTCCATGCACCATTCTTCTGGACCCTTCAAAGGCTCGAACTATGATGTTATTGGGTTTCAGCACGACCCCTTCACAATTCTGTCTATCAAGAGCGCCTTTAGGCAGAACATCTAGTGAATAGCCAATATCAATTAACACATGAGCCAACATAGTGCCCCTACATTCAATGGATACATACAAGGCCCTGTTATGATTTCTCCCCTCCGGAGTCAAGTCAGTTTCAGAGAAACCTAAACAATTATCGATTGTCAAACTAGCCACGTAACTTCCAAATTGATCAGCCGAAATTTCTTGCGGCACATGAGCAGTTTTCAAGAATTTAACTAAAGCCTGCGCATGGGCTTCAGAATACAGCAGTAATGATAGCATGGAGATTTTGGGCAGGGTTTACCCCATCTGTTCAACAATTTTTTAATCGCTTCTGCAAATGATATTCAAAACCTCTTCCAAATCTTGTCCAGAGGTATCCTTGACAGTGCTTTCTTTTGGCGCCTCCGTCTGGGCAGGCTCTTTCATTGGCTCTTTACCCCGAGCCTCAGCAGTTGACTTGGTAACGATGACTTGAGCAGGGGGAGATATTTCTGGGGAGAAAATCCTTCCACTTCTAGTAATTTTTCTGGTCCCCACAATATGGATAATGCTGGGATCAACCTCTTCATCATCTTGATCAGACAATTCTTATTTAATGCCATGGTAATAGACGTTAGACACATAATTCCATGGAATAGCCTTTTCCGAGGAATATGGGATGGGCCCAGGTGTTGTAATGATTAACGAAGCAACTTTTGGATTGGCGGGAATTCTTACAGGACCCTTGGAAGTGATCCTGAAAGGAGTACCAGATACGACATACAAGTCTCAGCATAAATATTTAGTAGACAGAACTTTTTCAATCAAAATGACATATTCATTCATTAGGCGTTGAACACCTTCCTTCAGCAACCTGCATCCATTAGGTTGGAATGCACAACAATAACATTCTTCAATATAACTCGAAAATAAATATGCTTGTAACAAATTCTTCTTGATGGTAGAGAGAGGAGTGATCACATAACATACGGAAGTAACATACAAAACAACTTCAATGGCACTTATGCCCTTATCATTCTTGGGCATAGGTGCAGAAATCACATTTGGAGTCTCCGAAGGATCAAACTTAATTTCCTTATTATCGATCATGTCCTGAATCTTGCTCTCTAGGACCCAACAATTGTTGGTATCGTGCCCAGGACTGTTCGAGTGATAAGCACACCTCGCGTTCGGATTATACTTGGGAGAGGATGTGTTGGGATTCTGAGGAGGATCCCACAATGAAATGAGTTCAGCCTTCAACAAATGTTATAATGCATGAGATAAAGGCATACAAATTTTGGTAAACTACCTTGGCAGAGCGTCTAGTCTTAGTTTGTTACCCTGTTGTTGTTGTTGAGAAAGCGCCAGATTGGAAATTAACACCACTCCTACAGACTGATGGCAATCACTTTTACTACGGATGTTTTGACCATAGACAACATTGGTTTCTTTTTTGCTACCGAATGGCTTCTTCACAATATTAGAAGATGTAGCCATTTCAATATTTTCACTCTTGATACCAATTTCAATTCTTTCCCCAGTCAAAATCATCTATGTAAAACCATATGACGAGCTTCCAATCAACAGATTAAAGAACGAGATTGTTAGAGTACCCATGAACATATCTATCATTTCCCGATCAGTCAAAGGAGGTTTCACCCTTCCATCCAAGTCCCTCCATTTTTGTGCATATTCCTTGAACCCTTCATTCGAGCCCATGGATATATTCTGCAGTTGCACTCGAGTCGGTGCCAGGTCAGTGTTATATTGATACTGCTTATAGAAAGCAACAACCAAGTCTTCCCATGTATTGATGTTGGTCCCCTCCAGCTGATAGAACCATTCCAGTTGAGTTCCAGCCAAACTTTCTTGGAAGAAATGGACCCATAACTTCCGGTCAGTAGTATAAGGTTTAATCTTTCGGACATACGACCTCAAATGGAGTTTAGGACAAGAGACCCCATATTTTTCAAATACGGAGACCTTGAACTTATAAGGGATGACCACCCCCGGAACCAAACCTAGTTCACCAAAATCCAATCCAGGCACCCTCTGGATTTCCATACCTTTGAGTCTATCCTCCAACTGCTTGTACTTGTCATTTGCAGGAGGATACTGTTCATCAGAATAGTCTTCATCTTTAGAAACCTGATTGTTCCTTCCTTCAGGCCTGATGCTCCTACCATCTTCTTCCTAGTTATCATCTTCCTTAGAGGAGATATCATCCTTATTGACCTGGTTGAGCAGGACCTTTGAACCTTCTCCCCATATTGAGGATAACAACCGACTTCTTGGTCTTGTTCTTCTTGGCAATGAGCGCCATTAGATTTCTCTACCCCTGTGCCAGATTTAGAAGATTTTCTTGAAATTGTGCATGTTGAGCCTGGAGATCCTTAACAGTTTGTTTGAGGGCCATTTTTCTTGCTAAAATAAACAATAAGAAAATGAGAAATATGTATGAAAAACCTTTCATGTAATGATGCATGATATGTAAACGCAAGTGTTTTTAAGGATCTCAGGAGATTTAAATTTGCTAACCAAGAGGAAACAAAAACAAATATTTTATTAGTGAGTTCATATTACAAACGTATTTTAGGCTTACAATTAAAACAATAAAGTCCCAAAGAGACAACAAAATGAACTTCTAAAATCTAAGACTTAAGTTTCCTATGGACAATTCCTCTTTGTGCTGATGTATGCATTAAGACTCCACTCTTCATGAAGTTGTTTGGTGAGCCCCAATACTTTCTTCTCACTTGCATAGAATTGAGTCTCAAAGGTGTCCCGTTCTTCCTTCAGTTGAATCCAAGACTTATGCAATTCTTCAAGGTCAACAGGCTTGTCTGGATAGAGGATGGTGCGAGAAACGTCTCCTTCGATAACAAGCTCCATGATCACTGGTAAGACAGATGGATATGGCATCATAAGGTTTTGAGCACGAGCTCATACCCATTTGAGATAAGGCTCCAGAGGGATGAAATTCTTCTGCCCTAAAATCTTACCATCAATCTTGCTTACCATTCCCCCAGGATGTATAAACCTCCAACGATAACCTTGTGGATCATTTTCGTAATCGAACACAATACCTTTAATAAGTGCGTCATGGGGACCATTTCTTCGAGCGTAACCAAATTGACGTAGAGTCGGATAAGGGTTGTAAGTAATACCTCCCCTAATTCCAAGGAGTGGAACATTCGGGAATTCCCCATAGTGATCAATGATGGTAATATCCTCATGAGATCGGGAATACCAGTAGATGTCTATATGAGAAAGTGACATTATTCTTTGTGACCACCTTAAACCTTGTTCATTCTTCATTGCTGAGCGGGGAAGGTGAAAAATAAACCACTTGGATATAAGAGGTATATAACACATGAGAGTTCCTCGCCTCTTCATTGTACGAGTGTGAAGAGAATGCAGAATGTCTCAGAGCAAGGTAGGCACAGGATCACGAGCAAGGAAAATTTTGACGGAGTTCACATCTATGAGTTGGTCTGGATTAGGGAATAATACCAACCCATAGATTAGAAGAGCCAAGATCTCCCTGAAAGCTTGAAAACTCATAGCATCCGGAAAAAGTTGAGCCTTCTCTATTAGAAATTTAGCCATAAAACCTTTGACTCCACTTCTTGTTTCCCAATTGGATATATTGTCGGACCGCTTCAGATATAAGGCTACTGCAATAACCTCTGGCTTCTGAGCTTCCTCTAAAACGGTGAAGGGAATCTGATCAAGAACAGGTACTCCCAGTAATTGAGAGAACTCTTCCATTGTGGGTACCAACTGATAATCAGGAAAAGTGAAATAATGATGTGCAAGGTCGATGAACTGGAACAGAACATTCATCATGTATTTGTCAAAACCTGAGCTAACTAGACTGAGTAGTCGACCATGCCTTTTGATGAATGGAGAAATTTCTGGAACCGTTGAGACTAACTCTTTAAGTTGAGGAGATACCCTTACAAAGTTGACCCATATAGTGTTTCTGCGAGCGGAGGCCATAGCCTGCAAAATAGAACAAATATAAATTCCTTGGTCCTTGAAATGGTTAGTGAAAGTGAATATGGTATGATGTTATGATGTTATGTTTGAATAGTTAATCATACACAAACAAAACACACCAGGACTTAGGTTTAAGCTTGCATGGAGTTCGTAGGTGAGTACCCTCTTGAAGTTTTAGTTGGCTCAACATGTCCTAAAAGAAGTAACCGGGTTCTAGGAGTCTCAATATCACCGATCTTTCTCTCAGGCATTGTTTCAGCACAAATTTGATTTGTGACCGAAATATCACGAGATTCTGACCTTAATGAGTGTAGCATTGATTATTAACCAACTTCAGTCTGTACTAAAGCCAGCTATCTCGCTACCTTCTAATGGCTAAGTTGTGTGAACTAAGTTTATATGGTCAGTTAGTGCTTTATGACACCACACGGCAACCCAATATTCTCCTTGACTGACTTAAGGGACACTGGCACCAACCAATGTGTCACACTAACATAGCCCTCACTTCAACCATATCGGTATATGCCATATAGTTTCCATGATCTATTGCTACTTACCTAAAATGTCCCATTATTCGGAGTTAGGATCTTTACATAATTAAACCCTAGACAAAACCCCGAAATGTAAAGCATACAAATCAAGCAAGTAAAGCAGTTTAAATGTGATGTAACTCTTAAGGTAACCCCACTTTTAGTTCTCCCTAGTTCTGTAATACGGTGGGAGAACTAACTTTTGGTTTTGCATTTTATCACAAATGTTGCAGATAGCAAGAGTCGCCACCGACTTTTCTTTTATCCAACAAAGGAAAGGGTGAAAAGAATAGGAAAGACCTTTGAGAATTTTTCTGAAGTTCAGGGGGTAGTTTATGAAAAGGGAAGGTGTTAGCACCATTTTTATTCATAGTTATCTAAGGGCTCTTAATCGCTAGCTCACTTTTGAAAATTCTTTGTGAATGTGTAAGTTTGAAAATATTTTGAAAATGCCTAAGTTCGACAACTATGTAATGATTCTCATATCAGTTAAGAACAAATAAAAAATGTTTGTTTTGAAAATATTTCAGAAAAGTGTTTGTGTGAAAAATATTTTTGAATTATTTGCGAGCAAGCGATTAAGAAATATCTACCTACTCAAAAGTCTTTCGTGTTATTTTCCTTTTCCTTTAGATAGTGCTATCCTGCCAATAGTTAATAGGAATCCCTATCGTTGGATGTTTGAGGGACAAGCGCGGGTCATTGTACAGTCATAAAGGCAACATATAGGGATACCTTTAGAAATTTGAAGGGACTATCATCATGTATTCGTAGGCAACATTGAGGGACAAGACCATTTACCGAAGGCACCATCGAAGGGTCATCGAGGGACTATGATCGTTATGATGATTTTTAACCGAGGGTCTTTGCTAATGGTATCCCTGTGTTCGATGGACATGAATATTGTTATTCTGAAGGAAACAGAGAGAGGCTAGAGGCGCGGGTGTAAAAAGTGATTTATTTTCAGTTAATTTGTCTTGATTAGGTTTTCTAGAATTTTTTTTAGATCTTGCCATACACGCCTAATTACTATACAGTAATAAGTAAAAGCAGTAAAAATAGGAAAGAAAGATCCTACACTAATACAAAGCTTCGAGAAAGGGGGTACAAACCATAAAAATGGGGGAAGAAATAGTAAACCCTAGTTTAAACTATTACAAACCATCAACAGTTACATAATAAGGAAAAATGTGGGAAAATAAACTAAGCTATTACAAAATCAACTGTGCGACCTATACATTTGTTTTCTAGAATTTAAATAGCAAAGAAAAAATAAATGTTAGAAAAATGTTTTAATAAACCTAAGATTTCTAAGTGTAGAAAAAATATTTTTGATGTTTTATTATTTGGAAAAATAATTAAAGTGATAATAAAATAATTAAAACCTAATTATTTCTACTATTTTTTTTTCCTTTTTAAAGAAAATTAAGTTAATAATAATAAAAAAAACCTAATGTCTAATTATTTTTAAATACAAATTAATTAATAAAAAAACCTAAGTCTAAATATTTTTAAATAAAAATTATTTATTATTTATTTTTTATAGTCTAATTAAAAAGGTAATTAAATTAATTAATCAAAAGCAAAAAATAATAAAAATAAGAAAATTGAAAAGTTAATGGAACCCTCCCCCCTTAATTTAAGGACTAGGAATCCGATGTTGGGGTTCTTTTCTCTTGAATGTGCCTGTAAAGAGAGATCTGAAGCAAACATATTTCCATGCCTTAAAAATGGCATATAGAGATTTATGCATCAAATCTTGCATGTGATACGTCAAACTCGTCCTAAATCATATCCCGATACATTTGAGCTCATCAAACACATTAGTAATGCATGGAATTTAAGATTGAATTCAAAGAAAAAAAATACAAATCGGTGGAGTTAGAAGCACAAGTTCCAAGCACCAAATATTCTGGTTCTTAGGCTGGTTGTGTTCCTGAGGACTTCAAGAAGAGGTTTGGACACTTCGTTTGGCTTGAGAGTGGCTGGATAATGTGATACGAATTTTCACTTTTCTTGAGAATTTTGAGAGAATTTTGAAGTGGTTCTTGAGGTAGCAGCTTGTGTGTAAACTTGATCTGAAGCTTGCCTTTATATAGAGAAAGAGAATAGCTCATCAAATGTGGCATGAGATCATGTAATCAAGCCATGGTTTAATCGAGATCAAAACACTTTTAAAACTTTCCAAACTTGAAATATCTCTTGCCTTCTTTAAGTTTGCATGATTTTGGCAAGTTCAAAACAGGCTAGCATGAGCTGTATGGGCCTATAAATGGTTCATCATATGCTTGGCCCAAATATTTTCTACATTATTTATTTATTTATTTTGTATTTATTTGAATAAAAACAAAATAAAATATAAATAAAGTAATAAGAAAGTATAGGGAAAGGTGTGAGTGAGCTTAGGAGTCTCTCATAAGGTGATGAACATGTTTGAAGCTCAAAAAGTTAGGCCACAAGTCCAAAAATTTTAAGTTTGCATGTTTTGCATTTCATGTATTTCTTCAAAATTTCTCAACTTGTGCAACTTATAACTTGTTTAATTTTGATCTTGAGAGGGTGATCTGGTACTTTTTGAAAAGCTCAAGATATTCTATACAATTTATCTTTTGAGCATTTTTACATTTGAATAATTTATCTTGATGTAAGTTTCCTTGACAAAAAATGTCTTTTATTGACTTTTGAAAATGACCTATAATGTATTAGCTCATATCTTTTAAATGAAGAATTTTTTGGACTTGAGAATAAATACAAAGTTGTAGAGAATTTAATTTCCTTCAAAATGGGCTTTGGTTGGGGAAAAGTTGATGTAGCATGTGAAAGTTATGTTTTGTCAAAGTTTAGTTGACTTCTCCTAAGGAAACTATAATTTGGCAATTCTTGACTATTGATGATTTGAGGTCTTTCCTTTAGTAATAGTGATCAAACCTTGATAAAATGATGAATATCACTTCAAAATGTTGATGGTTACAAAAAACTTGAAGTTTTACTGCATATTGACCATAGTTGACTTTTTATCCAATACAGTTGATTTTCAATTATCTGAGCCATTCACTGAGCAAACTTGTGATGTAGGACTTGAAACTTGACACAAACCTTGTTGGAGACCTATGAAGAACCATAGAAATCATTTGATATCCTTGAAACCCCATCTTCCTTGAGAAGCACAATACCCTAGTTGTAGACCCCTTGGCTTAGAAGGAGCGTATTGACTGGTCAACCCTTGAGATTCTTTGAGTATATGAGACTTTTATGAGAATGCCTTGAAGAAAAATGGGAGGGAAATTTTTTTGGTACAACACCTTGCAAAGAATCACCTTCCAAAACTTCAAAATTTTGTCAAACTAGGGAAAATTGAAGCCCTTATCTACAGCTTTCCTCGAGGCCAAACAACTGTTCCAATCAATCCCTGAGACAATACAAATTAAGTCTTGATCATGCTTGATGATCAAAAGGGTATGAAACACACATTCATGCATTGCCGGTATCATATATTAATAAAATTCATATTTTCATTTTTATTATGCTTTGATCGAAACTAACATTGCTAACGTGCTTCTGAGGTGTATTAGTACAGGTCTAAGCCATCACATGGGCCCCATAATGCTAGGATGAGGGATTTCCATTATTGAATCTATTTACCATATTTTCTACGTATGTCATCATACAGGGAGAATTAGTGAAAACCAAGGCCACCATTAAACTCGCAAGGGTCAAATTATGGGGGTATGGTCTTCCTGGATCACTAACCCTCTTTATTTTGCAGGTTAAAGAAACCAGATAACCATAGAAGACGACCAGAGCTTGGGCTCATGCGCTTCTCCGGTCCAGCTGTTTTGTTTTATTTTATATTTATTTGATTCCATTGAGATATCAGATGAAACAGCCACCCCAGTGGCAAGGCGCGTGCATGTTAAGGCATTAGTCTCTGAGGGTGTGAGTTTTATCCCTTCCTTTTGATATTTTTCATATTTTCCAATGCTTTGAAGGTTTTATATATTATAGACAATGTTCACTTTCCTAATACTAACCAGCGCTTGGCCTGGTGGCAAGCCATGCAATTGTGAGGCTTGAGGACGTAGGTTTAACACCCACCCCATGCATTTTTTCATTTTTTTGGTTTTCTACTTTATTTCCTTGATTTTTCTTCCCCTAATCCTTTTTTGGCTAACCTAATTCTTTTAATTAACCATTAAACAAAAACCTTTTTTTTAAACCCTAATTATTTAGGTTTAGGTTTTTAATTAACCCTTTTAAAATTAATTCATTAACCATATTTTTTTATTTTAAAATTAATTAGATTTTTAAGTTTTTAATTAATTAACTATCAACGTAAACTATTTTTCATAAAAATCACCAAAAAAATTCTTTTCTATTTTCATCTTTCCTTTTTATTTTCCTAGATCAATTGTATAGGATGCTTCCACGATTGTAAATAACTTAGGTTTATTTTTCTCGTATTTTTCTTATTATGTATTTGCTTTCGGATGTATTAGTTGTAGGTTTACTTTCCCGCACTCTTCATTCCTATGTAACTTCCCCAAGGCCTTGTAATAGTCTTAGGTTTACATTCCGCACTTTACCTTATGCTATTATATTTTTTATGCAATTGCTAGTAATTAGGGTTTGTATGACAAGATTAAAATGAACCGATAGCAAAACCCTAATTTCAAGATAAATAACTGAAATAAACACACTTTCACACCTTTAGGGTAGCCTCTCTTTGATGACTTTCGGAATAATGGTCATGTCCCTCGAAAGAAGGGATATTTTAGAAAAAGAGCCTCGATCAAATCATCATCATGCAAAAGATCATAGTCCCTCGATGACCCTTCGATGTTGCCTACGGAAAAATGATCCAGTCCCTCGAAATTCCTAAAGTAACCTTACAAGTTGCCTTTAATGACCATTTGATGACCCTTCATTTGTCCTTTCACATCCAATAGATAAGGCTACCTACTAAGTAATGGTACAGATATCACTATCTCTAAAGGAGAAGGAAAATAATAAGAATAACCTTGAGTGGGTAGGATACTTTTAATCGCTTTCTCACAAACTTTTCTAAAAAACATTTCTCACTACACTTTCAAAACAACAAATATTTTCAAACACTTTGTATATATTCTTGAGGAGTGATACAAGAATTATTACAAAGTTAACCTTACATTGGCGTTTTCAAAAAATATTTTCAAATCACACACAAAAAGCAAATTTTCAAAAGTGAGTTAAGCGATTAAGAGCCCGTAGATAACTACGATAGAAAAGGGTGCTAACACCCTCCCTTTTCATAACTTACCCCTTGTAATATGGTGGGAGAATTTATTTGGTTTTACATTTTATCGTAAATGTTACGGATAACAAGAGTCTCCACCGAATTTTCTTTTATCCAATAAGGAAAGGGTGAAAAGAACAGGAAAGACCTTCGAGAATTTTTTGAGTTCCGAGGGTAGGTTATGAAAAGGGAAGGTGTTAGCACCCTTTTCATCCGTAGTTATCGAAGGGCTCTTTATCGCTAGATCACTTTGTTTGAAAATGCTTTTGTGTGTATGTTTGAAAATGCCTAAGTATGGCTACTTTGTAATGATTCTCGTATCAGTTGAGAATGCATACAAAGTGTTTGTTTTGAAAATATTTCAAAAAAAGTGTTTGTGAAAAATATGTTTTATTTTTGTGTGATAAGCGATTATGAGCTATCCACCTACTCAAAAGTCTTTGGTTTTTTTTCCTCCTCCTTAGATAGTGCTATATTACCATTAGTTAGTACGAAGCCCTATCATTGGATATGTGAGGGACATGCACGGGTCATCGTACAATCATCGAAGGCAACTTGTAAGAACCCTTTAGAAATTTTATCGTAAGGGACTAAGATCATTTACCGAAGGCAACATTTAAGGGTCATCGAGGGGCTACAATCTTTTGTATCGGATGGACTTTGCTAAAGTGTCCCCACGTTCGAGGGATATGACTGTTTTATTCGAAGGCAACAAGTGGGGTTACCCTAGAGGTGAGTGTGTGAAAATTATATTAAATTCAGTTATTTTATCTTGTGATTAGGGTTTTCTAGATTTCTTTTAATCTTTCCATACATGCCCTAATTAATAGCCGTTATAAGGAAAATAGTAAAGGCAAAAATTAAAAGTGCGGAAAATAAACCTAAACTATTAAAAGGCTTCGAGGAAGGGGGTGCAAAACCATAAAATGGGGGAAAAGGGAAAGTAAAACCCTAGTTAAACCATTATATTTCCGTAGCAATTACATAATAGGGAAAATTAATGCAAAAATAATAAAGCACGCGAAACAATAAAAAGGAAAAGAAACAGAGAAATTATTTAAAGAAAAAATGATTAATGATTTAACCTAAACCTATTTAATTTTAACTTAAAAAACTGATGAAGTGATTAAATTAAACAAATCCTAAAGTCTAGGTTGATTTTAATTTGAGAAAGAAAACCTAAAAGAATTAAATTAGGTTTTATTAATTTAGACCTAAAATTAATTAAAACCTAAAAATTAAATTAACCTAAAAATTAAATTAACCTAAAAATTAGATTAACCTAAAAAATAAAATGAACCTAAAAAATTAGGGTTTTGTTAGAAAAGGTTTTGAAAAAGGGTTTGTAAAAGAGTGAGAAACATAGAATTGAAAAAAAATAAACAAATGAGTAGGGGTGGGTGTTGAACCGACGCCCTCATGGCCATCATGCAACATACATACCATCAGGACAAGCGCACGCCTATGCTTGAATATGCATCCAACATGTTTTATAATCAACTTGCAAAACATATGAAATGTTAGAGAAAAAATGTCAAAAGGCTGGATCGAACCCAGGTCCTTTGAGACTAATGCCTTACCGCATGCGCTTCTGCCATTGGGGTGGATGTTTTATCCGTTTATATTATTGAAACGATTAATATATAATACATAACCAAATACATTGGCCGGAGAAGCGCCAGAGCCCTAGCTCCGGCCGTCTTCTTAGGAAACTTGGTATTTTAAACCTTGCAAAAAACGCAACGCTAATGATCCAACAATGTCTTACCCCCCTAAAACAACGGATGTGAATCCAATGGGAACATCTTTTAGGGATAATTGGTCCTTGTTTATGAGGTATGGTAAAAATAACATGAATCACTTTGATCATGGCTATTCAATGTTCAGATAACATGGGACTCATGTGATGATTCAAACCTACACATTAGCATCTCAGGAGCACGTTAGTGGTATTAGTGTGTGTTAAAACATAATGAAAACAGAAATACAAAAATCATGAAATAATGGAAAACAATGATACATGTATGCTGGTTCAGCCCCTTTGGATCATGGTAACCGATCCAATCTTACCCTTCAATGTTCCTGGAAGTGAATGGAATGGAAGTTTGGTGGTGAGGAGGCTTGAAAATAGGGTTTTCAAGACTTAGGGTTCTTGATAATTTTTTTCTATTTTTTGACAATATTGAGAGGAAAGGATTTCTTGTCCTTTTGTATGAGAGTTGATGAGATTATATAGAGAAAAATAGGGCAAAGATATGATGGGCATGGACTCTTGTAAAAATATGATTTTTATCTTATTTTATTTTATATTATTAATGAATTAAATCAAAAATAATAAAAAATAATTAAAATAAAATAAGGCAAAAGGGTGTGTGAATGAATTATGAGGTGTATGAAGGGTATAACACAGGTTTGGACCTCGAGACAATGGCCCAATAGCCCAAAATATCAAGTTTGCTCAAATTGAACTTCATACATTTGCTCAAAATTTCCCAACTTGCAATGGTCATAACTCACTCAATTTTTATCTTTTGAAGGTGATCTTGGACTTTTTGGAAAGCTAAAGATGTACTCTAAAACCTATATGTTGATAAAGTATTCTTTTGAAGAATTTATCCTAATGTAATTTGCCTTTACAAAAAGTGCCTTTTTGTTGACTTTTGAAATGACCTGTAATGTATCGACTTATATTTCTTAAATGGTGCATTTTTTGGACTTGGGCTTAGAGAGGCGAAGTTGTAGAGAATTGAATTTACTTAAAAATGGGATTTTGTTAGGGATAAGCTGATGAAGCGTGTGAAAGTTATGCTTGGTCAAAGTTCAATTGACTTCTCCTAAGAAAGCCCTAATTTGGCAACTTTTGACTTTTGATGATTTGAGGGCTTTTCTTGAGGAATCATGATCAACCCTTGATCAAATGATGGATATGACTTCAAAATGTTGATGTTTACCAAAAATATTAAAGTTTGACTATGTGTTGAGCACAATTGACTTTTTGTTTAATTTAGTTAATTTTCAGTCATCTGAGCAATTAACCTAGCAAATTTATGATGCAAGGCTTGAAACATGACACGAGCACTCTTGAAGACACATGAAGAAACATGAAAACCACTTGATACCTTGAGAACCCAATCTTCCTTGAGAAATACCAAACCCTAGTTGTGGACCCATTGCTTATGAGGAGAATTTGTCTGGTCAATTCTTAAGCAACCTTGAGCAAATGGGGACCTCATGAGAATGTCTTGAAGAAAAATAAGAGGGAAAATATTAGGGTAAAACAACTGCCCTTGTTCAATCTTCTTAAACCTGAAGAGTTAGATTGGCATGTCCTTCATTCGTGACTTGAAGATAAAAGATTATTGAACACAAGTGCCCAGAAATTTGCACTCGCCTGTGCATGAAGTAAAACTCTTGGTTGATTATATCGGGAAAGGCCTTAAGATGCCATTTGGAGAGGTGACAAAGAGTCGTCGATGATGGGCTTATAGATGCCATCTAGGGTAATTGTTGATATTAATATCATAATAAGTCTACGCCTGACTTTGTCTTAAAAGATGTATTTGGAATGAGTCTATGTCAGACTTTGTCCAAAATAGTAACAGAGTGAATCTACGCTTGATTTCATCTGAATGATGTATTAGAATGAGTCTACGCTTGACTTTGTCTAGAAGATACGTTTGGAATGAGCCTACACCCGACTTTTGTCCAAAAGAATATCAGAATAAATCTACGGTTGATTTTATCTGAATGCTAAACTAGAATGAGTCTACGCTCGACTTTGTTTATAAGATATGTTTGGAATGAGTCTAAGTCCAAATTTTGTCCAAAAATAATATCAGAATAAATCTACGCTTGATTTTATCGAAATGCTATACTAGAATGAGTCTACGCTCGACTTTGTCTAGAAGAGGTACCGGAAAGTGTCTACGCCTGACTATTTCCAAAAAGAGTATTAGAAGGAGATCTACGCTTGATTTCCTATGAACCAGAAGATGTCTATGCTCGAATTCAGCTAGAAGAGGTGCTGGAAAGAGTCTACACCTGACTTTTCCCAAAAAGAGTATCAGAAGGAAATTTGCGCCTGACTTCATCTGAATGATGCACTAGAAGATGTCTACGCCCGACTTCGTCTAAAAGAGATATTTTTTCAGAATTATTCTCTGGGGAAAGTGCTTAAGTATCTACTTGTCATATTTAGTCTGAGGGGGATGTATGATCCTGTAGATAGTCGCACCGTATTTTTTAGGAATTACTCTGCGACCTGTTAGAAAATTGTTTGATGATGTTCGTCTGTTTGCGAACTTAACCTGAAAAGACAAGGTTAGCTCTATGCAATTTCATGATGTATGTAATGCATTGAGTAATGATGCTCTCGAAATAAATGTGAATGTGTTACTGCATTTCATATGCATATGTTATGATAAATAATGTATGAATGTGAGATGTCGTTGAAGTGTATCGATAGATTTGTAGAACATTCTTGATAGGGAAAGTAAACTCCTCTAGGGAATATTGATTTCTGCTTGGGTAGAAGAACTCAAGAACATTGGTCGTTCATTGCTCTACTGGGGAGTTTTATTCTTATATACACTGATTGGGGATAAAAGAGATATATAACCTTCTGAAGTGCTGTATGACCGAGTTCTTCGACGTGGGTGATGACTCATCTAAGATTAACTGATACATGGTCTGGTTTCTGATTTCGTAGCAAATCTCTAAGGATAGTGGTTTGGACTACCCTTTGCTGGAGAGATAAGTTCTGCCAATGATTTATAGTAGTTAGAGGGATATGCTTAAGATGAGGAGACTGAATTCCGCTGGGAAAATAAACCTTGTTGGGGAAATAAACCCTGTTGGAGAAACACTTTGTTAAGGGATATGCTCCTCTTAGGTATTTGAATCCAGCTGGAGAAGAGAATTCTGCAGGGGATTTTAAAGTGTTGGAGGAATAAACTCAGTCGGGGAAGAGAATTCCTGTGAACTGTAATGCTATCATAATCTACTAAAGATTGGATTTCTGTAAGTTAGCTACATTGTCGGGGAAAAGATTATACACTTTTATCTGCTAGGGGGATCTGCTGGCGAGTACGATTAGAGTATTTTATGCTTGCAGGGAATATGTCTTTAAAGATGAGCTTGTGAATGCTGATTCTGCAAGGGATTATCTTATGGAAACTGCTCTGTGGGGCAACTTTACTGGAGATTACTTTGTGGTGATTTATGGACGACTTGAACATTTTTTCGACTCTTTGAAAAAGTAAAACAAAACTTGAACTTTGAAATTGTGTGTATATTGATAGTGTGATACGGTGGGAGAACTGACTTGATGTTTTGCGTTTGTGTTCGCAAATGTTGCGGTTTAGCAAGAGTCGCCACCGACTTTTCTTTTATCCAAAAGGAAAGGTGAAAAAGCACAGGAAAGACCTTTAGAGATGTTTTTTGAGTTCGGGGGGTATATTATGAAAAGGGAAGGCATTAGCACCCTTTTCATCCATGGTTTTCCATGGGCTCTTAGTTACTTGCTAGATCACTTGCTTTTGTTTGAATGTGCTTGTGGTGTGTGTTTTGAAAGTATTTTTGAAAATGGAACTTCGTAATGGTTATCGTTTCTATAGGAATGCCTACAAAGTGTTTTTTTTGAAAATAGTTCAAAGGTGTGTTTGTGAGATGTGTTTTTTGAAAGTATTTTGAAAATAGAACTTCGTAATGGTTCTCGTTTCTATAAAAACGCCTACAAAGTGTTTGTTTCGAAAATAGTTCAAAGATGAGAGTGTGGGTGTCTAAAAATGTTCTTGTTGTGAGCAAGCGACTAACTAGGAGAGAATCTACCTACTCAAAAGGTCTTAAATGTGCTTTTCCTCCTCCTTTAGATGTGGCTATCTTACCATTGATTTGGTAAGAAGCACCATCGTTGGATGTGAAGGGAAGGGCATTGGGACATTTGTATAGTCATAGAAGGCAACATATGGGACGTTTTAGCAATGTCGTTTTAGGGACTAGATCTTTTACCAAAGGCAACATCGAGGGTCATCGAGGGACTACGATCTTTTATCGAGGGTCTTTTCTAAAATGCCCATGCCTGAGGGACATGACTATTTTCCGATAGGCAATAAGTGAGATTACCCTAGAGGTGCATGTGTGAATAATGTGTTTGATTTGCATGCATTTAGTATTTTATTAGGGTAGCCTATTTGTTGGTTTTATCTTACCATACACACCTAATTACTAGCATTTGTATAAAGCAATAAAAATGCAGGGAATAAATATCCTACACTATTACAACCATAGTGAAAGGCAAGAAAATGTAAAGGAAAAAACAAAATAAAAGAAAGGAAAATGAGCTCTTCGACCCAGGCAGTAGCACCCTTCAACTTGCATTCTGTTGGCCTCCTTCGATATGGGCTAGCACCAGTGAGGTCCTGTCCTTCGATTGGCCTGGAAGTCAGTGTATGGCTAAGCCTTCTGGTTCTGCCTTGTTGTCTTCTTCGACTAGAGGTTGAACGCAGTGAGGGAATGACTTTCGACTGAGTCTGGAAGTCAACATGGTTTTCCTCCTGGTTGTCTCTTTCGTTTGACCTGGAGAAAGAGGGTAGAAGCCAGAAGCTTTGTTTCCTATTTCCTATTTCCTGTTTCTTTCATTTCAAGCATTAAATGGCAACATGTCCTGAGGCCATGCTAGTATTTTTCTTGTAAACAATTTAATAGTTAAAGCAAGTTCAGGTAAACAGAAAGCAAAACGAAAGGGTTAGCTCTGAAAAATATGTTAAAAAGGTGGAAACGAAAGGAACAATGGTATGTACATGTTTCAAACGAAAGGGAAAATTACCATGCCATGAAATGAAAAGTTCGAAGGTAAGAATAACTTACCTTGCTTCAGGCCTTTAATGGATGTGTGACCTTGAGTGGAGGCCCAGGATGCTGGAGTCGAAAGAGGGGGTCAATAGCTGTGCTTGGAACACTGGATTCGAAGGAAGAGAAAAATCAAGTGTGGTGCTTCTTTGATTCGAAGGAGAATGAAGTGTGGTTGTTCTTCAGAATCGAAGGAGATGAATGTGATTATGGGTTATTTGTGATTTCTCAAGTGTTGATGAACTTGAGAGTTTTGTTGTGTTTGAGAAAATTTGGGGGATTCGTTCCTCTTGTCCAAAGATCCTCTCTCAGCTTTGCAAAAATTCCTCTAATTATAGAGAAAAAGAATGGACATGTTTTCAATAGCCAGCCTTGAAAATAATAAAATAATAGGTAACGGTGAAAGTATATGTGGGCGGGGGCCTCTTGGCAGTTGAGGTGCAGAAGATGTGACTTATGCTTTTTGGCGTTGCTTGTGCTCAGACCTAATTCAGGTTGAAAGCTGCTTTTGTGATAAAAGTACTCTCTATGAAAAGAAAGAGTATGTAGCCTTTAACCAAGAATAGTAGTATCTAAAATACAAAGTTTAAACCCCTTGTAGAAGCTTCTGATTATGTAATGATTTGGAAGCAAAATAGCCTGGCAAATGAGATTTGGTCTTGAGTCGAATGCAAGAATGAGATCGAAGAGCACTTGTTCGAAGGAAGCCTTTGCCTCAGTCAAAGCTTGTGGTCGAAACAAGCTTACTCGAAGGAAGCTAATGCCCAGTCGAAGCTTGTATCAAAGAAAACATATTTCCCAATCGAAAGCTCGTGTTCGAAGGTCTTGAAGGTCTTGACTGAACTTTGACTGGATAAGAATCAGAAAAATCTTAGGATCGATTTAACTGAACCAGACAAAAGTCATGGAATATCTCCAACTGAAATAGGAATTAGAGAGATCTTAGTGTCGATCTGACTGAACCAGAGAAGGTCTTGAATTAACTTTGACTGGATAAGAATAAAAAAAAACTTAGGATCGATTTAACTGAACCAGACAAAAGTCTTGGATTATCTCCAACTGGAATAAGAATCAGAGAGATCTTAGTGTCGATCTGACTGAACCAGAGAAGGTCTTGAATTAACTTTGACTGGATAAGAATTAGAAAAATCTTAGGATCGATTTAACTGAACCAGACAAAAGTCATGGAATATCTCCAACTGGAATAAGAATCAAAGATATCTTAGTGTCGATTTGACTGAACCAGATAAGGTCTTGAATTATCTTTGACTGGATAAGAATCAGAAAAATCTTAGGATCAATTTAACTGAACCAGACAAAAGTCTTGGATTATCTCCAACTGGAATAAGAATCAGAGAGATCTTAGTGTCGATCTGACTGAATCAGAGAAGGTCTTGAATTAACTTTGATTGGATAAGAATCAGAAAAATCTTAGGATCGATTTAACTGAACCAGACAAAAGTCTTGGAATACCTCCAACTGGAATAAGAATCAGAGAGATCTTAGTGTCGATCTGACTGAACCAGAGAAGGTTTTGAATTAACTTTGACTGGATAAGAATCAGAAAAATATTAGGATTGATTTAATTGAACCAGACAAAAGTCTTGGATTATCTCCAACTGTAATAAGAATCAGAGAGATCTTAGTGTCGGTCTGACTGAACCAGAGAAGGTCTTGAATTAACTTTAACTGGATAAGAATCAGAAAAATATTAGGATCGATTTAACTGAACCAGACAAAAATCTTGGAATATCTCCAACTGGAATAAGAATCAAAGAGATCTTAGAGTCGATCTGACTGAACCAGAGAAGGTCTTGAATTAACTTTGACTGGATAAGAATCAGAAAAATCTTAGGATCGATTTAACTGAACCAGAAAAAAGTCTTGGAATATCTCCAACTGGAATAAGAATCAGAGAGATATTAGTGTCGATCTGACTGAACCAGAGAAGGTCTGCGGGGAAGAATCAACATAAACCGTTGAGAGATTTAAATTGAACTGACATAGATTTTTTTTTGATAATGATGTGTCATGAAGGAAGCTGAGATGATTGGTACTCCAAAAAGATGACAAAGGAATATTGGACGATTACTACCTCAGTAAGACGATGAAGGAATCTTGGATGACTACTACCCCAAACAGATGATGAAGGAATCTTTGGGCGACTGCTACTCTAAACAGATGATGAAGGAATCTTTGGGCGACTGCTACTCCAAACAAATGATGAAGGAATCTTAGACGAATTCTATCTCAATAGGATGATGAAGGAATCTTGGATGATTACTACCTCAGTAGGATGATGATGGAGTCTTTGACGACTACTACTTCAAAAGATGATAACTTTTATCTGTCGATCGATCTTTCCTGAAAAGGTAAAGAGTTAGTTGTATGCAATGTCATGATGTATGCATTATGTAATGATGTTCTCAAAATAAATGAGATTATGTCGTATGCACTTTATCATGTATGTAGATAGGATGTATGAAATGAATGTATATTAGTCTGGGAAAATAAATCCTTGACAAATGCTAGGGAGTCGTTAAATCCTGAACTGCTATTAAAAAGTGTGTGTGTCTTTAAACTTTGCTTAGAATGTTTCCATTGGGGATTCCTGTTTTTGTTGTTTGAGGAGAAACTCTGCTGGGGGATATTGAAAACTTTGTGGGGAGAATGTTTATTCCTACTTGGGGAAAGAGTTCAAGAGTCTCAGTTGTCCGTTGCTCTACTGGGGTCGAAGTTGAACTGATATCTGGTCGGGTCCAAGTTTCACAGTAACTTGCCGGGGATTGTAGAGTAGCCTACTGGGGAAGAGGAGTTGTGGTCCTTTAATTTGTAGCAGTCGGAGAGGAAAACTCAAGCTGGGGAACTTGTAGTTTGTTGGGGAAATAAACCCTGTTGCCGGTCTGTTTGAGAGGTGACGACTTCGTTGAGGGAAAGTCCTCGAGGATTCTTGAGGTTGTCTGAGCTGGGGAAAGGTTTTCAGAGATTAAACTCTTGCTGGGAAATCATCCTATGAGAAGGACTTTGGAGAGACTTGGCATTTCCCTTAGCAGCCAACGTTTGTGGTATTGCCAAAAATGTTTGATTGCATGTAGCTCTTTGCTGAGATTGACGTTCAATTCCCCAAGTGATGGAAATGGAGACTTACCCCTGGTTACTCTACAATTCTTGGGAAATTTCTGGGAATCTTTGCTGGACTTCCCCAGGTGTGCTGGATAGTGACATGTCATGCCCCCTTGTTGATAGGAGATTTGTCAATGGAAGTGTCATCCTACTTTGAAGTGATTTTGTTCACTGAGAGAGCTTTCGTTCATCAGATGTTCGTTGTGTGAATTTCTCCGCTGTCAAACAAATAGCCACATGCAAACAGTGATATTAAATTAATGCAAAGTTTATGTTTGTCTTGAAGTTTTGAAAATGCATTTTAACAAGTAAAGAAATTTTGTTAAGAAAATTCAAACTCAGGATTTTGAGTAAAGCCTTACAGGAGTCAGGATACCTTTTGTGACAGTATGCTTTCGAACTAACCCATGCTTCAATTAGGACTTTTGAAGGGTTGTAACGTGGCTTGGTTCACGATTTAAGAAACAAAGGATAAAGGATCAAAGTGTATTTGTATCCACCCGTTATTCGTTATGTTCTTCAGTCCTAAGCTCAGTTAATTGTACGTTTGAACTCCAATTGAGTCTGGAATGACGTTTTGGTGATGGTTCAGACAAGTTAAGTTTGTTGGAAGGTAGTCATTTTTGCAACATTTTTTTGTCGTTATTGAGGATTTGTAGTAACCTCTTTTGATTTGTTATCCCTAATTTTTGCCTGACTGTTCTCATTTTGAGATTACAGTCTGCGGGATGCCCCGGTTTTCTTTAAGTCTCATTTGTAGGTTTTGACTTAGTGGGATTTTCTTTTTGAGAGATAATGACTGCCTATGTGGTAGGGAACCATCACCGTCTTTTGATTCCAGAGGAATGTTTTTGTTGTCATTCGTCGTATTACGAGATGAGAGTTTGCGGCTTAACGTGCGTTTTAATTAACTAAGAGACTACCCTGCCCCAGGTTTTGATTAAAGGTTTCAATTTGTGTTAAAATAGAAAACTTCTACTTCTTTGGCTCAAAGGGGTTGACTAGGGATTATCTTCCTTATAACTCCAGTGTTTAGGATTTGAAAGAATGCCTATATATCGTCAGCAAGGTCTATTCAAAAGCATACTGTATGAGATTATGGCATTATTTTCGTCATCCTCCCTCTAAAGGCTTGTAACTTTTAGCAAGAGTTGAATGTCATAAAGAGAGTAAAAACATAGTTTAAATGTAATGAAAATGAGTGGATCAGATCAAGAAAAACATATGCAATGCCTTAATGAAAACAAAGTTTGACATTAATAGATAATTGTTTGAATAACAAAAGAGATTACAATTGAAAATTCAAATGAAACAAAAGCCTCTTTGTCTGGATTTGTCACTTTAGGTGGTGAGCCTTTGAAGGATGACAAAAGAACTCAGTCTGGCCATCTTGTGTGAACTCCAAAGCTCCCTCGTCGATCAGGTCTTGAATTTTATTTCTCAATGTCGAGCAGCTATTGGTGTCATGTCCAGGGCTGTTGGAGTGGTACGCACATCTTGCATTTGGATTGTACCTTGGGGAGGCTGTGTTGGGATTCTGAGGCGAGTCCCTTAATACAACCAACTTGGCTTCCAACAGGTGTTGCAGTGCTTGAGATAATGTCATGTCAATTTCGGTGAAGCGTCTTTCAGATGTATTCTGCCTATGCCGATTACCCTGTTGTTGTTGGCGAGGTTGTTGTTGGGCTCATGACGCGGAAGCAAATTGGAAAGGTGCACTCTTGGCTTCTTGTCTCAAAGGAGGTTGAATGATGATTTGATCCCCAATCCTAGATGTTTGCCCCATTTGGTTACATCCATCCCGACGAAGCTTGTTGATGAGGACCCTCAGCTCTTCTTGTCCTTGCGCCAGGTTTTGAATAAGAGCCATATGGCCCACCAGTTGTCCCATCATTTGGACCTTCATTATGGCTATCTCAGTTTGTAGCCGCTCCAACTAGTCATCTCTGTCGTCCCCATGATTTCCCAAGATCATGCCCCTGGTGAGGAGTGCCTTGACCTCTTCTTGCCCCTTGGATAGGTTCAAGAACATCTCTTGAAGTTGAGAGTTTTGAGCCTGGATGTCCTTGATAGTCTGCTCTAGAGCCATCTCTCTGAAATAAGCAGTAGGAAGATAAGGAGACCTATATGGGAGAAACCTGTCATGATATGATGCATGATATGTGGATGCATCTTTTCAAGGATCTCGCGGGGTAAACACAAGAAAAAGTTAGAGATTGAATTTTGATCAACATCTTTGATTGGAGAACTTTGTATTGGTGGATGTCCTTCCACGAGAATCAAGCTCACCGTGTCAAGTGGGTCATAGCCCTTGACTCGAGTTTTCAATACTTGATCTTTGACGGCGTTTGGTCAGAGGAAAATAAATCCCCCAGCCCCTTGCTAGACGTCTGGTTCAACGTGACCCTGCATCATAGGCCATCGAGATCCTTGAAATGGTTATTGAAAATGCTATGGTATGATGTTATGATGTCATGTACAAGTATGCAAAGTAAGAAAGTGTATATACAAATAATTATATTCACACAAAGAAGACAAGTCCTTAGGTTTAGGCTTGCATGGGGTTTTATAGGTAAATACCCTCTTGAAGTTTAGTTGGATTAAACCTGTCCTAGAAATAGTAACCGGGTTCTAAGGAGCTCAATATCACCGGATTGTTTCCTTGGTCATTGTTCAGCTCAAGCCTCTTTAATGGCGACCAAAATATCCCAAGAAACCAAACCTCAATGAGTGTAGTATCGAGTATCACCAACTTCGGACTGCACCAAAGCCGGTCATCTCACTACATCCTAAAGGCCAAGTTGGTCAAGTAAAGGTTCTAGAAGTTCATTAGTGCTTCATGACATCACTCAGCGGCCCCGTATTCTCTTTGATTAACTCAAAGGCTACCGGTACCCACAAATATGTTACACTAACATAGCTATTTCTTAGACCATGTCGGTATACCCCGCACCGTTTTCACAACATATTGCTATTTACCTATAATGTTTCCCAAATCCGGGTAGAGGATTCAAACCCAAAAAAAAGAACCATAATGTAAAGCATACAAGTCAAATAATGTAAGCAAATAAAAGTGATCTAGCCCTAAGGTAACCCCACTTTTAAAAATTCCCCAGCAGAGTCACCAGTTCTGTGATATGGTAGGAGAACTGACTTGATGTTTTGCGTTTGTGTTTGCAAATGTTGCGGTTTAGCAAGAGTCGCCACCGACTTTTCTTTTATCCAAAAGGAAAGGTGAAAAAGCACAGGAAAGACCTTTGGAGATGTTTTTTGAGTTCGGGGGGTAGATTATGAAAAGGGAAGGTATTGGTACCCTTTTCATCCATGGTTTTCCATGGGCTCTTAGTTACTTTCTAGATCACTTGCTTTTGTTTGAATGTGCTTGTGGTGTGTGTTTTGAAAGTATTTTTGAAAATGGAACTTCGTAATGGTTCTCATTTCTATAAGAACGCCTACAAAGTGTTTGTTTCGAAAACAGTTCAAAGGTGTGTTTGTGAGATGTGTTTTTTGAAAGTATTTTGAAAATGGAACTTCGTAATGGTTCTCGTTTCTATAAGAACGCCTACAAAGTGTTTGTTTCGAAAATAGTTCAAAGATGAGAGTGTGGGTGTATAAAAATGTTTTTGTTTTGAGCAAGCGACTAACTAGGAGCGAATCTACCTAATCGAAAGGTCTTAAATGTGCTTTCCCTCCTCCTTTAGACGTGGCTATCATACCATTGATTTGGTAAGAAGCCCCATCGTTGGATGTGAAGGGACGGGCATTGGGACGTTTGTATAGTCATAGAAGGCAACATATGGGATATTTTAGCAATGTCATTTTAAGGACTAGATCGTTTACCTAAGGCAACATCGAGGGTCATCGAGGGACTACGATCTTTTATCGAGGGTCTTTGCTAAAACGCCCATGCTCGAGGGACATGACTATTTTCTTATAGGCAACAAGTGAGATTACCCTAGAGGTGCATGTGTGAATAATGTGTTTGATTTGCATGCATTTAGTCTTTGATTAGGGTGGCCTATTTGTTGGTTTTATCTTACCATACACACCTAATTACTAGCATTTGTATAAAGCAATAAAAATGCAGGGAATAAATATCCTACACTATTACAACCATATTGAAAGGCAAGAAAATGTAAAGGCAAAAACAAAATAAAAGAGAGGAAAATGAGCTCTTCGACCCAGGCAGTAGCACCCTTCGAATTGCATTATGTTGGCCTCCTTCGATTGGGGCTAGCACCAGTGAGGTCCTGTCCTTCGATTGGCCTGGAAGTCAGTGTATGGCGAAGCCTTCTGGTTCTTCCTTGTTGTCTTCTTCGACTGGAGGTTGAAAGCAGTGAGGGAATGCATTTCGACTGAGTCTGGAAGTCAACAAGGTTTTCCTCCTGGTTATCTCTTTCGTTTGACCTGGAGAAAGAGGGTAGAAGCCAGAAGCTTTGTTTCCTATTTCCTATTTCCTGTTTCTTTCATTTCAAGCATTAAATGGAAACATGGCCTGAGGCCATGCTAGTATTTGTCTTATAAACAGTTTAATAGTTAAAGCAAGTTCAGGTAAACAGAAAGCAAAACGAAAGGGTTAGCTCTGAAAAATATGTTAAAAGGGTGGAAACGAAAGGAACAATGGTATGTACATGTTTCAAATGAAAGGGAAAATTACTATGCCATGAAAAGAAAAGTTCAAAGGTAAGAATAACTTACCTTGCTTCAGGCCTTTAATGGATGTGGGACCTTGAGTGGAGGCCCAGGATGCTGGAGTCGAAAGAGGGGGTCAATAGCTGTGCCTGGAACACTGGATTCGAAGGAAGAGAAAAAGCAAGTGTGATGCTTCTTTGATTCGAAGGAGACTGAAGTATGGTTGTTCTTCAGAATCGAAGGAGATGAATGTGATTCTGGGTTTTTTGTGATTTCTCAAGTGTTGATGAACTTGAGAGTTTTGTTGTGTTTGAGAAAATTTTGGGGATTCGTTCCTCTGGTCCAAAGATCCTCTCTCAGCTTTGCAAAAATTCCTCTATTTATAGAGAAAAAGAATGGACATGTTTTCAATATCCAGCCTTGCAAAATAATAAAATAATAGGTAACGTGAAAGTACATGTGGGGGGGCCTCTTGGCAGTTGGGGTGCAGAAGATGTGACTTATTCTTTTTGGCGTTGCTTGTGCTCAGACCAAATTCAGGTTGAAAGCTTCTTTTGTGATAAAAGTACTCTCTATGAAAAGAAAGAGTATGTAGCCTTTAACCAAGAATAGTAGTATATAAAAGACAAAGTTTAAAACCCTTGTACAAGCTTCTGATTATGTAAAGATTTGGAAGCAACATAGCCTGGCAAATGAGATTTGGTCTTGAGTCGAATGCAAGAATGAGATCGAAGAGAACTTGTTCGAAGGTAGCCTTTGCCTCAGTCAAAGCTTGTGGTCGAAACAAGCTTACTCAAAGGAAGCTAATGCCCAGTTGAAGCTTGGATCAAAGCAAACATATTTCCCAATTGAAAGCTCGTGTTCGAAGGAAGCATGTTGCCCAATCAAAGCATGTGGATCAAAACAAACATAAGGAGAGTCATTTCCTTTTAGCATGAGGGAAGTTCTTGGCTTCTGAATCGAAGGGTATTCCTTCAAGGGAAGCAAGATCTTAGTCAAATCTTGTATGAAGATATCTCTTGGCTCAAACGAAACTTGTGAGAGGAAAAGTATGCAAGAGGCCCTTGGTGCAAGTGGATTCGAAGAAGGTTTCAAATCCAAATGAAGGATGTACCTAAACTTGCATTCGAAGGAGGCTTTAAGTTCAAAATGAAGGACATGCCCAAGTTGCATTCGAAGGAGGCCAAGAGTCAATCGAAGTATGTAATCCAAGTTGCATTCGAAGGAGGCCAAGAGTCAATCGAAGGATGTAATCCAAGTTGCATTCGAAGGAGGCCAAGAGTCAATCGAAGGATGTAATCCAAGTTGCATTCGAAGGAGGCCAAGAGTCAATCGAAGGATGTAATCCAAGTTGCATTCTAAGGAGGCCAAGAGTCAATAGAAGGATGTAATCCAAGTTGCATTCGAAGGAGGCCATGAGTCAATCAAAGGATGTAATCCAAGTTGCATTTGAAGGAGGACAAGAGTCAATCGAAGGGTGCTGAATCGAAGGAGACCTGTTTTCCTCCAAAATTTTCAAAATGTTATTTTTATCTGTTTTCTACCTTTTTGACAGTCTCCTTTTAATTTTGGTTTTGGAAAATCCAAATGCACTTGTTTAAGCTTGAACCTTGAAAATCCTTGTAAGAAAAGGCCTTGAGAATTGAGAGGGAAAATTTTGGGGTACAATAGATAGTTTGCCGATAAACATGCGATTGTTGTACAAGGAGACATAAATCATAGTAAGAGGAAATCGTCGTGAAAAATGAAGAGAAAATAAAAACAAAATATATAGTTATGTGTAAATGATCTCTTCAGGTTTCAACTCTACTATTGCCCCTATATCTTTGAGCATCTCATCCCTTGCTGTTGGAAGAAGTTAACTAAATTTATTTGTACCATTTGAACTTGTCGTTGGTAATAAAGCTGACAGTGAGTGATCCAACAAGACATAGTTGTACGCCTTAATCCCTAATTTTTACATGGACCACCCTTTCGAGTTTTCAATCCACCGGGATACCCTTTTTTTCCCAAGCCGCCTTTTCAGGTTTTCGACTTGTCGGGTGTACAATCTTTTATATATTTCCCTAATTTTTGCCCGAACCCTTTTGGTTCGCCTGGATGCCCTTATTTTTGCCTAGGCCAGTCAACCTATCAGGTCGTTTTCATGCGTAGTATCTTTTAACTATGTCCGTGTTCACAGGTGTGGAAGATTTCACCATCCATGATGGTAAGTATCATAGCACCGCCCAAAAATATCTTTTTGATTAAAAATGGCCCTTCATGGGTAGGAGTCCATTTTCCCTCGGGGTCACCTTGCGGTAAGATGATGCACTTTATTACCAAGTCACCAGCATGATATACCCGATGCTTGATTTTCTTATTGAAGGCTTTGATCATATGCTTCTGATACATCTGACCATGACAGAAAGCCGCAAGCCTCTTCTTATCACTTAAGTTCAACTGATCCAGACTAGTCTGAATCCACTCGTCTTCATCTAAATCCTCATTTTTCATAATTCTTAGAGAAGGAATATGAACTTCGACAGGTAGGACAACTTCCATAACGTAGACTAAAGAAAATGGGGTTTCCCTAGTTGATGTCTGAGCCGAAGTGCGATAGCCTTGAAGCGCGAATGGTAATATCTCGTGCCAGTCCTTGTAGGTTACCACCATTTTCTGCACAATCTTCTTAATGTTCTAATTGGCGCCTTCCACTGCGCCATTCATCTTCGATCGATACGAAGAAAAATTGTGGTGTTTGATCTTGAATTGCATGCAGAGTTCCGTGATCATAGTGTTGTTGAGGTTGGTACTGTTTTATGTGATAATCCTTTCGGGGATGCCATATCGACAGATAAGGTTATGCTTAATGAACCCGGCAACCACATTCTTAGTAACAGAGGCAAACGAGGCTGCTTCAACCCACTTTGTGAAGTAATCAATGGCGACGAGGATGAAGTGATGTCCATTGGAAGTAGTAGGTTTGATCTCTCCAATCATATCAATGCCCCATATTGCAAATGGCCAAGGAGCAGTCAAGATATTTAATGGAACTGGAGGTACATGTACTTTGTCAGCACAGATCTGGCACTTGTGACAAGTCCTGGAGTGGTGACGACAATCAGTTTCCATAGTCCACCAATAATAACCCACTCTCAAAATTTTATTAGCCATAGTATGTCCACTGGAATGAGTACCAAAGATACATTCGTGCATATCCTCCATAATCTTCTCTGCCTCCTTCTTGTCCATGCAATAAAGCAGAGTCCAATCATGGTTGTGCCTGTACAGAATTCCGTTGCTCAGGAAGAACCTAGCTAAGAACCTCCAAATGAATTTCTTGTCATTGATGGATGCTTCTTTAGGATACTCTTGAGCCTCAAGATATCTTTTCACTTCATGAAACCAAGGCTTCCCTTCTACTATGTCAGTGTCAATTTCGTAGCAGTGTGCCGGTTCGTCTAGCCTCTCCATGATAATTCTGGGAGCCTCATTGTCCCATATGACTTTGAACATAGATGACATGGTAGCCAACGCATCTACCAACTGATTCTCTTCTCTTGGGATGTGATCAAAAGTGATCTCCTCGAAATACAAAATTAAAGTCAATACATGCTCTCGGTACAGAATGAGATTCGAATGCTTAGTATCCTATTTTCCCTTAATCTGAATGATTACCAGGGCTGAGTCTCTATATACGCTCAAGAACTTGATTCTCATATCAATGGAAGCTTTAATACCCATCATGCACGCTTCATATTTAGCCATATTGTTGGTACAATCAAAGCATAATCTGGAAGTGAATGGTGTATGGAAACCCTAAGGAGAGATAATTACAACACCAATTCCATTGCTAATCACACTAGAAGCTCCGTCGAAAACCATAGTCCATCATGATCTTGGCTCAGGTCCTTCATACGCTCCAGGTTCTTCATAACCTGTAACTAGCATAATGTTATCATCCGGGAATTCGAAGTTCATAGACTGATAGTCATCTACAACTTTTTGCGCCAAATGATCTACCAGTACACTTCCTTTGATCACTTTCTGAGTGGTATACTGTATATCATATTCTGTTAAGACCATTTCCCATTGGTCTATTATTCTAGAGAGAGCGGGTTTCTCGAATATGTATTTGATGGGATCCATGTTAGAGATCAACAAGGTAGTATGAATCAACATATACTATCTTAGTTGGTGAGAAGCCCACGCCAAAACGCAACAAGTTTTCTCGAGCAGTGAATATCTTGTTTCACAGTCGGTAAACTCTTTGCTAGGGTAGTATATTGCATGCTCTTTTCGACAAGACTCATCATGTTTCCCCATCACACACCCCATTGACTTCTCTAACACTCTTAGGTACATGATTAGAGGTCTTCCTTCAACTGGTGGCATCAGAATCAGAGGTTCTTATAGGTACTCCTTGATTTAGTCAAAAGCTATTTGCAATCATCGTTCCATTTCACTATCTGATCTGCCTTCAGCAACTTAAAGATCGGCTCACAAGTAGCACTCAAATGAGACTTAAATCTGGCAATATAGTCCAGTCATCCCAATAAGCCTCTGACTTCTTTCTCGGTGCGGGGAACATGCATTTCTTGAATATCTTTAATTTTAGCAGGATTAACCTCAATACCTTTACTGCTAACAACAAAACCCAGGAGTTTACCAGATCTCAACCCGAAGGTGCACTTGTTCAGATTCAATCTCAGCTTATACTTCCTCAGTCTCTCAAACAACTTATGTAGATGGTCCAGATACTTTTCCTCTGTCTGTGATCTGGCTATCATATCATCGACATATACCTCTATCTCGTGATGAATCATGTCATGGAACAAAGCTATCATAGCACGCTGATATGTTGTGCTGATATTCTTTAACCAAAAGGTATGACCTTGTAGCAGAACCTGCCCGTCTGTGTAACAAAAGTGGACTTTTCCATGTCTTCCGGTGCCATCTTGATCTAATTATACCCCGAGAAACCATCCATGAAGGAGAATACCTTATGCCAAGCAGTGTTGTTGACTAAAACATTAATATGTGGAAGTGGGAAGTCATCTTTAGGGATCGCCCTGTTCAGATCTCTGTAATCTACACACATACATACCTTGCCGTCCTTCTTAGGTACCAAAACCAAATTCACAACCATTGAGGATAGGATGTCACTGCTAATAACCCTGTGTTGAATTGTTTCATAACCTCAGCCTTGTTCTTCTCTGACATCTCGGGACACATGCGACAAACCTTCTGTTTTATCTAAGCACAACCCTCTTTCATTGGCAGATGGCGAACTACAATATCGGTATCAAGCCCTGGCATGTCTTTGTATGACCAAGAGAAAATCTCAACATATTCATGCAACATTTGTATCAGCCTGTTCTTGAAAATGTCCTTTAAGTTGGCGCCTATCTTGACCTTTTTTGTCTATTTCAGAACCCAAGTTTACAACTTCAAATGACTCTTCATGTGGTTGAATAACTTTATCTTCTTGCATTAACAGTCTGGCATGTTCTCATGGTATTTCACAATCTTCCTCACCTTCGTCCTCGGCTTGGTAGAACGGATTTTCAAATTCATAAGTGGCAATAGAAGAATTGTTATCAACGAGATCCAAAGTGTATGTGGATCTGCAATGTATTATGTGTGTGTGTAAGAACACATAGCTATTTGAAAGTGATAATATTACAAAGAAAGACAGAGAGCACAAAATTTGAATGCAAAGCGTCCAATGCTTTATTATATGAAAATATGTTTATGAAATGACAACCCTTAACAAATGAACCATTGTGCCCCGGGTAAGGCACAAGGCTTAAAGTCACTGTTCAAATATTACAAAGCCAAAACTAAAAAATAGAAATGTAGCTATTACTCCTGACTAAAGGAGATATAGATAATGTCTTCCACCTTCCAGTTGTTGAGCCCCTTGTCAATAGTAGGAAAGATCTAGCTGTCAAGGTCATGATCACTGTCAGCACCCTCTATCATGTTGACTCTCTTATTGCTGATGCAGAATGATGGCCTTCTAGATCGAGCGTGACGAACAAACCTCTGACCCTCTACAGTGAAACCCAAACCAAACTTGTCAGATTTATGGGGGATGTCAGGAAGCTAACCCTAAATAGTACAACCACCTTCTTCTACAGTAGCCTTGGCAACTTTCAATGAAGCCATCCTGGGCGGAGCCCTAGTAACTTTGGGAATGGAGGAGACATCTTCAGTTGAGGTAGGATGGATAACTTTGAAAGTCTCACAAGGAGTCTCGATGAATTCACCATCCATCTCTACATACCGGAAAGAATTCAAGTGGCTAACCATATACTCTTCTACACCGCATACAATAACAATCTTTCCGTTTATAGGATACTTTAACTTCTGATGTAGGGTCGAGGTGACAGCGTCTGCCCTATGGATCCAAGGACGTCCCAGTAAGCCAGAGTAAGCTGGTTGAATATCCATTATATAAAAGGTAGATTCGAAGATCTGCGAACCTACCTTGATCTGGAGATCCACTTCCCCGTGTACCATCCTTTTTGACCCGTCAAAGGCTCGAATCACAATATCAATAGGTTTCAGTACAACCCATTCACAATCAAGTCTGTCAAGAGCTCCTTTCGGTAGAATATTCAATGAAGAGCCAGTATCAACCAAAACATGAGTCAGAGTAGTGCCCTTGCATTCAATGGAGACATACAAGGCCTTATTGTGGTTTCTTCCCTCAGGAGTCAGATCAGCATCAGAGAAACCTAATCCATTTTCAGTCGTCAAGCTAGCAACATAACTTCCAAATTGGTCGGCAGAAATCTCTTGTGGTACATGGGCAGTCTTCAAAAATTTCACTAAAGCCTGTGCATGGGCTTTAGAACACAATAGCAAGGATAACATAGAGATCTTGGATGGGGTCTGACCCAGCTGTCCAACGATTGTATAGTCAATCTTACGGATAATCTTCAATACCTCTTCCAACTCTTGTCTAGAGGTATCTTCAATTGTATCTTCCTTAGGTGCCTCCGTCTGAGCAGGCTCCGTTATTGGCTCTTTGCCTCGAGCCTTAGTAGTTGACTCGGTAGCAGTAACTTTAACATATGTAGTAATAGTCATTGAAGAAATTTTTAGAGAGAAAACCCTTCCGCTTCTAGTGACCTTACTGGTTCCAGTAATATTTTCAATACCAGGATCAACAACTTTAGTAACTTCATCTTTAATGGTCAGTAGTTCTTGTTTGAAGCTATGGTAGTAGACGTCGGATCCATAGTTCTAAGGAATAACTTTATCCGAAGATTATGGGATAGGTCCAGGTGTAGTAATGATCATGGGAGCAACTTTCAGATTGGAAGTAATCCTTACACGACCTTTGGAGGTGATCTTGACAGGAGGGCCAGAAATTACGGATAAGTATTGACATAGATTCTCAGCAGATGGCGCCTTCTCAATCAAAATTATATGATTGTCCATTAGGCGTTGAATTCCTTCCTTCAGTAATCTGAAGCCATTGGGTTGGGATGTGCAACAATATCATTTTTCAATACAATCCAAAAATAGACTGGCCTGTACTAGATTCTTCTAGATTATTGGTAGAGGAGTAACCAATTCATTTACATCAGCAACATAAAGAACACCATCAATTGCACTTATGCCTTCGTCATGCTTCGGCGTAGGTGCAATAATCACATTTGGAGTCTTCGGAGGATCAAACTTAATCACCTTGTTGTCAATTATATCCTGAATTTTGTTTTTCAGGGTCCAGCAATTGTTGGTGTCGTGCCCAGAACTGTTAGAATGATATGCACACTTCGCATTCAGATTGTACTTAGGAGAAGAGGTGTTAGGATTATGAGGAGGATCCCTTAGTGTAATCAGTTCCATTTTAGCAAATGTTGTAATGCCTAAGACAATGGCATATTAATCTTGGTAAACTTCCTTCCTTCCCGGAGCGTCTGAACTATTCCTATTGCCTTGTTGTTGTTGAATAGGTACAGGATTAGAAATTAGTACCGCTCCCATAGACTGATTGCGATCATTTTTACCACGGCCCTTCTGGCCATAAACAACATTGGTTTCCTTTTTATTATTGAAGATCTTCTTTACAACACTCGAAGACGCATCCACCTGAATCTTTCCGCTCTTAATACCACTTTCAACTTGTTCCCTAGTTAGAATCAGCTCAGTAAAACCAGATGAAGAACTCCCAATTAGATGAGTAAAGAATGGACTTATTAGAGTGCCCATGAACATATCAACTAGCTCCTGGTCAGACAAAGGAGGTTGCACCCTTCCAGCTAAGTCTCTCCACTTCTGGGCATATTCCTTGAATCCTTCATTCGAACCTGTAATCATGTTTTGTAATTGCACACGAGTTGGTGCAAGGTCAGCATTATATTGATATTGCTTGTAAAAAGCAGCAACCAAGGTCAGCATTATGTCGGTTCCTTCCAGCTGATAGAACCACTTGAGTTGTCTACCCAGACAAACTTTCCTGAAAGAAGTGAACCCATAACCTTCTGTCAGCAGTATGGGGGTTGGATCTTCTGAACATAAGATCTCAGATGATGTTTTGGACAAGACACACCATCATATTTGGAAAAATCAGGGACTTTGAACTTTTGAGGAATAACTACCCTCGGAATAAGACCCAACTCTCTGAAATCCAATCTAGGAACCTTCTGGATTTCCATATCCTTAAGACGGTCTTCTAGATGCTTGTATCTATCGTCGGTAGGAGGATACTAGTCATCAGAATGGTCTTCATCCTCAGGCATCTTACCATAACCAAGGTTGCTTCCACCTTCAGCCCTGACACTTCTACCATCCTCCTTTTGGTTGTCGTCTTCATCAGAGGTGATATCAACAGTTTGAACTGGTTAAGCAGAACCTTTGAATTTTCTTCCCATGTTTAGAATAGCAATTGGCTTCCGAGTCTTCTTGTTTTTTTGCGATTAACGCCATCATGTCTTTCTATTCTTGAGTAAGATTCGAGAGGGTTTCCTGGAATTGGAAAATTATGAGCTTAGAGTTCCTTAACAGTTTGTTCAAGAGCCATCTTTTACTGAAATAAATAGCAAGAAGATGAGAAAAACTGTATGGGAAAACCTGTAATGTAATGATGCATGATGTGCAAATGCAATATTTTCAAGTATCGTTGTGGGATTCAAATTTGTTTAAACAAAAGGAATCAAGATACGTTTTAGTAATAAACTCAAATTACAATTTATTTTAATAAGAAGAGTTTAAAAAATAGAAAAAATATAAATTCAAGTCTCCCATGGACGCTTCCTCTTTGTGTTGACATATGCGTTAAAGCTTTGTTCTTCGTGGAGTCGTTTCGTCAACTCCAGTACTTTCTTCTCACTAGCATATAACTGAGCTTTGAAGGTATGTCTTTCTTCCTTAAGTTAAATCCAGGTTTTCTGTAGTTCTTCGAAGTAGGTAGGATATCGGGATGAAGAACATTATGAGAAACATCTCCTTCAACAACAGGCTCTACAATCACTGGTAAGATAGCATGATATAGAATTTTTAGATTCTGAGCATGAGACAACACCCATCTGAGGTAAGGCTCTAGAGGAATGGAATTCTTGTGTCCCAAAGTCTTACTATCAATCTTGTTGGCCGTGCCCCAAGCACGTATAAACCTTTGATGGTAGTTTTGAGGATCATTCCCAGAGTCGAACATAATACCCTAGATGAGCATATCATGAGCACCAACCCTTCGAGCATAACTAAACTGACGCCAAGCTAGAGAAGGGTTGTAAGTGATGCCCCTCTTATACCAAGGTGTGGCACATTAGGGAATTCCCTACAGTGATCAATGATAGTGACATCTACTTGAGATCGAGAACACCAATGGATATCTGCATGAGTGAGTGACAACAACCTTTGAGACCACCTCAGACCTTGTTCATTCTTTCTCACTGATCAGGGCAGGTGAAAAATAAACCGCCTGGACAGTAGAGATATGCAACATATAAGAGTTCCGCGCATCTTCATAGTACGAGTATGGAGGAATTGCATGACATCTCCGAGCAAAGTAGGTACCAGATTATGAGTGAGAAACATTTTGATGGTATTCATATCTATGAATTGGTCTTGATTAGGGAATAGTACCAACCCATAGATCAGTAAATCCAACATATCCTCAAAAGCACGAATGTTCATGGCATTTAGAAATCCCTGAGCCTTCTCTATCATAAATTTAGGAGAGAAACCCCTGACTTCATTCCATGTTTCCCAATTAGATACAATGTCCGACTGTTTCAGGTGTAAGGCTACTGCAACGTCTTCAGGTTTCAGAACCTGCTCTAAACTGGTGAAAAGTATATGATCAAGGATAGGCACTTCGAGCAACTTAGAGAATTATTCCATTGTGAGTAACAACTGATAATCCAGGAAGGTAAAACAATGATGTTGCAGATAAAAGAATTGGAAAAGAACACTGACCATGTCTTCCTGAAAGCCAGTAGTAACCAAACTGAGTAGATGACCATGTCTCTTGGTGAATTGAGAATTGTTAGGAACCTTTAATACAAATTCCTCGAGCTTGGGAGGTATCCTTACGAAGTTGATCCGGATGGTATTCCTACGAATGGAAGCCATGAACCTGCAACACAGAACAAAGATAAATCTCCTAGATCCTTGAAATGGTTAGTTATGATGGTATGATGTTATGATGTTATCATGTCACATTATTATGTTCAAATAAATAATCAAACACAAGCCAAGCACATAAAGGCCTTAGGTTTAAGGTTTGCATGGGGTTTATAGGTAAGTACCCTCTTGAAGTTTAGTTGGCTCAACCTGTCCTAAAGAAGTAATCGGGTTCTAGGGATCTCAATATCGCTGATTTTCCCATAAGTTTTGTTTAGCACGACAACTGACTTGCCACCAAACAAAAGTCGAGAGTCGAATCTCAATGAGTGTAGTATCGAGTATCAACCAACTTTGGACTGCACCAAAGTCGGCTATCTCACTACCTTCTAATGGCTAAGTTAGGTTAATTAAGATTCTAAGGTCAGTTAGTGCTTATGACACCACGCGGCTGCCTAGTATGCTCCCCGACTGACTCGAGGGATACCAGTATAAACCAATGTGTCGCACTAATATAGCCATCACCTTAACCATATTGGTATACGAACTATAGTTTCCATGATCTATTGATACTTACCTAAAATGTCCCCAGATCCGGGTATATGATCTTTGCAATAAATAAAACCCAAACATCCCTTTAAAAATAAAGCAGACAAATCAAACAAGGAAAGCATTTAAAAGTGATCTAACTCTAAGGTAACCCCACTTTTTTATTTGATCCCCAACAGAGTCACCATTTCTGTAATACGGTGGGAGAACTGACTTGGTTTGGCGTTTTATCTCAAATATTGCGGATAGCAAGAGTCGCAACCGACTTTTCTTTTATCCAATAAGGAAAGGGTGAAAATAACAGGAAAGACCTTCGAGAATTTTCTGAGTTCGTGGGGTAGGTTATGAAAAGGGAAGGTGTTAGCACCCTTTTCATCCGTAGTTATCTACGGGCTCTTAATCACTAGCTCACTTTGTTTGAAAATGCTTTTGTGTGTATGTTTGAAAATATTTTGAGAATGCCTAAGTACAACAACTTTGTAATGATTCTCTTATCAGTTGAGAACGCATACAAAGTGTTTGTTTTGAAAATATTTCAGAAAAAGTGTTTGTGAAAAAATATGTTTATTTTTATGTGAGCAAGCGATTACAAGCTATCTACCTACTCAAAAGTCTTTTGTGTTATTTTCCTCCTCTTTAGATAGTGCTATCCTGAGGGACGGGCACGGGTCATCGTATTGTCACCGAAGGTAACTTGTAAGGACGCTTTAGCAATTTTATCATAAGGGATTAAGATCGTTTACTGAAGGAATAATCAAAGGGTCATCGAGGGACTACGGTCTTTTGTATCGGACGGACTTTGCTAAAGCGTCCCCACGTTCGAGGGACATGACTGTTTTATTTGAAGGCAACAAGTGTGATTACCCTAGAGGTGAGTGTGTGAAAAGAATATTGAATTCAATTATTTTATCTTGTGATTAGTGTTTTCTAGATTGCTTTTAGTCTTGCCATACATGCCCTAATTACTAGCAGTTATAAAGAAAATAGTAAAGGCAGAAATTAAAAGTGTGGAAAATAAACCTAAACTATTACAAGGCTTCAGGGAAGGGGGTTCAAAACCACAAACTCGGGGAAAAAGGAAAGTAAAACCCAAGTTAAACTATTACATTCTGTAGCAATTACATATTAGGAAAAACTATGCAAAAATAATAAAGTGCACGAAACTGTAAAAAGGAAAAGAAACAGAGAAATTGTTTAAAGAAAAAATGATTGATGATTTAACCAAAACCTAATAGATTTTAACTGAAAAAACTTATTAAGTGATTAAATTACACAAATCCTAAAGTCTAGGTTGATTTTGATTTGAGAAAGAAAACCTAAAAGAATTAAATTAGGTTTTATTAATTTAGACCTAAAATTAATTAAAACCTAAAAATTAATTAACCTAAAAATTAAATTAACCTAAAATTTAGATTAACCTAAAAAATTAAGTGAACCTAAAAAATTAGGGTTTTGTTAGAAAAGGTTTTGAAAAAGGGTTTGTAAAAGAGTGAGAAACATAAAATTGGAAAAAACAAACAAATGAGTAGGGGTGAGTGTTAAACCCACGCCCTCAAGGCCATCATGCAACATGTATACCACGAGGCCAAGCGCGCGCCTGTGCTAGGATACACATCCAACGATTTTTGTAATTAACCTGCAAAACATATGAAATATTAGAGAAAAAGTGTCAAAAGGATGGACCGAACCTAGGCCCTTTGAGACTAATTCCTTATCACGCGTGCTTCTGCCACTGGGGTGGGTGTTGCATCCATTTATATTACTGAAACAATTAATATAAGAAATACTAGTACAGAAGACTCAAATGTCCTATAAGGATGTCGAGACATCTGATCTGACACAAACACACAAGCAAGATAAAACAGTACTGAAAAGATAAAGAACACCCCCGAATTTTTTACCCAGTTCGGTATACAACAAAACCTAATCTGGGGGCTACCAAGCCAGGAATGAAGTCTGCTATCAGCAGTATCAATTTTCATACCCTACAACCAACACACCCATTGACGATCTACACACTTAATAACTACCCAATGACCCTTCTACCTAGGTCCTACCTAGATATGGAATATCCCCATCCCACTTCCAATCGTCACAATAATGTCTAGCAGTCAACACCTCATTCACTGCATCGACGACCCTTGACTAAGATTCTGATCACACAGATAGACAATTTGGAAGACACACTTCCAGGGAAATCTAGCTAAGTCTCCAAGCCAAACTGCATTGTTTGTTAGCTTTTCTCCTAACACATCTTTGAGTTTCTTTAAAGCTTCCTCCAAGAACAATACACCTCTTACCTACAGGCTTTGAGGTGAACATGGTAACCTTCCCTCAATCCGGGAGGTTTACCTTGACAAAACCCTAGACTTCTACATCTTGAGCTGTGTGTTATCTAGGTTACAAACCCTTCTATTTATAACCTATTACCCAACTGGTTTTGGGCCTTCAATCACAGCAAGTCAGATGTAACAAACTGTAGAAACTTCTGCCCCAAGAAAGGTCTTCAATCTTTAGTTTCCTAAATAATATCCTTATTTAGAAAGTATTCATTCTCCTTGATTTATGATTGAATTTTCTAGACATTTAAATATGCGCCACATAGGATGCACAATATTCTCCTAAATATTCTGCCTATGTTAAGAATAAACTGAATCTCATTAGTCCAGCTCAGCAGACACGATGTCGAAGAAATCTTCTTTGACATGTTGTTCCAATTGTTGAAAAAGTTCAACACAACATGTTCTGACATTGTAATAGGACTTCTTATTATACATGTTCTTCTTAGAAGGTTTATACATCCTATTCTACATTACATGATTGCTGTTATTATTTGTTTTACAAAAATTAAGCCAATCCTAAAATAAGAGAACTAACAATCTCCCCCTTTGGCAAATTTTGGCTAAAACAAATAATCTAAAAACATAACCCTCGACAATAGTGTTCAGAAGCTACTGCACACATCAATAGATCTTCAGTTGAAAATAATGTCTCAACATCTTGTTCAACATCTTCTTTGCAACACTCTTAAGAACTCAATTGCATCAGCACCAACGAACAACAACTTCAGGATAAAAGGAAGGAAATTCCTGGAGTTTGTTTGATGCACACGAGGAAGAAGATAACAGAAGATAACTTGTACTCCCCCTCAATCCAGGAACATCTTCTAAACATAGAAGACCAATGGTGGAATAAGAGAACTATTAATAAGATCACAGGTCACAAAGGACATATCTAAACAAATACATGATAGAACATTAGATCCAACATGTTTGGACACTATCTCCTATCTAAGCAAAACGTTTCTCCCCCTTTTTAGATAAAACTTGACAAAGGAGGCCTTCACAGAACCAGACCCAAGCACAACTTACCTAGACCTAAACAAAACCCATTGTGGTGACGAGATCAACACTCAATTGGTATTTAGAGGATATGAGAAGCCTCTATAAATAGCTGAGAAGTTTCTTAGAAATTAACAATCTTTAATTCTTGGTCAAATAAGTGATAATTGAGGATGGAAAAACTACCGCACGAATTAATATGCACTATCCAACCTGACTTTGAACACCTTTAATAGCTCTAGATAGTTTCTGCTGAAAGAACCAGTCCCAATAGATGCACATTCACGGTCAATAACACTTTCTAGACTTACTTCTTACACGAGGCTAGATGCACAATCTAGAATATTCTTTAGTTGGTCTTCACAGAAACATGTCCTGAACAATGTTCAAACATCCTATCAGACATTGTCTCCAATTTCAAGCATACAAACCTTTAACAATTTAGTCAAGGATTTTTCCCAGACTTCTTCATATGGTTAAAGGCATGGCCATAATGCCTTCATCTGAATTCTCTAAGTGCATTCCTTTCACTTAGAATTAATGTCACACAACACAAAATGACAGAAAAAATCATCTCCAAAAAGAAGACGTTAGAACATCTTCTCGGGCATTAAACTTCCCCTCAACCTATTAAGCTTCCCCTCAACCTCACCAGTCAGATTCTCCCCCTTATTTCTGGAGTTAAAGACTTTGTAAGCTCTGTTATTTGTAGAGTAACCCAGGAATATTCCCTCATCACTCTTGAGATTCATCTTCCTTCTTTGTTCACGATCAGCTAAGATGTAACATTTACTTCCAAAAACATGAAATTATTTGACAATAGGTTTTCTTCCCTTCCATATTTCATACAAGGTGACCGAGGTGCCTTTTCTTAGAGTGACTTTGTTATGGATATAACATGCAGTACTCATAGCTTCAGCCAAAAAGTGGTAGGGTAACTTATTAAAATGAATCATAGCTCTGGTAGATTCTTAAAGAGTTTTGTTTCTGCGTTCCACAATCCCATTTTGTTGAGCAGTAATGGGAGAGGAAAATTCATGACTGATTCCTTCAGAAGAACAAAAATCAGCAAATGTATTGTTCTCAAATTCCTTTCCATGATCACTTCTGATTCTGATGACATGACTATCCTTTTCTCTTTGAAGTTTTTGACAGATATCTTTAAAGACTTCAAAATTTTATGATTTTTCTATGATAAAACTTATTCACGTGGACCTAGAGAAGTCGTCTACAACAACATAGGCATACTTCTTTCCACCAAGACTTTCAACCTACATAGGTCCCATCAAGTCCATGTGAAGAAGTTCCAAAACTTTTGATGTGGTGAGATGTTGGATTTTCTGATGTGACATCTTAGTTTGCTTTCCAATCTGGAATTCACCACATATTCTCCCTTCTTCTATCTTGATCTTAGGAATCCCTCTCACGAATTCTATATATATATGATTCTTTTCATTCCTTTAAGATGCAAGTGTCCTAGTTTTTGATGCCATAGTTTAACTTCATTTTCTTTGGCTAAAGCACATGTCGAGGAGAAGTTAAACTCTTGAGGACTTTCCTTCATTATCAGAATCTCCTCCTTCAGTACCCACTTTTTAACCAAGGTTTTCATCTGTGATCGGTGGATTTAGAACTGACTGTTTAACGCTGGTTCGCGAAATGTCGCGGAAGCAAGAGTCGCCATCGTCTTTTATATTCTCCAACATGGACAGGACAAAAGCACAACAAAATTCCTTATGAGATAGTTTCTCGGTTCGGGAGGTAGATTTATAGAAAGGGAAGGTGTTAGCACCCTTTCTATCCATGGTTATCCATGGGCTCTTAGATACTTGCTCATTGTGTTTTCAAAAGTGTTTGCTTTTCAAAGTGTGAGTGGGTTTGAAAAAGTTTCGTTTAAAGATTTCAGAATGACTCTTGTATCAGTCCTCAAGAGTGTTTGAAAAATTGTTTTGAAATTTTTTTGAAAGTGTCGGTGTGAAAAGAGTTTTGATTTGTTTTTGAATAGAGCAAGTATCTACGAGTCATCTACCTACCCTAAGGAATTAGGCTGTGTAAATGTCCTTAAGGTAGTGCCATCCCACCATTGAGAGGTAGGTAGCACCACCATTGGAGGTGTTCGGGTCAATTCGTGTGTAGGGATAGTGTGGTCACCAGAGCAACAGTAGGACACCTTAGAAGCTACCCTTATGCCATTGATCCTTTTTTTTAATCCGAGGCAACCGTTTCGAGGCAACTTTTCCGAGGCAACTGTTTCGAGGCAACTTGTTTCGAGGTAACCGGATCATGGACATAAGGACTTACTAAGACGTCCCATACTTGACGACCACGTTTCGAAGGTAAGGCAACAGGTGAGGCGTACCCTAAGAGTGGTGTGTGAATTTGTGTGTTATTTTCCTATCAATATTTATCTTTGATCATGGCATTTGTGAGCTACGAGTTATTTTTAGTTAACATTCATTCTTTCATGCAAAGTTTAGAATTTAAAAGTGCGGAAATTTACATGCGGAAAGATAAATTCTACGCTATTACAAGGCGCGGGTCTATACATCGCCAAATTACAAAGACCCGTTTGATAAAAATGCGGAAAGTAAAAAGACCTAATTACTATTACAAGCCTTAAGCAGTTACATAATATTCGAAAGAAAATAAATGCGCGAAAGAATAAAAATAGAACGTCCGAGGGTTTTGACCCTTTTGAAATTAAATTGAATTAAAAAGTTAATTAATTATTTAATTAATAAAAGAAATTGTTTTTTTATGTTTTTGTATTTATGAAAATAAAGAAAATTAAAAATCAAGAGAAACCCTAATTCTAAGCTATTTTTAATTATTGATGAAAAATATTAAAGTTGACCTAATTTACGCTAATTAGTTATTTACATATTTATTTACAAAAGTAATAATTAATAATAATAATAATGAATAATGAAAAAATGATTTAATCAAAAAAGATGAAAATGTCAAAAACCCTAATTCCTACATATTTTATTTTTTAAGAAAAGATTAAAGTTTTAAAACCTAATTTACTAAATTAATGGTTAGAGTTTATTTACAAAATAAATTAATGGTGAATTAAATATTAATTAAATATATTACATTTTTTTGTTTCTGATTTTTTATTATGAAAATTATTTTAGGTGAATTAAATAAAACAACTAAAACAATTAAAACAAATTAAAACAAAAAAAGAAAAGAAAAGGAAGTTAAGAAATATAATACAAACATGGGGGGGTGTCTGACCCATTTGGGAGGTTTTTTTTGAGAAATTTGGCCCATTGAATCAAAGCCTTATTGACTTTCAGGAATTACATGCTTGATGGTTGACCCAGGTGTATGATGGTCCTCCTTCTGTGGCCACTAGATTGATCTCACGTCCACTTGGCAGGCACAGGCATGGGCGTGCATGGTAGAACGTTGGATAGAAACTGCATGGGAATATGTTAAGACCAAAATTATTGAACATATGGGGGGACCTGGGAATCGAACCCAGGTCCCAATACCTGCCAGACAACTCACCCACCAACTGAGCTAATGCGCGCATTTGTAATATTAGTGGAACACAAATAATATAAAAGAAACAAAAGTTAATGATATCAAACAAGAAAAACGCGCCAGATTTTGAATTGTCCAACCATAAGATGACACACTAGCTTCTTCTTCGTTGTTCCTGGAAATACAAAACAAGTAGCGGGGGTTTTAAACCCCCACTAAATGAAAACTGCAAAAATAGCGATTAGAACATGGACAAATATAAAAAGGGCGCGAGGTATTGGTTTGCTTCGTCTTGATACCACGAATTCAATGGCATAGGTTTTAAGGGCCAATTTTTCCATATGTGAGAACCCCTAATTTGGAGCTTTTGAAACCCTAGGTTTCATCCATGGCATATTTGGATACAAGCATCGTTAGTTCAATTAAATGGTACCATTCGCTTCAGAACATCATTGTTAGTGTAAATCAACAAATAAAACGCATGAATAATGCATGGAAATCAAAAATCGATTATGGACATATTCATGAAAAGTGTGACTCTGTTCTACCGATTCTTTGAGTGTGGAAGCGTGTTCTTGATTGCAATCAATTCCTGGAAGGTCCAGCAACGCAATGGAATACTTGTTATGCTTTGAAATGCCCTGCAAATATGATTTCAGATTCCAAAATTTTGATGAAAAGTTGCAATTTGGTTATGCCTTTCTGAGCAGTTTTTTCGTGTGTATCAATTAGGTTTAGTCTTGTATATGTATCTGAACGTGATTAGGTCAAGAAAACAAGCCCAAGGTCCATCCATTCATGTTTTGAAGATTTGATTTTCAATTATATCAATTTCAATCTTTTGCCATTGAAAACCTTGTCAATCATGGAGAATCTTTCCTTTTTGGATGAGAAACGATTTGCCACCTTGCCCTAGTTTTATTTGCTACACAAAAAAGATTTAAAAAGCATGGTTTGATATTTTCTCATAATTAAATCTAATTAAATGAATTAATAATAATAAAAATTCAAATAATTAATTAGAAATAAGAAAATAAATCCCTTTGAGCTTAATGGGTCGTGCATATGCTTTGGGTAATGATTCAAGGAAGAATTTGAGGCCCATTAGCATTTTTGAAGCTTTTGAAGCAAAGTTGACTTTTCAAAATTCCCAAAAATTTCCCAACTTCTCCAAGGCATATCTTGCTCAATTTTGAAGCTATGATCATGTTCTTTGACATTTTGGGAAGGTATTGAAGTCCTCTAACCAATGCCTTTGGTCCCATGTCATTTTGATTTACCCATCTCAAGTTATGGTCTTTGACTTAAAGTGCCTTTTTGTTGACTTTTGAAAATGACCTATAATGTTGAAATTGATAACTTTTTGTGAGAGCATTTCTTGGACTTGAAGTGTGAAGATGAGTTGTAGGAAATGTTATCCTCTTCAATATGAGCTTTGGATGGGATTTTTCTGATAAACCATGAAGAAGTTATGCCCTGGTCAATTTGTAGTTGACTTTTTCAACTGTCCAAAAATAGAAACTTTTGCATCTTGAGACTTTTTGAGCCATGCTTTGAGAATCATGATCAAGAATTGATCAAATTATGATTGTGGCTTCAAAATAAGATGTTGACCAAAAATTTTGACTTTTGACTGTCAAATGACCATTTTGGCCCTGTAGTTGACTGTGGAGCAATTAGGGTTTTTGACTGTGCAACTTGATGCTGTGAGTCTTGAAACTTGACATATGGATGCTTGGCAATGTATGTGGGCATGTGGGACTTGATTTGACCCTTGGAAACCTCAATTTCTTTGCAAGAACCAAAACCCTAATTTTGATTGTGTTAGGAGGCAATTGGACTGTGCAACCCTTGAGAGATTTTGAAGCTTGATCTTGGCAAATCTTGAAGAATATGGGAGGGAAAATTTTGGGGTACAATAGTTGCCCCTGTTAAATCTTCTTAGACCTGAGGATGTAGATTGGCTGGCGTGCCTTTCGTAGTCCGAAGGTAGAAGATGATTGAACACTAGAGTGCCCAGAAATTTGCACTCACATAGTAGAATATCAGCAGTGTGATGGTGGGAATGGGCTTACAGATGCCATTTGGAGAGTTGATGGATATGAGGATGGGCTTATAGATTCCATCTGGAAGTGTGACAGTACCTCGTCGGGAATGGGCTTATAGATGTCATTTGGAGACTGTTGGTATGTGGATGGGCTTACAGATGCCATCTAGGTGTCGATCGCGTAAGAGATTCCTTAGCGAGGACTTGCGTACCTGAGAAAGAAAGATAATTACCTGGCCTGTTACAGGAGTTGATTCTTCAATTTCTTTATGTAGATGTGCCCTGGCTGGATACAAGAATCAAATCTTTAAACTCTTCAGACGTGCCCTGGCAAGATACAGGAATCGAGTCCGGAGAATAGTCGTCAACATATACACCCTGGCAAGATACAGGAATCGAATCTTCGAACTCTTCAGACGTGCCCTGGCAAGATACAGGAATCGAGTCTGGTAATGTAGTCGTCAACAGATACACCCTGGCAAGATACAGGAATCGGATCTTCGAACTCTTCAGACGTGCCCTGGAAAGATACAGGAATCGAGTCTGGTAATGTAGTCGTCAACAGATACACCCTGGCAAGATACAAGAATCGGATCTTCGAACTCTTCAGACGTGCCCTGGCAGGATACAGGAATCGAGTCTGGAATATAGTCGTCAACAGATACACCCTGGCAAGATACAAGAATCAGATCTTTAGTTGCGACCGTTGATAGTAATCATCTTTGTACTGACCTTTGTCCTAAAAAGACAAAGCGTTAGTTGTATGCGATGTCATGATGTATGACATGCGTGATGTTCTCAGAATAAATGAGATTATATGTTCATGATGCGTATATGCATGCTATAATGTATGAAAATGTGATGTTTATGAATGCATGTTTTTGTCTATGAAAATAAATCCTTGACGGGTGCTGGGAAATTAAATCCTGGGCTGATGTTGAGGAATAGAGCTTCGTTGTTTCTGCTGGGGATGATGGTTGCAAGAATACCGATAGGAGAAGATGACTCTGTTGGGGAATAATCTTGGCGAATAGATTACTCTGTGGGGAATGCTCTGTGGGAAGAGAGGCACCTTGCTGAGATGTTGATGATGACTCCGCTGAGGATACCATTGATGTATTATGTTTGAAGGAATTGATGAACTCCGCTGGGGGATAGGAAGACTCCGTTGGGGATGATCTTTCCGTGGTTATTTGGCTGAGGATAACCCAGTTATATCCTGGTGGGGAAATAACATTTAAATAAAACCAGGAGACGCGTTCGTACTCTGCAGGGGACAAGCTTCCAGAATCTACTGGGGATAAGCTTCAAGACCTGCTGGGGATATGGATTCCACTCTCCTGGGGGACCTTTTGAGATTGGACTGGGAAATGGCTCCACTGGGTATTCGTATTCCGCCGGGGAACAATCTTAGATCAATACTGCCGGGGATATTTGTTAAGAATGTTTGTATACTCCACTGAGGAATGTTGAGATCTGCTGGGGATACCCAATTTCCTTAAGGCTGACAGTGAACTAACTCTGCTTGGGGAGAGTATTGCTGACTTGCTAGGAGATACAGTGCCTTGTTCAGGGCTGATTGGAGACCAACTGCTTGGGAGAATTGTTGAATCTTGGCTCACTCTATGGGGAATTAAGATATCTTGGTTACATTCTTCAGCTGAACATACCTTGGTACCTTGGTGGACAGAGCAATTAGATCGCTTAAACAACTAATTATTACCCTGTTTCTGATGTTACCTGTAATTAACCCTTTGTTTCGTATGCAAATTTTTATGAGTTAGCAATTAGTGTCAAATGCATATATCAGAATTGAACATTGGACGTTCTTCGTAAAACAAAACAGAAAAAAGGAAAAATAATTGGCAATTTGTATGAAAAGTGAATTTGTATTGATTTTGAATTTGCCTGTAAGTAGGCGTTTATGTACAAGAGGCTGACGTCCTAGTAAGAGAACGCCGCCAAACAACAGAGTTTTACAGTTTGTACAAAGAAAACAAAACAGCTATATGAAAAGAATAATCCCACTGGGTTCCAACTCTGCTATCGCCTTTATATCTTCGAGCGTCTCATCACTTGGCTGCTCGGTTGAAGATGAAGTTGATTGATGGATGCCGTCTGAACTTGATGCTTGATACCGGATTCTGGATGTAAAGTGATCCAATGAGACATAGTATTACGCTTTAATCCCTAACTTTTGCCTGGACCGCCCTTTCGGGTTTTCAGTCCACCGGGATACCCATTTTTGCCCAAGCCGCCTTTTCAGGTTTTCGACTTGCCGGGTGTACAGATTTTTTATTTCATCCCTCATTTTGCCCGAACCCTTTTGGTTCGCCGGGAAGCCCTAATTTTTGCCTAGGTATGTCAACCTAGCGGGTCTTTTATCAAGCGTAGTATCTTTTTACTATGTCTGCATTGGCAGGGTGAGGAAGATCGTCACCATCCATGGTGGTTAGAATCATGGCTCCTCCTGAGAACACATGTTTAACCACAAATGGCCCTTCATACGTAGGGGTCCATTTTCCCCTGGGATCACTCTGAGGAAGGATGATGTGTTTGATTACCAGGTCCCCAACTTGATACTCTTGTGGTATGACCTTCTTGTTAAATGCCCTGATCATCCGTTTTTGGTACGTTTGACCATGACAAATAGCAGTGAGTCTCTTTTCGTCAATCAGGTTTAACTGATCAAGTCGAGTCTGGATCCAGTCATCTTCGCTCAGATCTGCATCCTTCATTATCCGGAGAGAGGGTATCTGGACTTCAATCGGCAAGACTGCCTCCATGCCATAGACCAAGGAAAAGGGAGTTGCCCCGGTTGACGTCCTTGCTGAGGTACGATACCCATGAAGAGCGAACGGTAACATCTCGTGCCAATCTTTAAAGGTCACTGTCATCTTCTGCACAATCTTTTTGATATTCTTATTCGCTGCTTCTACAGCCCCATTCATCTTCAGCCAGTAAGGAGAGGAGTTGTGGTGCTGTATCTTGAATTGCTCGCAGAGCTCAGTGATCATCTTGTTGTTGAGATTGGTACCGTTGTCCGTAATGATTCTTTCCGGGACGCCGTATCGACAGATCAGGTTGTGTTGAATGAACCGTGCCACGACATTCTTGGTTACTGTAGCATAGGAAGCTGCTTCAACCCATTTTGTAAAGTAATCAATCGCCACCAGGATGAAGCGATGCCCGTTGGATGCCGTAGGTTTAATCTCGCCGATCATATCAATGCCCCACATTGCAAAAGGCCAAGGTGTTGTCAAGACATTCAGAGGAACTGGAGGAACGTGCACCTTATCTGCATAAATCTGGCACTTGTGACATGTCCGAGAATGTTGGTAACAGTCGGCTTCCATTGTGGACCAGAAATATCCTACCCGAAGGATTTTATTTGCCATGGTGTGTCCACTGGAATGTGTTCCGAAGGTACCTTCATGCAGTTCTGCCATGATCCTTTCTGCTTCAGTCTTATCCACACAACACAGTAAGGTTGAATCATGGTTCCGCTTGATAGAATGCCGTTGCTGAGGAAGAACTTTGTTGCGAACCTTCTCAGAAACTTCTTGTCATTGACAGATGCACCCTCGGGATATTCTTGAGCTTCTAAGTACCTTTTCACTTCATGGTACCAGGGTTTTTCAGTTACTACCTCAGCCTCAAGGTCGCAACAGTATGCAGGTTCGTCCAGTTTCCAGATGATGATCCGGGGAGCCTCATTGTCCCACTTGACTTTGAACATAGAAGACATCGTAGCTAACACGTCCACCAACTGATTCTCCTCTCTTGGGAAATGTTCAAAAGTTATCTCTGTGAAATGGGGGATCAATGTCAACACACATTCTCTGTAAGGAATAAGATTCAGATGTTTCGTATCCCACTCACCTTTGATCTGATTGATCACGAGAGCGAAATCTCCGAAGACACTCAGAAACTTGATCCTTAAGTCAATCGCAGCTTGAAGACCCATGATGCATGCCTCATACTCCGCCATGTTGTTGGTGCAGTTGAAACATAGCCGAGAAGTAAGTGGAGTATGAGTGCCTTTGGGAGATATGATCACAACGCCGATACCGTTACCCAAAGCGTTGAAGGCTCCATCAAAGTGCATAGACCATCAGGATCCTTCCTCAGGTCCTTCATCCGGTCCAGGTACTTCACAATCAGTTACTACCATGATGCTCTCGTCTGGAAACTCGAAGTTCATTGACTGGTAGTCATCTACTGCCTGGTGTGCCAAGTGGTCGGCCAATACACTTCCTTTGATAGCTTTCTGAGTCGTGTACTGGATGTCGTATTCTGTCAAGATCATTTGCCATCTTTCTATTCTTCCAGACAGAGCAGGCTTTTCGAATATGTACTTTATTGGATCCATCTTTGATATCAACAGAGTAGTGTGAGTCAACATATACTGTCTCAGCCGGCGAGCAGCCCATACCAAAGCGCAGCAAGTTTTCTCGAGCAGTGATTATCGGGTCTCACAGTCGGTAAACTTTTTGCTAAGGTAATAAATGGCGTGCTCTTTTCGGCCAGACTCGTCATGCTGCCCCAGCACACACCCCATTGAGCTGTCAAGTACTGTCAGGTATAGTATTAGAGGTCTCCCTTCAACCGGTGGCATAAGAATGGGTGGTTCTTGGAGATACTCTTTGATTCTGTCGAAAGAGGCCTGACATTCATCATTCCAACGTACTACCTGATCTTTCTTCAGCAGCTTGAAGATTGGTTCACAGGTAGCAGTTAGGTGCGAGATGAATCGAGCAATGTGATTCAGACGTCCTAGAAAGCCTCTGAGCTCTTTCTCTGTCTTGGGAACTGGCATCTCTTGTATGGCTCTAACCTTGGTAGGGTCCACTTGAATACCTTTGTCGCTTACGACAAAGCCTAGCAACTTTCCAGATCTTACCCCAAATGTGAACTTATTTGGATTCAACCTCAGCTTGTATAACTTCAGACGGTCAAACAGATTTTGCAGATGGTCAAGGTGTTCCTCCTCAGTTTAGGATCTTGCAATCATATCGTCGACATACACTTCAATCTCATGATGGATCATGTTATGAAATAAAGCAACCATGGCACGTTGGTAGGTCGCCCCATCATTTTTCAACCCAAAAGGCATGACCTTGTAATAGAAGGTGCCCCACTGAGTAACAAAGGTAGTCTTTTCCATATCTTCAGGAGCCATCTTGATTTGATTATAACCTGAAAAACCATCCATGAAGGAGAACACCTTGTGCTGAGCAGTATTGTCAACCAGAACATCGATGTGAGGCAGAGGGAAATCATCCTTGGGGCTGGCCCTGTTCAAATCCCTGTAATCAAAACACATTCTGACCTTACCATCTTTCTTTGGTACCGGCACCACATTGGCAACCCACTGAGGGTAAGAAGTCACTGCTAGAAACCCGACATCAAATTGCTTCATAACCTCAGCTTTGATCTTCTCGGACATCTCTGGGCGCATACGGCAGACCTTTTGTTTAACCGGAGGGCATTCTTCCTTGGTAGGCAGGTGATAGACCACAATGTCAGTATCCAACCCAGGCATGTCTTCGTAGGACCAGACAAAGATTTCCACATAGTCATGCAACATCTGGATCAACCGTTGTTTTACACTGAGCTCCAGATTGGCACCAATCTTAACTTCCTTTCTATCTGTCTCAGTACCCAGATTCACCGTTTCCACTGGCTCTTCATGTGGCTGAATAGCCCTCTCTTCCTGGAGTAACAGTCTTGCAAGCTCACCAGGCACTTCGCAATCATCTTCACCTTCGTCTTCGGCTAAGTTGATCGGATTTTCAAAGTCATAACTGGCAGTAGCAGAGTCGTTACCAGTGAGATCCAGAGTGGATTGAAACTTGTATGAGTGAGTGTGTGTAAATATAGCTTTTTTGCAATATATAAAGAAAGAAAGAAAGGGAGCACAAGATTTGAAATGCGAAAAACGTCCAATGTCTTTATTCATGATATATGGAAATGACAAGTAATAGGCCCTCACAAATGAAGCCAGCGGTGCCCCGGGTAAGACACCGGGCCATAAAGTTTCAATTTATTGTTTATTACAAATTAAAGAAACAAAGGAATTCATTACTGCGTAACGAAAGTAACAGGTATGTGGTCTTTTGCAGTCCAATTGGTCAGTCCACCGTCAGTCGTCGGGTAGATCCAGCTATCAAACTCTGATTCCTCCACATCGCCTTCAATAGCATTCACTCCCGGGTTGGTGATGAACACGGGAGGTCTTCCGATCCTAGCTTTGCATACAACCCTCTGAGCCTCTTTCTCGACTACAGCCCGGGCATCCTTCAAGGAAGCCATTTTCAAAGGAAAGTCTTCTTCAACCACTGTTTCTGCTGACGCCAATGTTGGAGGTACCTCTTCAAAATGTTGAAAGGGGGTTTCAATAAACTCCCCGTCCATCTCAATATACCGGAACGAGTTCAGATGACTAACCATGTATTCCTCCCCCCCTGCACAGTAACAATCTTCCCTCTGACAGGGTACTTGAGCTTCTGGTGTAGAGTGGAGGTCACAGCCCCAGCCTTGTGAATCCAGGGTCGACCCAGCAAACAGGAATAAGAGGGACGAATGTCCATCACATAGAACATTGAATCAAAGACTTGAGAACCAACACGAATCGGAATATCCACTTCACCATGAACCATCCTCTTCGACCCGTCGAAAGCTCGGACAATAATGTTACTAGGCTTCAACTCCAGGCCCTCACAATCCAGCCTGTCTAAGGCCTTCTTAGGCAATACATTCAGAGAAGAACCGGTGTCCACCAACACGTGTGCGAGAGTAGTTCCCCTGCATTCAATGGAGACATGCAGGGCGTCATTGTGGTTCTTTCCCTTGGCGGTAAGATCAGCATCCGAGAAACCCAAACCATTGTCAGCGGTCAAGTTGGCCACGCAATCAGTAAATTGATCGGCAGACGTCTCTTGTGGCATATGGGCCGTCTTCAGAAATGAAATCAGGGCCTTGGCATGGGCCTCTGAGCACAACAACAATGATAGCATGGAGATCTTGGAGGGGGTATGCCCCAGCTGTTCAACGACGTTGAAGTCACTCTTCTTGATTATCTTAAGAATTTCCTCCATCTCTTGCTGGGAGGCTTCAACATTGACAGTCTTTGGTGCCTCCATCCGGGCAGGCTCGTTATCAATCCCTTTGCCCCAAGTGTCAGATGACTCGGCAGCAGGGGTAGAAACTGGATCAGAAGTGGAAACAGGTGCGCTTGCAGGTGTTATTATAAGAGGTCTTCGAATGACTGGTGGCGCAATGTCAGGCGAGAAGAGCCTGCCACTGCGAGTAACTTTAGCGGGACCGGTGATGTTACTGATACCGGTATTAGTGTTGAACTCCTGCTTTACTCCGAGTACATACACATCTGCCCCATAGTGCCATGGGACAACCTTGTCAGATTCATAGGGGAGGGGCCCCGGAACAGTAATAATAATGGGTGCAACAGACATGATTTTGACTGGCTTCCTCGGGGGAGCCTTGGTAGGATTGTTGAAAATTGTGACGATAGATACTTCTTCAGCGGGAACAAAAGGAACAACGGTCTTCTTGAACAAAATTTCTTTGCTATCCATCAGGTTTTGGATGCCTGACTTCAGCAATGGACAACTAGTAGTGGAAACGGCACACAGAAGGCAACCCTTGCTACAACCCGGAAATAAACCGGCTAACAATAGGTTCCTCTTAACAGTCAATAGAGGGGTAACAACATCATCCACAGAAGCTGCATACAAGTTGATAACACGATTTTATATCGTATAAATCGAACTAATTAATGCAAATAATTCATGTTTTTTATTTAATTTATTTTATTTTATTTCCATATTACGCTGGTATTTCTTTGTTTCAGGTATTTTGCCTCAAATATGCTTATGTGAAGAAAAATGAAGAAATAGATGCAATTTAGTACAAAAATGAAGATAATTGATTAATGTGGTGCAGAATACTAAATGGGGGTGAAAAGAATGATTTTTTCCAAGGCCCAAAAGACCAAGAACGCACAAAGGCCCAAGGGAACACACGTTTCCCACTCCAGCTTGAAGGGACCGACCGGCCCACTAAGGGGAACGACCGGTCCGGACCACTTCAGCTGAGTGGAACGACCGTTCCCTTCCCTTTCCTATTCTCACGCCATTTCCTCCTCACACGGAACGACCGGTCCCAAGTCAATGAAGAAACCAACTTTTGCTATATTTCCGTACACGTCTTCAACACGTTATGCAACAAAGTCCACTAGCAATATTTTTTGGATATTCAGTTTTACGTGGATTAACCTTTTGGGATACATTATTTTACAAGCATTATAAATAGAAGTGAAAGAAAAATCCCAAGGGTCGGAGAATCTTTGCAAGATCGTACTATTTTCAGCAGAGCAAATTTCCTTCCATTTTAACTTTTGTTCTGCCTTTTCTTTTATTTTTATTTCATCGCATTGTTCTTATTTTCTTTTCTTCTCCAGTTTTCTGCCTTTATTTTTCGTACAACAATTTCTACACCGGGAATTGTTGTGCAATTTTATCCGGTTTAACCTTACGTTAGATCCGGTATTTTTACTTTCCTTGTTGTTACGAAATTCAAGATTTGAAGGGTAGATCCAACCGGCTTGTGGTGGAATACTCCAAGGTTTTTGAAGAACGCATTTAATTAAAGTTATTGAAGTTTTCTACATTTCCAGGTTTTTAATTTAATCGCTTTTATTTATTTATTATTATTACATGTTTGTTATTACGGATATGAATTTATATAATCGTTCGCAATTTAATTATCTATGCGTATTTAATTCAATAAACATGTCTGGCTAAACCGATTAAATATCGGTATGTAAATTAACCAAATAACGGGATCCGAAATAAACTGGCTTAAAATTATTTTGTAAAAGAAACTTCTTTCATGGTTTTAATATTCAATTAAATTGTTTAAGATTTTACAAACCAATAGAACGGAAGTGTGAGGTTTTAGAATTGATTAAGGTTTTTACTAATAAAACGGAAGTTTGAGGCTAAAACCAGATAGTGATTATTAGGCATTGTTTTTAAAGAGGCGGAAGCATTTTAAAAACAATTAAATTTTATTCTGTTTTCAAAAATTACTTTTGAATCCGGCGGAGTGACGGAAGCACACGTTAGGGTATTAATCGTATAACCTAAACTAATAGAACGGAAGTGTGAGGGGAAGGTTTTTAGACAAATAAAGTTTGCGTAAAGATAATTTTTGACCAATTTAAGTAAAGGCCAGTGGAAATTCGGAACCCAAAATTTAGGTGAAATACATACCGGTATTTATAATTAAAAATTTTATAACTAAATTTAGTAATTAGATCCCTTTCGTTAATTAAATTAATATTAGCCTTAGCTTTATCCAGTAACCAAAATTACGGTAGATCGATTCATAGTCCCTGTGGATTCGATATCTTTTAAGACTACGCGATAGGACTGTGCACTTGCAGTCTCCAGATTTATAGACATACAAAGTCGCGATCAAGTTTTTGGCGCCGTTGCCGGGGACTATTTAAGTCGATATCGTAACTCTTTTAGTTACATCATAGAGACTAAGGCCTTCTTCTTTTCATCTCTTTCTGATTTGTATGCCAAACACTCGCTCTCAAGGCGAAACTTTGCATCTACAAATCAACGACATCGAGCGTTATCTTCGATTGAGACGCCGAATTCAGGAATATCGTCTACTAAACAATTTACCCCCGACGAATATCCCTGATATAACTGATCTTAGACGAGCTGAGATGGCTGCGCCACGACCTCTAAAATCTTACGCAATCCCTTCTCAAGACGAACCTCATAACAGTATTGCCGCTCCGGCAATCGAGGCAAACAACTTCGAGCTGAAACCTTTGCTGTTATCTGCAGTTCAACAAAACCAGTTTTCTGGAAATCCAACTGACGATCCGAACCTGCATTTATCTGTATTCCTACAATATGCAGATACCATAAAAGCTAATGGGGTCAGCACGGAAGCTATTCGTTTACGACTATTTCCTTTTTCCCTTAGAGATAGAGCTAGAGCCTGGCTCCAATCTCTACCTTCTAATTCAATCACTACGTGGGATGAATTAAAGAAAGTTTTCCTAACCCGATATTTTCCACCAAGCAAAACGGCTATGCTTCGAGCTCAAATCAACGGATTTAGACAGAAAGACACCGAGTCTTTATTTGAAGCATGGGAACGATATAAAGACATGATAAGACTCTGTCCACATCATGGTCTGGAGGAATGGTTAGTGATACATACTTTCTACAATGGTCTTTTGTACAACACGAGATTAACAATCGACGCTGCTGGTGGTGGTGCGCTAATGGAGAAACCTTATGTACAAGCCTACGAACTGATAGATAATATGGCCCAAAACCACTACCAGTGGGGAAGCGAGAGAGCTGCCGTTGAAAAACCTCCGACGAAAGGAGGAATGTACGAAATTAGTAGCCTAGATCAAGTAAACGCTAAGGTAGACGCACTAACTCAGAAAATAGAAAACCTTACGTTAACTCCTGCAGCTACCGTAGCTGCAGTGACTCCTGACTGCGAAATATGCGGAACATCTGGTCACACTCCCGCCGAATGTCAATTTCTGTTAGGTACTCCGACTGACCAAATAAACTACGCTCAGGGAAACCCTTATTCAAATACGTACAACCCAGGTTGGAGGAGTCACCCAAATTTTTCCTACAAGAATAATAACGCATTGAACGCACCTGTTCAAGCGCAAATTGCTCCACCTGGATATCAAAAAGCACCTTCTGCCGCACCGAGCGCACCTAGGAAATCTAATCTCGAAATAATGATGGAAAACTTTATAGCAAGCCAAGCGCAAACTAACAAAGAATTCCTAAACCGAGACATACACACTGACGAGCAAATTAAGCAACTATCGAACAAAATAGATGCCTTAGCCACTCACAATAAAATGTTAGAAACTCAAATCTCACAAGTGGCTCAACAACAAGCGCCTGCTGCCGCACCAGCCGGTACTTTCCCTGGACAACCACAACCTAATCCGAAAGGACAAGCTCACGCAATTATATTACGAAGCGGTAAAGAAATAGAAGAACCATTAGATCCAAGAACCGAAAACCCGGCCATGCACCAAAACTCTGAAAACCAAGCCGAAGAGGATAACGAACCTAAAAGAAAGGAAGATGGAGAAGCAATAGAACAAGAAAAACCTTATGTACCTCCACCTCCCTATAAACCACCTATTCCTTACCCTCAAAGACTAGTTAAAACAAAAGACATGGGGCAATTTAAGAAATTTGTAGAACTTCTCAAGCAATTAAACGTAACAATTCCTTTCACAGAAGCGATAACGCAAATGCCCTCATATGCTAAATTCTTAAAAGAAATTCTATCTAATAAGAAAAAGTTAGAAGAAAATGAAACAATTACTCTTACAGCTGAATGCAGCGCAATAATCCAAAATAAGATGCCACCTAAACTGAAAGACCCTGGTAGTTTTTCTATACCATGTGTAATAGGAAAATTCGTCTTAGACAAAGCTTTATGTGATTTAGGAGCAAGCATCAGTGTAATGCCTTTATCCATCAGTAAGAAACTCGAAATGGGAGAGTTGAGACCAACTAAAATGTCTGTTCAGTTAGCAGATCGTTCTGTCAAATACCCCATAGGAGTACTTGAAAACGTCCCCGTTCGAATAGGTCAATTCTACATCCCAACCGACTTTATAATAATGGATATTAAGGAAGATACGAACACACCTATCATTTTAGGAAGACCATTCCTAGAAACTGCCGGTGCCATTATAGACGTTAAAAAAGGAAAGCTCACCTTTGAGGTAGGCGAAGAAAAGATTGAATTCATTCTTTCCAAATTTCTAAAAGCACCAGCCATAGATGACAACTACTACTTTATGGATATGATAGACGAATGTATAAAAGAAGCAGAAGATCAACTAGATAAAACCTTAGATGAATGCTTAGCAATAACACCCGATCCTACACAAGGTTTACACAAACCAACCATTGAACTCAAAACGTTACCCAAAAACCTGAGATACGAATTCTTAGACCCAGAATTCGAACGACCAGTAATAATCAACGCAAATCTAGGAAAAATCGAGACTGAAAAATTACTACATATACTGAGGAAATATCCAACTGCTTTAGGATACAATTTAACTGATCTTAAAGGAATAAGTCCTTCCATCTGTATGCATCGCATAATGCTAGAGGAAGATAGTAAAACTTCTAGAGAACACCAAAGAAGACTTAATCCTATAATGAGTGAAGTAGTAAAGAAAGAGATATTAAAATTGTTAGAAGCAGGCATCATTTATCCAATATCTGATAGTAAATGGGTAAGCCCCGTTCATGTAGTCCCCAAGAAAGGAGGCGTAACGGTAATCGAAAACGACAAAGGGGAAACCATAACAAAGCGAATTGAATCAGGATGGAGGATGTGCATTGATTATAGGAAACTTAACAAAGCCACCCGGAAGGACCATTTCCCTTTGCCATTCATTGATCAAATGCTGGAGCATCTAGCCAGACACTCATATTTCTGTTACTTGGACGGTTACTCCGGATTCTTTCAAATACCGATACACCCCGATGACCAAGAAAAGACTACCTTCACCTGTCCATTCGGAACCTTCGCATATCGAAGAATGCCTTTTGGCTTATGCAATGCACCTGCAACTTTTCAAAGATGCATGATGGCAATCTTCGCAGACTTTCTTGATAATATTATGGAGGTATTCATGGACGACTTCTCCGTCTGCGGACGTAGCTTTGAAGGATGTCTTGCAAACTTAGAAAAAGTACTAGAAAGATGTGTAAAGGTAAACTTAGTATTAAATTGGGAAAAATGCCATTTTATGGTTCAAGAAGGTATTGTGTTAGGACATATTATATCTAATAGGGGAATCGAAGTAGACAAGGCAAAGATAGAAGTTATCGAAAACCTTCAACCCCCTAGAACTGTCAGAGAAATAAGAAGTTTCTTAGGACACGCCGGTTTTTACCGACGTTTTATTAAAGATTTCTCTAAAATTTCTAAGCCATTAACAGAACTCTTAATGAAAGATGCTGAATTCATATTTAACGAAAAATGCCTTGAAGCCTTTCAACAATTAAAGAAAGCATTAATTACTGCGCCAATCATGAAGACCCCAGATTGGAGTGAACCATTTAAGATAATGTGTGACGCAAGTGACTATGCCGTAGGAGCAGTCCTAGGACAAAGAAAAGATAAAAAATTACACGTCATATATTACGCTAGTAGAACCCTAGATGAAGCGCAAATGAATTATGCAACAACCGAAAAGGAACTCTTGGCTGTAGTCTTCGCACTCGATAAATTCCGATCTTATTTGGTAGGAGCTAAGATAATAATTTATACTGACCACGCTGCCATTAGATATCTCCTAACCAAAAAGGACGCTAAACCTAGACTGCTAAGATGGATCTTGTTGCTACAAGAATTTGATTTAGAAATCAAGGATAAAAAAGGAACTGAAAACGTAGTGGCCGACCATCTATCAAGAATCGAAAATCTAAAACAAGAACGAATTCCAATCAATGACGAATCTCAATATGATAAATTAATCGCCCACTTCGAAGCAAGTGAATCTTAAAACTATTCTGAAACAACCTTAGCAATCTCATCTGTCCCTTGGTATGCAGATTTCGTAAATTATCTAGCTGCCGGTGTATTACCACCAGAGTTAACGTACCAACAAAAGAAAAAATTCTTTCACGATCTCAAACAATATTACTGGGACGAACCTTTGTTATTCAAAAGAGGACCCGATGGAATTTTCTGTCGTTGCGTACCCGAAGAAGAAGTCGAAAGCGTGATTAAACATTGCCACTCCGCACCATACGGAGGACACACGAGTACTTCTAAAACATGTACGAAAATCCTACAATCAGGTCTTTATTGGCCAACACTATGGAAAGATGTTCATATCGCAGTCACTAAGTGCGACCGGTGCCAATGCACCGGTAACATTTCAAGACGCGACGAGATGCCACAGAAAGGCATTCTGGAAGTAGAGATTTTCGATGTATGGGGTATAGACTTTATGGGACCATTCCCGTCATCTTTTGGTAACAAATACATACTCGTGGCAGTTGACTATGTATCTAAATGGATAGAAGCTATAGCTTCCCCAACAAACGATACCCGAGTTGTATTAAGGCTCTTCAAAAACGTGATATTTCCGAGATTCGGTATACCAAGATTAGTAATAAGTGATGGAGGTTCTCATTTTATTTCCAAGATATTCGAAAAACTCCTAAGAAAATACGGTGTCCGACATCGAGTAGCTACACCCTATCATCCACAAACGAGTGGACAAGTGGAAGTCTCTAATCGTGAAATCAAGCAAATATTAGAGAAGACTGTAGCAACTTCGAGAAAGGATTGGTCCTCAAAACTATCTGAAGCTCTATGGGCATATAGGACTGCATTTAAGACACCAATAGGAACCACCCCGTTTAAGCTCATCTATGGAAAATCTTGCCATTTGCCGGTTGAATTAGAACACAAGGCCTATTGGGCTATTAAAAATATAAACTTGAATTACACAACGGCAAGAGAGAAGCGCATCCTTGATATAAACGAATTAGAGGAATTGAGACAAGATGCGTATGAGAACGCCAAGACTTATAAAGAACGAACGAAAACATGGCACGACAAAAGAATAAATAGAAAACATTTTAAAATAGGTGATATCGTACTACTGTTTAATTCAAGATTAAAATTATTTCCTGGAAAACTACGCAGTAGATGGTCTGGTCCGTTCACAATAACAAACACGTTTATTAACAGAGCGGTCGAAATCAAAGGAAAGATTTCCGAACCCTTTATAGTTAATGGACAACGTTTAAAACCATATCACAGCGCAGAGAGTAACGATTACTTTCAAGAAATAACTTTAATAGAGCCACCTGCTCAATTAGAAATTTAAAACTTTGATTTTATTTGTCGAGCTTACGACATAAAACAAAGCGCTTAGTGGGAGACAACCCACCTTTTTATGATTAATTATTATATTTACCTTTTTGTTTTATTATTCATATTATCATTCTTACTATTATTATTATTCTTATTTTTCTCTTTATTTCTCTCATTCATAATCACTTATACACATATCTTCTCTAATATTCTATTTCATCTATATTTCTTCTTCATTCTATCACTATTATGCTTATTCTTATTTTCTTCTTTTCGGCATCTGGCCAAAAATCTGATTAAATTTCCTGTATCTAATTAATTTCAGGCTAACTTAATTAATATAAAAAATTAAGCTGACGAACTAACAATGGAAGATACTATGGAAATAGCTTTCAGAGGAAGAGGCCAAAGAGGCAGATACAATTCATTAGCTGCAAGGAATATGTCCCTGACATATTATCCTGATCTTTTTGCTATGACTATTTTGGGAATTCATGATAGTGTTTTGTTTCTGCTGAATCAAATTGGATGGGAAGATGCTCATATGTTGAGGCGGTTCAGTACCTACCGCAAATTGACTCTGGAATTTCTGAGCTCTTTTAACTACCTCCCACATTATGGGAAGGGCCTGAAGAGAGGTCTTATCTTCTTTAGGCTATTTGGAATGGAGTATAGGTATAATCTTCATGACTTTTCTGCTTTGCTGGGATTCCCAGATGGATTTGATACTTTTACATCAAACAGGAAGAATTGTTTGATTACCGCGAGCTCGACATATTCTGGGAATCATTGACTGGGTTGAGTAGCTTTGAGCATCCTGAGCCACATGCGGATTATATTCATAATCCGGCGTTCCGCTATTTTCACCATATTCTGTCACATACCCTGTTTGGAAAGGAACAGAATAACACTATTGTTTCTCGAGATGAGCTGTTTATTATGCTTTGTGCTGTACAGAATCGGCCCGTGAACGGTGTCGCTTTTCTATTAGTTACCATTGAGAAAATGCTTCAAGATGATAATATGCCCATCGTGATGGGAGGAATGGTAACAATGATAGCGAATGCTTTGGGTTTGCGGCAACCACTGTTGAGTTGCCATCCTTATGGAGGTATCCGACCAATGGATCTCAGTTTTTGTTTCAACAGAAGATTAATTGGAAACCATGGTCCACGAGAATTTGAATTGCTGATTAATAATGAGGTAGTTAACCTCTTTACCTTGCCTAGTCCATGCACCAGTGTTCACGATAAAGGAAATTGGCTGTATAATTTGGACGGTTTACCATCTCCTGCTCGCTCCACTGAAACAATCCAGGATTATGAGATACCTGAGATTTATGAATCTGATCCTGAGACACCACCTGGGTACCATGACTTTCCTGAGCAACCTTTGTCACCACCTGTAACTCCGGTGATTGAAGAAAATAGGCAAGGATCTGAACCCATGAACCAAGAAGAAACAATTAAGGAATTGAAGGAAGAAGTGAAGAATCTGAAAGAAAACCTCACAGCTGCGAACAATGAAGTTAATACACTCCGGATGGATCATTTTAGATTCGTCGACACGGTAACTATGTAGTTTGATGAAGTGTTTCAACATATTTATTCCATGCAGAAGAATAAAGGAGACAATAATAATAAAAGTGGCTAATGAGAGAATTTATTTAAATTAGTTAGTTTTAGTTAGTATTTATTTGATTTGCATTTGGATTTCATTTGAATTATGTTTTGCAATTTGGTTTATTTTATGTTCTTTGTAGTACAATTTGAATTATGCAATTTAAAGTTCAACATTATTTATCTTCTTGTTTTGTTTCAATGTTATTTATATTGGTTATTAGATTATTAAGTGGTATCAAATAAAGCTGAAATGATACTGTTCGCAAAAACTATGCATTCTGTGCCTGAGATATATATTATAACGTACTGTATCAACAGAAAACAATAGGAAAAGTTGAATTTCCCACGCAGGCACAGGACCGGACGGTCCCACGCACACCATGCCCCTTGGACCGACCGGTCCCCTTTTCTTGACTGAAAAGCAGGACCGACCGTCCCCCTGTCCTACTACTGAAGGGAACGACCGGCCCCCTGTAGCATGCTGTAAAGCGTGTCTCTTTGTCTCCCACGCCAAACTCCATTCATAACTCATTTTTACCATTTATCTTCTCCATAAAACAACTTCAAACCACTCTTAACTTCCCATTACTCCACTATCTCATTTTTTTCAAATTTTTCCCCTTTCCAACTCCCCCATTAACTCTCATTAAATTCTCATTATCACCATTCAAACACCCTCACAATATAAATACCCCTCATTTCTTACTATCTCTTCACACCATTTCTTACTTTCTACTACGTTTCTCTAATATTTATCTTCATCTTCTCTATCTTCCTTCTACATCTACCACCATTTTCTTACCCTTACCATGCCTCCGAGAACCATCCGTCCCGAAAGGCAACAACCCGACCTTTCAAACATTATCTTCCGCGATGATAAGCAACGCACCATGTATCTCAACTTATACAAACGCTCGGTGGTTCCGACAAAGTATGTAGATATAAATTGTCTACAAACTTTAGGACTCACTGAAAGTGTGTCATGGTTGCTAAATAATACTGGTTTATACAATCTCTGTACCCAACCAAACCCAACCTTTGAACCTCTAGTGTTGGAGTTTTTGAGTTCTTTTTCTTACACAACTGATATTGAAGATCCATACACTACGGGAACTGCTAGTTTCCGTACGTTCAACCGTGAGTATACGCTAGATCAAGAACAAATTGCTGAGGCACTGGGATTCTCACAAGGGGATGGTATTTATTACAAGCCATTTGAAGCGGAAGATGATATTCCAGCCTGGGAGGAGCAAGGTTTACAATTCTGGGAGGAGATAAGTGGGGAAGCCGCAAATGGTTGGAGACTATTATATGCGTCCCACATTCATAATCCAGTAATACGGTATTTTCACCGTATTTTGGCTCACACTATCTTCGGACGCACCTACAACCATAAGGTAACCAAAAATGAGTTATTTTTCTTATATTGTGCCTTAACTGGGAGCCGTGTCAACGCCGCACCATTTATGCTATCACACTTTCAACTATGTGCTCAAACCGCCGGAAACAACCCTTTTCTTTTCGGTGGCATTATTACCGCGATAGCTTACTCGCTAGGATTGGCTGACGAAATCCTAACTCTTGCTCAACACCTCATGCCAGCCCAATTTCTAGATGAGGTATACTGCAGAGACTCCCATCTAATCCTCCCAAGGCAAGGTGAGAACAGATTTACTTTATTGGTCAATAAAGTTTTGGTACCAAGCATTATTCTCCCATGTCCCCTTCTTATTAATGTGCAAAATCGAAGCCGTTGGTTATTCGATTTAATTGCACCCGAAGCTGAGAATAATGCTCCCGTGGATGAAATGGAAGAAGAAATGAATAACAATCAACAAAACCATCTCACCATGGAAACTCTCTACCAAACCATGCAACAGATGCAAAACCAACAAAACGCAACATTTGCATTGGTACAACAAATGCATAATAATTACAACACCTTGAATGCAAATGTTATTGACCTTGGAGTTTCTATGCACTCACTTCACCTACGCTTGGACGAATTCGTACCTCCACAACACCAAGATGAGCGCCGTCCAAGAACTCGAGGAAGAGGACGTCGTCCACATCGTAACGATTAGTTCTTAATATTTCTTTTCTTTTTATTTTTGTATTTTTCGATTCCCCATTTTTAAGCATTGAGGACAATGCTCAATTAAAGTGTAGGGGGGTCGAATTAACTATTGTTATCTTTCTTCAAGTAAGCAAATTTCCCTTTTGTAATTTCCCTTTTGTACTTTAAAATTTTAATTAATAATAATTTGTTATTAAATTAAGTCTTATATACATATATAAATTCATGATTATCCGAATTCGCCAAATTCTTGAACCATAAAATTTTTTTTATGGTCAGACGCACAATTATACACACTCAAAAAGTGTATCAAAGTTGCTTCTTTAGAAGAAAATATTTATAAATTGAACGCGATTGAAATAATATCGTCGCCACTTCAACGCTTTAAAATCTCAGGAAAATAAATTAAAATTTTAGTACCCTTTATATATCGAAAATTTAAATTCTAGGTTTTAAAGTAACCTTTAGTAGTTTATACAAGCAGTCAGCACCGTCTAAATAGCAAACTACGTGGAGGATCGATGAATATAAGTGATTGATCGAAAATAAATTTTTTTTTTTTTTAGAAACGCTCTAACTAAGTTAGATAGTCCTTACCAGACTATTTAGCCCAACGGTCGCGAACCTTATAAATTATCAATTAATGAATTCTTTGTAAATTGGTTCAGTGGTTTCTGGTGTTGAACTTGGTAGGACGAACTACGGTTCGATTCCCCACAATTTACAAAAGAACAAAAAGGAGTTACCAACTATTAAGTACCAGAACTCCTAGCAGGCTTAAAAGATCAAATTCACTAACCGGTCACTCCACTATGTGCGCGAAAGGGCAAAGGGCTTAATGTGATTGCGCCTGAATGAAAAAGGTGAAACAAAATGTAGGATTTAGAGTTAAGTTATAATGGCGTCACTAGAATTGTTCTTCGAACCTGAGTTTATTTAGTATTGTTACGGTGACTTTAGTATCGAAGTTGAGAGCTCAAGAGCAATGTGCAACTTAATACATTTTTGACTTGTGGCAATTTTTGTTGCGTCTGACCCGCATTTAGAGAGATATATATTTCTTGCTTGAGGACAAGCAAAGGTTCAAGTGTAGGGGAGTTTGATAACACGATTTTATATCGTATAAATCGAACTAATTAATGCAAATAATTCATGTTTTTTATTTAATTTATTTTATTTTATTTCCATATTACGCTGGTATTTCTTTGTTTCAGGTATTTTGCCTCAAATATGCTTATGTGAAGAAAAATGAAGAAATAGATGCAATTTAGTACAAAAATGAAGATAATTGATTAATGTGGTGCAGAATACTAAATGGGGGTGAAAAGAATGATTTTTTCCAAGGCCCAAAAGACCAAGAACGCACAAAGGCCCAAGGGAACACACGTTTCCCACTCCAGCTTGAAGGGACCGACCGGCCCACTAAGGGGAACGACCGGTCCGGACCACTTCAGCTGAGTGGAACGACCGTTCCCTTCCCTTTCCTATTCTCACGCCATTTCCTCCTCACACGGAACGACCGGTCCCAAGTCAATGAAGAAACCAACTTTTGCTATATTTCCGTACACGTCTTCAACACGTTATGCAACAAAGTCCACTAGCAATATTTTTTGGATATTCAGTTTTACGTGGATTGACCTTTTGGGATACATTATTTTACAAGCATTATAAATAGAAGTGAAAGAAAAATCCCAAGGGTCGGAGAATCTTTGCAAGATCGTACTATTTTCAGCAGAGCAAATTTCCTTCCATTTTAATTTTTGTTCTGCCTTTTCTTTTATTTTTATTTCATCGCATTGTTCTTATTTTCTTTTCTTCTCCAGTTTTCTGCCTTTATTTTTCGTACAACAATTTCTACACCGGGAATTGTTGTGCAATTTTATCCGGTTTAACCTTACGTTAGATCCGGTATTTTTACTTTCCTTGTTGTTACGAAATTCAAGATTTGAAGGGTAGATCCAACCGGCTTGTGGTGGAATACTCCAAGGTTTTTGAAGAATGCATTTAATTAAAGTTATTGAAGTTTTCTACATTTCCAGGTTTTTAATTTAATCGCTTTTATTTATTTATTATTATTACATGTTTGTTATTACGGATATGAATTTATATAATCGTTCGCAATTTAATTATCTATGCGTATTTAATTCAATAAACATGTCTGGCTAAACCGATTAAATATCGGTATGTAAATTAACCAAATAACGGGATCCAAAATAAACTGGCTTAAAATTATTTTGTAAAAGAAACTTCTTTCATGGTTTTAATATTCAATTAAATTGTTTAAGATTTTACAAACCAATAGAACGGAAGTGTGAGGTTTTAGAATTGATTAAGGTTTTTACTAATAAAACGGAAGTTTGAGGCTAAAACCAGATAGTGATTATTAGGCATTGTTTTTAAAGAGGCGGAAGCATTTTAAAAACAATTAAATTTTATTCTGTTTTCAAAAATTACTTTTGAATCCGGCGGAGTGACGGAAGCACACGTTAGGGTATTAATCGTATAACCTAAACTAATAGAACGGAAGTGTGAGGGGAAGGTTTTTAGACAAATAAAGTTTGCGTAAAGATAATTTTTGACCAATTTAAGTAAAGGCCAGTGGAAATTCGGAACCCAAAATTTAGGTGAAATACATACCGGTATTTATAATTAAAAATTTTATAACTAAATTTAGTAATTAGATCCCTTTCGTTAATTAAATTAATATTAGCCTTAGCTTTATCCAGTAACCAAAATTACGGTAGATCGATTCATAGTCCCTGTGGATTCGATATCTTTTAAGACTACGCGATAGGACTGTGCACTTGCAGTCTCCAGATTTATAGACATACAAAGTCGCGATCCCAAGTCTTCCTCAATAGCATTTACTCCATGTTGGGGCATAGGAGCAGTCACAACGTTGGGCCTCTCGGGTGCCTCAAACTGTATTTCCTTCGCGTCAATAACGTCTTGAACCTTATTTCTCAGGGCCCAGCAATCATCAGTAGAATGCCCCGGGCTATCAGAGTGATAAGCACAGCGGGCATTGGGATTATACTTCGGGGAGGTTGTGTTCACCACCTTCGGAGCCTCTCTGACGGTCACCAAGTTGGTCGATAGCAATTGCGGCAAGATCTGTGACAAAGTCATACTAAGCCTAGTATATTCTCTTATGGGTCTCTCAGCCCTTGGTTGGTTGGGTTGCCGAGGAGCGGCCGCAGGCTTTGCAATTACAACCGCGTTGACAGCTTGGCGGCGTTCTGGTTTGTTTTTCCTTCTAGGCCCATACACAGCACTGGCTTCCTTCTTGAAAGGCTTTTTCTCAGAACTTGAGGACGCACCTTTCTGAATTTTCCCTGATTTCATACCAGCATCTATCCTTTCCCCAGTGAGAATGAGATCTGTAAACCCTGCTGACGAATTGCCAATGAGATGATTGAAGAATGGCCCGGATAGGGTCCCCAAGAACATGTCTACAAGTTCACGGTCGGTTAATGGTGGATGCACCCTGCCAGCCAGGTCCCTCCACTTCTGCGCATACTCTTTAAAACCTTCTCCCAATCCTAGCGACATACCCTGGAGTTGGGTACGTGTAGGAGCGAGGTCGGCATTTTATTGATACTGCTTGTAAAAAGCAGTAGCCAACTCCTCCCAGTTACGAACCTGGGTTCCATCCAGCTGATAGAACCATTCGAGATGAGTCCCTGAAAGACTCTCCTGGAAGAAATGGATCCACAAGTTCTTGTCCACAGTGTATGGTTGGATCTTCCGCATATAAGATCTGAGATGTAGCTTAGGGCAGGACGCCCCGTCATACTTTGCGAAAGATGGTGCTTTGAATTTGTGTGGGATGACCACACCAGAAGATAGACCCAAGTCTCCGAAATCCAAACCAGGCACTTGTTGAATTTCCATGGCATTCAGACGGTATTCCAACTGCTTGTACTTGTCTTCAGCTGGAGGATACTGCTCCTCATTAAAATCAGTCTCATTGTCAGAGACCACCGGGCTAGGAACCCTTCCCCCCTGGGGTCTGCCTTTTCCCACAGACGAACCAGCTTGATCAACCTCATTCTGCAGTGTGTTACTAAACCTCCGGCCAGTGTTGAATAATACCGTTCTCTTCTTCTTCTTCTTGACCAGCAGAGCCTTCAATTCCTCCTGACCTTGGGCCAAACTCATGATCAGCTCTTGAAATTGGGCGTTCTGAGCCTGGAGGGCCTTGATGGACTGCTCGGTAGATGATTCAGGGTTCATGATGTTGAAATAAACAGCGAAGAACATTAAGCAACCTGAAAAGAAGAGTGCCTGTGATGCACATGATGAATGGAATGCGTATCATTTATGTTTTCAAAGACAATCGGGAATCAACTTTGTAAACAAAAAGGAACACACTTCATTAGATTCAACTTTGAAATTTAAATTGTTCAACAGATTTCCCTTAGGCGTTACATAAAATGGAAATACTGAAAAGGGAAATAAAAACTGTAAAAGAACATCCAAAGCTCATCAGTGATCCCATGGTCTCCTCTTCTCAGTACGGATGTAGTCATTCAAGGCTCGCTCGTTCTCCAATTGCTTTGTCAGCTTCTGGATCTTCAATTCCTGCTCGTTGAACTTTTCCCGATAAGAATCCCGTTCTTCTCGTAGTTGTGCCCAAGACCTTTTTAGTGTATCAAGATCAGTAGGTATCTGAGGAGGGAGAACAGTTGGAGGAGCCCCATCTCTATCAGGATATTCAAGAATGACGGGTCTGGCAGCTTCATACGGCATACCTAACTTTTGAGCACGGATGCAGACCCATTTGTAGTAGGCTTCCATAGGTAGAGAAGTCTTTGGTCCCAACTCTTGTGGGTCAGCTTTGTGAATTCTGTCCCAAGCCTTGATGAACCTACGACGCAGCTCGTCACTATCTACCTGAAACTCAAAACTGATGTGAGGCACCAACATCTCATGAGGCCCTGCTCTTCTGGCTCTTCCAAACTGACGGAGAGCTAGACATGGATTATAAGAGATCCCTCCTTGGGTACCAATCAAAGGAACATTGGGATATTCTCCGCAACGATCAATAACAGCTACCTCATCCAAACCTCTGAGAGTCCAAATGATGTCATTATCAGTGAGAGACATTAACCTATGAGCCCAACCTCTTCCTTCTTTGTTCTTCAGCACGAACTTAGGGAGGTGCAAAATAAACCACCTCACTAACAAAGGAGTGCAACACCATATAGTTCCTCGTCTTCGGGCAGTACGAGCATAAAGTTGTTACAGGATGTCACCCAAGAGAGTGGGCACAGGGTTCCGAGACATGAAGATCCTTATGGCAGTGACGTTAATGAAGTTGTCAGGATTAGGGAACAAGACTAGACCATAGATTAAGAGATCCAGAATGTCTTCATATGCCCTAAAGTCCAGGTCATTCCAGAAACTGTTAGCCTTACCAATCAGAAACTTGGCCAAGAAACCCTTAACTTTGCTTCTAGTCACCCAGTTGTCCATTACCTCCTTGTGGGTCAAAGGAAGAGCTGCAGCAATCTCCTCAAGCCTAAGAGTCTTTTCCCAACCAGTGTAGGGGGTCTGATCCAAGATAAGGATGCCAAGCAAATCAGAGAACTCTTCTAGGGTAGGGACCAGCTGGAAGTCTTGAAAGGTGAAGCAGTTGTACAAGGGATCATAAAACTGTGTCAAGACACTCATCAGTTGTTGGTCCCATTTTGCAGTGACTAAGCCGAGAAGAGAACCATGCCTCTGGATGAAGGAAGTAGTATTTGGAATTCTGCTAACCAATTCTTCAAGCAACTCAGGTGGGTGAACAAAATTGAACCGGATAGTGTTCCTCCGCATAGGCATCATGATGTCCTACAAAACAGAGCAAAGGTGAAACCCTCTTGTCTTTGAAATGGTCAGTCCTTATGCAGGATGCATGCAATGTTTATGATGGCATGATGTTATGATGAAGCACACCACAAATATTCACAAAGGAAAACATGATAAGGCACACAAGTCACACCACAACCCTTAGAGTTTAGGCCAGCACGGGGTCTAGGTATTACCCTCTTTCAGTTTGTTGGTTAAGACCTATCCTATCAGAAGTAACCGGGTTCTAGAGGATCCCAATATCACTGACTACCCACAATCGGTCATAACTCCAGCATCACAATCTTTTCTTGCGGCTAGAACCATCACGAGAGTTTAGCCTCAATGGGTGTAGCATACTGCTACAGTTCTATTGGCCAAGATGGGTCATTTAAGGTTCTAAGGTCGGTTGGTGCTTAATGACTCCTCAGAAGACCCATATTCTCCTCGTTGCGACACAAGGGATATCGGTACAGACCAAGGTGCCACACCAATGTAGCCACTGCTTCACCCATGTCGGTCTACGCCGGACAGGTCCCTCACAGCTTATGCTACCTAACAGGGTATCCCCAGATCCGGGTTAGGATCTATGTAACTCCGATGCAGCCCACAATAAAGAAGCAAACAAACACAGCAATTGAAAACACAAGTCTGAGCTATCCTAAGGTACACCTCACTTTAAGTATATTCCCCAGTAGAGTCGCCAGTTCTGTGATCGGTGGATTCAGAACTGACTGTTTAACGCTGGTTCGCGAAATGTCGCGGAAGCAAGAGTCGCCACCGTCTTTTATATTCTCCAACATGGACAGGACAAAAGCACAACAAAATTCCTTATGAGATAGTTTCTCGGTTCGGGAGGTAGATTTATAAAAAGGGAAGGTGTTAGCACCCTTTCTATCCATGGTTATCCATGGGCTCTTAGATACTTGCTCATTGTGTTTTCAAAAGTGTTTGCTTTTCAAAGTGTGAGTGGGTTTGAAAAAGTTTCGTTTAAAGATTTCAGAATGACTCTTGTATCAGTCCTCAAGAGTGTTTGAAAAATTGTTTTGAAAGCTTTTTGAAAGTGTCGGTGTGAAAAGAGTTTTGATTTTTTTTTTAATAGAGCAAGTATCTACGAGTCATCTACCTACCCTAAGGAATTAGGTTGTGTAAATGTCCTTAAGGTAGTGCCATCCCACCATTGAGAGGTAGGTAGCACCACCGTTGGAGGTGTTCGGGTCAATTCGTGTGTAGGGACAGTGTGGTCACCAGAGCAACAGTAGGACACCTTAGAAGCTACCCTTATGCCATTGATCCTTTTTTAATCCGAGGCAACCGTTTCGAGGCAACTTTTCTGAGGCAACTGTTTCGAGGCAACTTGTTTCAAGGCAATCGGATCATGGACATAAGGACTTACTAAGACGTCCCATACTTGACGACCACGTTTCGAAGGTAAGGCAACAGGTGAGGCGTACCCTAAGAGTGGTGTGTGAATTTGTGTGTTATTTTCATGTCAATATTTATCTTTGATCATGGCATTTGTGAGCTACGAGTTATTTTTAGTTAACATTCATTCTTTCATGCAAAGTTTAGAATTTAAAAGTGCGGAAATTTACATGCAGAAAGATAAATTCTACGCTATTACAAGGCGTGGGTCTATACATTGCCAAATTACAAAGTCCCGTTTGATAAAAATGCGGAAAGTAAAAAGACCTAATTACTATTACAAGCCTTAAGCAGTTACATAATATTCGAAAGAAAATAAATGCGCGAAAGAATAAAAATAGAATGTCCGAGGGTTTTGACCCTTTTGAAATTAAATTGAATTAAAAAGTTAATTAATTATTTAATTAAGAAAAGAAATTGTTTTTTTATGTTTTTGTATTTATGAAAATAAAGAAAATTAAAAATCAAGAGAAACCCTAATTCTAAGCTATTTTTAATTATTGATGAAAAATATTAAAGTTGACCTAATTTACGCTAATTAGTTATTTACATATTTATTTACAAAAGTAATAATTAATAATAATAATAATGAATAATGAAAAAATGATTTAATCAAAAAAGATGAAAATGTCAAAAACCCTAATTCCTACATATTTTATTTTTTAAGAAAAGATTAAAGTTTTAAAACCTAATTTACTAAATTAATGGTTAGAGTTTATTTACAAAATAAATTAATGGTGAATTAAATATTAATTAAATATATTACATTTTTTTGTTTCTGATTTTTTATTATGAAAATTATTTTAGGTGAATTAACTAAAACAATTAAAACAAATTGAAACAAAAAAAGAAAAGAAAAGGAAGTTAAGAAATATAATACAAACATGGGGGGGTGTCTGACCCATTTGGGAGGTTTTTTTTGAGAAATTTGGCCCATTGAATCAAAGCCTTATTGACTTTCAGGAATTACATGCTTGATGGTTGACCCAGGTGTATGATGGTCCTCCTTCTGTGGCCACTAGATTGATCTCACGTCCACTTGGAAGGCACAGGCATGGGCGTGCATGGTAGAACGTTAGATAGAAACTGCATGGGAATATGTTAAGACCAAAATTATTGAACATATGGGGGGACCTGGGAATCGAACCCAGGTCCCAATACCTGCCAGACAACTCACCCACCAACTGAGCTAATGCGCGCATTTGTAATATTAGTGGAACACAAATAATATAAAAGAAACAAAAGTTAATGATATCAAACAAGAAAAACGCGCCAGATTTTGAATTGTCCAACCATAAGATGACACGCTAGCTTCTTCTTCGTTGTTCCTGGAAATACAAAACAAGTAGCGGGGGTTTTAAACCCCCACTAAATGAAAACTGCAAAAATAGCGGTTAGAACATGGACAAATATAAAAAGGGCGCGAGGTATTGGTTTGCTTCGTCTTGATACCACAAATTCAATGGCATAGGTTTTAAGGGCCAATTTTTCCATATGTGAGAACCCCTAATTTGGAGCTTCTGAAACCCTAGGTTTCATCCATGGCATATTTGGATACAAGCATCGTTAGTTCAATTAAATGGTACCATTCGCTTCAGAACATCATTGTTAGTGTAAATCAACAAATAAAACGCATGAATAATGCATGGAAATCAAAAATCGATTATGGACATATTCATGAAAAGTGTGACTCTGTTCTACCGATTCTTTGAGTGTGGAAGCGTGTTCTTGATTGCAATCAATTCCTGGAAGGTCCAGCAACGCAATGGAATACTTGTTATGCTTTGAAATGCCCTGCAAATATGATTTCAGATTCCAAAATTTTGATGAAAAGTTGCAATTTGGTTATGCCTTTCTGAGCAGTTTTTTCGTGTGTATCAATTAGGTTTAGTCTTGTATATGTATCTGAACGTGATTAGGTCAAGAAAACAAGCCCAAGGTCCATCCATTCATGTTTTGAAGATTTGATTTTCAATTATATCAATTTCAATCTTTTGCCATTGAAACCCTTGTCAATCATGGAGAATCTTTCCTTTTTGGATGAGAAACGATTTGCCACCTTGCCCTAGTTTGATTTGCTGCACAAAAAAGATTTAAAAAGCATGATTTGATATTTTCTCATAATTAAATCTAATTAAATGAATTAATAATAATAAAAATTCAAATAATTAATTAGAAATAAGAAAATAAATCACTTTGAGCTTAAAGGGTCGTGCATATGCTTTGGGTAATGATGCAAGGAAGAATTTGAGGCCCATTAGCATTTTTGAAGCTTTTGAAGCAAAGTTGACTTTTTAAAATTCCCAAAAATTTCCCAACTTCTCCAAGGCATATCTTGCTCAATTTTGAAGCTATGATCATGTTCTTGGACATTTTGGAAAGGTCTTAAAGTCATCTAACTAATGCCTTTGGTATCATGTCATTTTGATTTACCAATCTCAAGTTATGGTCTTTGACTTAAAGTGCCTTTTTGTTGACTTTTGAAAATGACCTATAATGTTGAAATTGATAACTTTTTGTGAGAGCATTTCTTGGACTTGAAGTGTGAAGATGAGTTGTAGGAAATGTTATCCTCTTCAAGATGAGCTTTGGATGGGATTTTTCTGATAAACCATGAAGAAGTTATGCCCTGGTCAATTTGCAGTTGACTTTTTCAACTGTCCAAAAATAGAAACTTTTGCATCTTGAGACTTTTTGAGCCATGCTTTGAGAATCATGATCAAGAATTGATCAAATGATTATTGTGGCTTCAAAATAAGATGTTGACCAAAATTTTTGACTTTTGACTGTCAAATGACCATTTTGCCCCTGTAGTTGATTGTGGAGCAATTAGGGTTTTTGACTGTGCAACTTGATGCTGTGAGTCTTGAAACTTGACATATGGATGTTTGGCAATGTATGTGGGCATGTGGGACTTGATTGGCCCCTTGGAAACCTCAATTTCTTTGCAAGAACCAAAACCCTAATTTTGACTGTGTTAGGAGGCAATTGGACTGTGCAACCCTTGAGAGATTTTGAAGCTTGATCTTGGCAAATCTTGAAGAATATGGGAGGGCAAATTTTGGGGTACAACATCATCCCTCTTCAGATCTTTAATCATCTTTTCATATTTTAGCTTCCTCGCTGAGCTAACTCTGATTGTCTCATCAAGTTCTTTGCAGGAATGTATTAACTCAGAAATCATGTCATCCTTGCTTGAGGTCTTGTTTTCATAGGATGAAGATGTCAAGATAATGTCAGAGACATGTTTTCCTAAAAATAACTTGAAGTGAAGTGACAAATAGACTCCCTTTTGCATACCACATCAGTGAAGAATGGAAAAACACAAGAAGGGGGGTTGAATTGGGATCTTAAAACTTAATGGAAAGAACACGTTGATTTTTATTCTGGTTTATTTGAACTCAAACTACTCCAGTCCACCCGCCAAGGTGATTTCGCCTCTCTCCATCAAGGTCTTGATCCACTAATCAATCTTGATTACAAATCATAATGACAACTGTCAAAGTCTTCTTGAGTCTAAAACCACAACCCAGTTTTCTCAATGAATTACAAAATAATATAATTGAGTGTGTACAAATATGTTTTCTAAATAAAACAATATCATAACGGTGATGTATTACACAATTTAAGATTGCTAGGTAGAACTGGATAACTGTGCTTTTCTTTTTCGTGCGCAGTAGTTCATCACTTGAATTCTTATTCTCTTCTTCTTTATATAGGCCATGCAATAGTGACATAAGAAGATGCTTTTGGAATGTTCATAACACGAATTAATGATATTTCCAAACCAGGAGATTCGTGTCTCATTATAGCCCTTATTTTTGATATTGCATTTATAAACTGTAACGCTTCATAAGTTCTCACATCAAATGATAAATGTTACGGTTCGGGGTCCCTTACTGCTTGTATCAGAACTTTACAGATCATAGTATCAGAGATCCTGTTTCTCAGTGTTGGTGCATTCAGAAGTTGCAATAGAACTTCTTCATATAAGCGTGTCATGCATATTTACTTCTAAGAAGGATGTGTTTGATTATATCATAATACTCTCATCTTCTATGCTTGCATAAACAAAACTTCTCGTGATGTTCTAGCAGATCTTCTATGCTCCTTACATCAGAACATCTTTTTCACATTAGAACTTCCCTGCATATGAAGATACTTTTATTAGTGAGCGTGTTTGTTCTTCATATATATCTTGTGTTTGTTATCATCAAAACTCTTACAGGGATGTAGAACCAAATTATGTTCTAACAATCTCCCCCTTTTTGATGATGACAAAAACTTGTATATTTTGATGGAATATAAAGAGCAAGGAATAAAAAAACTCCCCCTGAGTAGATAACGAGAAAATAAAATACTTCCCTGAAGATCTTCTGATAGGAGTCAACTTCTAATATGAGTCAAAATATCTTTCCTTCTCCCCCTTTTTGTCAATAATCAAAAAGTATGAAAAACTCTATTTGTCTTTCTTTGATAGAAGTTGCTTGAGAGTGTGTGACATCCTCTTCTGGATTCAATTGAGATTCTTTTGAGAGCTTCTGATGCTGTATTCTCATTACCGTTCCCAAGAGTTCCAAAGCCAATAACTTTTTTCTTTCTGATTGCCTCTGAAACCTGCGAATCCTCCAGATTTAAATTCCAGGCTTTCGAACATAAGCTTTCTTCCCGTCATGTGTAGAGAGCATCCAGAATCCAAGTGTTAAGACTGGTGTTTCAACCTTCCTGTTAAAAATATCTACAACATAGATGATTTTATCCTTTAGTACCCGTATATTTTTGGGTCCATGATTGTTAGAATTTCCAAAATTCTGTTTGAATTTTGGTTTAGCATAAAACGCCTTACTAGTATATTTTATATCATGTGTTTGCCCAGAAGTGAAGTGAGAATAAAGAGGAGTGCATTTAATAACCAGATCCTTAACTTTCTTAGGTTGGGATAATTTACCTTTGTATTCTATTCCTTTTCTTCCATTTCTACTAACTCCATAGATCATTGAAGCCATCCTGCTTCTATCTATGTTTTTAGCGAGGAATTTCTGAAAGCTATGATCATATTCCTTTATGAACTTATCAGGGTTACTAGGAACTTCTAAGCTAGATTCCTTCTAATTCTTTTGTAATTTATTTTCAGGTTTTAAAATTTTTTCTTTCAACTCAGACTTTTTCAATCTCAGAGTCTTCGTTTCTTTAGAGTCAGAAACTAAATCCTTTTTCAGGTTCTTGTTTATGACTCGGAGTTTCTAATATCTTTCTAGAATTTTTTACAGACTCTTCTAATTGAGATCTAGAAAAGTTAGAAAATACCTCTTCTGACTCTGAGTCTGATTCTGATTCTGATTCTAATTTAGAGGATTCAGATACATCTGATAAGTTGTCCGTTAGAGCTATATTGGCTCGTCCATCTTCTGATTCTGTTCCATCTTTAGAAGATTCAGATTCATCCCACATTGCCATAATACTTTTCTTCTTTTCCTTAGAGAGCTTCTTTTTAGGTTTCTCTATTTGAGGATTTGGACAGTCGCTCCTGTAGTGACCTTGTTCATTGCATTCATAGCAGGTAATGTTTCTGTTACTGGATTTTCTGTATCCAGAAGATTGCTCAGAGTGATTCCTTGTGCTTCTGGAATTTCTGAATTTCCTCTGCCTGTGCTTTCATAGCTAATTGATTCTTCTTGATAGAAGGAATAATTCATCTTCTTCTGATGAGGAATCACTAGAGTTTTATGCTTCTTGTTTTTCCTGCAAGAGTTTGGTTTTATATTTATTAGATTTCAGAGCGAGAGACTTACCTTGCTTTTGAGGCTCATCTTGTTCTAATTCTATCTCATGACTTTTCAGGGAGCTGACAAGTTCTTTAAGAGAAATTTTATCCAAATCTTTGGCTAGTTTTAATGCTGTTACCATGGGTCTCCATTTCTTGGGTAAACTTTTGATGATCTTCTTTACATGGTCAGCAGTTGAGTACCCTTTGTCCAGAACTTTTATCCCAACAACCAAAATTTGAAATCTTGAGACATTGTTTCAATGGTTTCATCTTCTTCCATTTTGAAAACTTCATACTTCTGATTGAGTGTAAGAGATTTGGTTTCTTTGACTTGCATGTTGCCTTCATGCATCATTCTCAAGGAATCAAACATATGTTTTGCTGACTCCCTATTTGTGATCTTCTCATACTCTGAGTATGAGATGGAAATCAAGAGAATAGTTATGTCCTTGTGATGATTTCTGAAATCTCTCTTTTGATGATCTGTCATTCTTTTTTTGTCAATCTTTTGACCGCTTTTATCAACAGGATGCATGTATCCATCAGTCACCATATCCCAAAGATCAACGTCTTAAGCTAGAAAGAAACTTCTGATTATGTCTTTCCAATAATCAAACCTTTCACCATCAAATATTGGGGGGCTTCTGCTGATTATGTCTTTCTCATCATGATAATCATTGTTGATGTTCTGACTTGGTCCCACCATAGTGTTTTTCTTAGCTTGGATCTTTTACTGACACAGTTAAGTGCTTGAACTCAGAACTAGGTGCTTTGATACAATTTGATGAATGGAAAAACACAAGAAGGGGGTTGAATTTGGATCTTAAAACTTAATGGAAAGAACACGTTGATTTTTATCCTGGTTCGTTTGAACTCAAACTACTCCAGTCCACCCGCCAAGGTGATTTCGACTCTCTCTAATAAGGTCTTAATCCACTAATCAATCTTGATTACAAATCATAATGACAACTGCCAAATTCTTCTTGAGTCTAAAACCAAAACCTGGTTTTCTCAAGGAATTACAAAATAATATAATTGAGTGTGTACAAATATGTTTTCTAAATAAAACAATATCATAACTGTGACGTATTACACAATTTAAGATTTCTAGGTAGAACTGGGTAAATATGCTTTTCTTTTTCGTGTGCAGTAGTTCATCACTTGAATTCCTCTTTTCGTCTTCTTTATATAGGCCATGCAACTGTGACATAAGAAGATGATTTTGGAATGTTCGTAACACGAATTAATGATCTTTCCAAACCAAGAGATTCTTGTCTCTTTATAGCTGTTACTTTTGATATTGCATTGATAAACTATAATGCTTCAGAACTTCTCACATCAGAGGATGAATGTTACCGTTGGGGGTCCCTTAATTTTTGTATCAGAACTTTACAGATCAGAGTATCAAAGATATTGTTTCACAGTGTTGGTGCATTCAGAAGTTGTAATAGAACTTCTTCATATAAGCGTGTCATGCAGATTTGCTTCTAAGAAGGATACATCTAATTATATCATAATACTCTCATCTTCTATGCTTGCATATTTTTTCTTTTATTAGTGAGCATATTTGTTCTTTATATATCATGTGTTTGTTACCATCAAAACTATTACAGGGATGTAGAACCAAATTATGTTCTAACAATCAATACCACAAATAATCCCAGGGATTTGATTGAGAATAATGCCACAAATAAGAGAGGGAAAGGCACTAGGCATCTTGATTGCACAAGTTCCTGCATGCTTTAAAGTCTTTTGAAAAATGTAAGCACCATAATCAAACATCTTCTTATTTCCAACAACATAAATTAATTTTCCTAAACCCACTGTAATGGTTGAGGTATGATTGGTAGGGACCCAGTTAACATCTCCAATTCTATGCAGGATAGCATATTTCACACTTAACTTACTAATAGGGAGCTTATTCTTCATAGGCCATACATTCACCTGGTTTGCAGTAATGGCTTTGCAAACCTGATTATCAGTTACTTGTCAAATAAGTGTGACATCTCCTAACCACTGTAACACCCTCTAAAACCCCGAATAAAATTTCGCAAATAATAAAAATCATATTTTCAGAGTACATGTATTAACGAGGATGTCACAATTCTCTATTAATAAAAACTAGTTTCTGTCATGCATAACATAGAAGTAACTCATACATGTTTACACAGCGGAATAATTTAATTAACAAAACCAATGTTATCATATTTTCAAAATCATCAGGGATTAACACCTGGAAAATATCAACATCATATTATAACAAACATAAGGAAATAAACGAGTCTGACTAAAGCAGCTCGACAGACAAACGTTCCCGGAGTTACAACTATCAGAGCATGACCCGGACAATACTTAAACGGAAATAATACTAGAAACAACAAGCCTTCGCCAAGCACCTGAACGAAGCTCCTCAATCTGAAATATTCAACAGTAAGGGTGAGCATCTCAACTATACATTTTATTATACGATCATAACAATCAATGCAGAAAACCATAAGCATCACCCAAACAGTTAGCATGTTTCATAGTTTACGAAAACCTTTACAATTCATATATTCATAATATGTCACTTTTCATACTTATAATTACATCAAACATCCTTAACAATTTAGCAGCAATACATGCATACAATCAATTAAATACAACATTGGAAAATCATCCATTCATGTTATATTCAATATAATGCAACACACCCATGCATGTGGTACCATTTTACCGCCCCATTAAATCTCGGGTCACGGATAACTCACCGTTCCATTATATCGCGGACACGGCTACCACCTCAACGTTCCATTAAATCGCGGACACGTATATTGGCCACCATGTTAATTCCACACAATGGGAATTAACAAATGCAACATGATATGTAAAGTATGTAACACTCAGCATACTATTAACATCAATCAACATATCATGCAACATCAACAACGTCAATCATAACAGGATATGGATAGCATGTAATCACTCAGCATACTATTAAACATCAATCATATCAAGTTATATCATAATTCATGCTTGATAACGTCATCTAAAAGCATGACAATAAGATCCATATAGTGTTGGTATCATAACATACAATCGTTATTCGATACAAGTATAAATCAACACCAGGAAATCAATAAACAGCATATGCAAAACATATCAAACACTGCGCATCAAAACAGGATCAATCCCGCACACAACAGCATGCACAGAAAACAAAATTCAGAAAACAACACAGCAGGTTTAACACGGGTGCCCGTGTAAATCAACACTGCCCGTGTGGAAATGTGTCCAGAAAACACGTTATTTTGCCAATACAGGGGATCAACACGGGTGCCCGTGTGAATCAACACGGCCCGTGTTGAAATGTGTCTGGAAACACATTTTTTTGGCAACACAGTGGATCAACACGGGTGCCCGTGTGAAACAACACGGCCCGTGTTGATGAGCGCGAGCCAGATTTTTCCTGAACCTGCAGCAGCTCAGAACAGCAGCCAAACGCGAAAAATGCCAGCCAAAACGTGTATTTCGGTACCTAACGACATCGATTTTGTATAACTCAAAACCACACATCAATTCCATAATTACCAACAATTATCATAGTAACCTTAAAAGTGATTATTCATCCTTTTGGGGAAATCTGATAACATTGAGGTTATCCCTAGGACATCTAAGGTAAACTCACGATCATATAATTTCGATCTAAATCCACACTGGGGATTAATTTCTTAATCGATTCACAACCTTTAGGGAACCTAATCTCTTCCAACAAAATTCGACCCTAAAGTTATCAATCACTAAGAACATCAGAGAAAATGGGGTTATCCTACGGTTACCCAACCAATTGCATCTAAACCCATAATCAAATATAAATTGAGTGGTAGCCCCCCTTACCTTATCAAATTGCAGCTTGAGTTCTTTGAGCGATGTTCTTCGTTCTTCGCACCTTCAGAGCTCTGCTTCCCAAATTTCCCAAATTCTGTGTTATCGTGAATAATGAGAAAAATAACTTGAGTTCCAAAACATAACCTTATTTCTTTTGCACCCCCACTCTTTACTAACGACATCCAAGCCCAATAACTTAAAAACCCAATATTTCTTATTTCTTTTATTTTCTTCAATATTCCAAAATAAATAATTCTTTTTATTTTATTAACTCCAATAAAATAATTTTCCCATTAAAATAAATCAAATAATTACAACTGGGTGTTACAACTCTCCCCCACTAAAAGAGTTTTCGTCCTCGAAAACATACCTTAGACGAACAGTTCCGGATAAGCCTCTTTCATCTGGCTCTCCAGTTCCCAAGTGATATTTCCATCTGCTGGACCTCCCCAAGCAACCTTCACTAATGCTATCTCTTTACCCCTTAACTGTTTCACTTCCCGATCTTCTATCCTCATAGGCAATGTTTCTACTGTCAGGTTATCTCTCACCTGTACATCATCTATTTGGATTACATGAGATGGGTCTGGAATGTATCTCCTCAACTGAGAAACATGAAAAACATCGTGCAAATTCGCAAGTATCGGAGGTAAAGCAATATGATAAGCAACTTCTCCAACTCTCTCCGTAATCTGAAACGAACCAATAAAACGCGGAGTCAACTTCTTAGATTTCAACGCTCGACCAATACCCGTCATCGGAGTAACTCTCATAAACACATGATCTCCAACACTGAATTCTAAATTCTTCCTCCTCTTATCATGATAACTTTTCTGACGACTCTGAGAAGCTCTCATCTTTTCTTGAATCAATTTAATCTTTTCAGTAGTCTGCTGAACAATCTCTGGCCCAATTATTGAACTCTCTCCAGATTCATACCAACACAAAGGCGTTCTACACCGTCTACCATACAATGCCTCAAACGGAGCCATACCAATACTCGAATGGTAACTATTGTTATAAGTAAATTCAATCAATGGCAAATAGCTATCCCAAGCTCCACCCTTCTGTTAAACACAAGCACGCAATAAATCTTCTAACGATTGAATCGTCCTCTCCGTCTGTCCATCAGTCTGAGGATGGTAAGCTGAACTCAACCTCAATTTAGTACCCAAAGCCTTCTGCAATCCTTCCCAAAATTTCAAAGTGAACCTCGGATCTCTATCTGACACAATACTAGAAGGAACTCCATGCAAACTCATTATTTCCTCAATATACAACTGTGCCAACCTCTCCATTGAGTAATCCATTCGCACCGGTATAAAATGAGCAGACTTAGTCAGTCTATCCACAACAACCCATATCGCTTCACAATTCTTAGGAGTTCTCGGCAACCCGGATACAAAATCCATAGAAATACTATCCCACTTCCATTCTGGAATAAACATCGGTTGCATAAATCCAGACGGCTTCTGATGTTCAATCTTTGATTTCTGACAGATTAAACATGCATACACAAATTCAGCTATTTCCTTTTTCATTCCCGGCCACCAAAACAATTTCTTCAAATCATGATACATTTTCGTGGCACCCGGATGAATACTCATTCCACTACGATGTCCTTCCTCTAATATACTCTTCTTGATTTCTGCAACATCAGGAACACAAACTCTATCTCCAAACCTCATAACATCATTTTCATCAATTCTAAACTCACCACCTTGACCTTGGTTGATCAATGTCAATTTATCAACTAAATTAACATCGGATTTCTGCCCGATCCTGATCTCTTCTAGAATACCACTAGTAAGTTTCAACATACCCAAACGAACACACTTCGGAGTACTTTCACAAGTTAAACTCAAATCTCGGAATTGTTCAATTAAATCCAATTCACGAACCATCATCATAGACATATGCAAGGATTTCCTGCTCAAAGCATCTACAACCACGTTTGCCTTACCAGGATGGTAATTCAAACCAAAATCATAATCTTTGAGAAATTCTAACCACCTTCTTTGCCTCATATTGATCTCTTTCTGATCGAAAAGATACTTCAAACTCTTATGATCACTATACACCTCAAATCTCGAACCATACAGATAATGTCTCCACAATTTCAAGACAAACACAACTGCTGCCAACTCTAAGTCATGAGTAGGATAGTTCCTTTCATGAACCTTCAACTGTCTCGAAGCATACGCAACTACCTGTTGATTCTGCATTAAAACACCACCTAAACCCATCAGAGACGCATCACAATAAACCACAAAAGATTCCACCGGATTCGGCAAAATCAGAATAGGAGCACTAGTCAATCTCCGCTTCAATTCTTGGAAGCCTTTCTCACAATCAGAATCCCAAATAAACGCTCGTCCTTTACGAGTCAACTTCGTCAACGACAATGCTAACTTTGAGAATCCTTCGATAAACTTTCTGTAATAACCTGCAAGACCAAGAAAACTTCTGATTTCAGAAACAGTCTTCGGCGCTTCCCACTGAGATACTGCTTCTACTTTCGTAGGATCCACAGCAATACCATTATTAGAAATCACATGTCCAAGAAAACTAACTTCATCCAGCCAGAACTCACATTTGGACAACTTTGCATACAACTTCTTATCTTTCAACAACTCTAACACAATTCGGAGATGTTCCGCATGCTCTTCGTCATTCTTGGAATAAATCAGAATGTCATCAATAAAAACCACAACAAACTTATCCAGATACGGATGAAAAATCCTGTTCATATATTCCATGAAAACACCAGGTGCATTAGTAACTCCAAACGGCATAACAGAATATTCATAATGCCCATACCTCGTTCGAAAAGCAGTCTTTTGAATATCTTCCGCTTTCACACGAATCTGATGATATCCAGATCTCAAGTCAATCTTACTGAATACACTGGCTCCAATTAGCTGATCCATTAAATCATCAATCCTCGGTAATGGATACCTATTCTTAATGGTTACCTTGTTCAATTGCCTGTAATCAACACACAGTCTCATAGAACCTTCTTTCTTCTTGACCAACAATACCGGAGCACCCCAAGGCGAAACACTTGGACGAATAAACTTCTTCTCCAGTAAATCTTCCAACTGACTCTTCAATTCAGTCAACTCAGTCGCAGACATACGATATGGCGCCATCGACACCGGTCTCGTACCAGGAATCAAATCTATAGAAAATTCTACTTCTCTCTCAGGAGGTAACTCACCAACATCATTAGGAAAGACTTCTGGAAAATCACACACCACTGGCAATTCGCCACTCCTGACCTTTCCTGTTGCATCTAACGAAGCAAGTAACATAAACACATTAGCACCGTCTTCCATTGCTTCTTGTACCTGCCTAGCAGTCATAGTCAAATTCTCGACACCAACTACTTCTGGAAAAATCACCGTCTTAGCAAAACAGTTCAGATGAACCCGGTTGACTTCCAACCAGTTCATCCCGAGGATAATATCAATTTGTTCAAGCGGTAGGCACACTAAATCCATACCGAAACCTCTACCAAAAATCCCAATAGGACAATTCCTACATACAAGCGAAGTTGTCACTGAACCCGATGCAGGAGTATCAACAACCATGCTACCTCGCATACCAGATATGTCCAGTTTCAACCTCTCAGCACAATCCAACGAAATGAAGGAATGAGTTGCACCAGTATCAATAATTGCAACTAAAGGTGTGCCATGAATAAAACACGTACCTTTAATCAATCGATCCTCTGGAGTAGTCTCAGATCCAGACAAGGCGAACACTTTTCCACCTGACTGATCCTTCCTAGGCTTAGGACACTGCGGACGAATGTGACCTTCTTCACCACAATTGTAACAAGTAACAGACTTCCCTTTGCAATCACTAGACAAATGACCAGTCTTTCCACATTTATAGCACTTCTTCTCATCACTCTTGCAATCTCGAATGTGATGACCAGACTCACCACACCTGTAGCATCTGATAGGAGCCTTAGAATCTCCCCCACTAGGCCTTTTCCAACCACCTGATCTCTGGTTATCTCTACCATATGGCTTGCCACGGTCCATATGTTGCTTTCCTCTTTTATCAACAGTCCCACGAGAGTGAGACGACCTAGTCTTGGTAATATCTTCTTCCAAGATTCTGCTACAATCCACCAGATCAGAAAATCTACGAATACGCTGGTACCTGATTCCCTGCTTAATCTCATCTCGGAGACCATTCTCAAATTTGATACATTTAGAGAATTCTCCAGCCTCATCATTGTTGTAGTGCGCATAATACTTTGCCAATTCTGTGAACTTAGTAGCATACTCACTAACAGTCAGATTGCCCTGCTTAAGCTCCAAAAACTCAATTTCCTTTCTTCCCCGAACATCTTCAGGAAAGTACCTCCTCAGAAAAGCCCTTCTGAAGTTAGCCCAAGTCAGTGCCTCTCCATCCTGAACCATTTCAGTCCTTGTTGCAACCCACCAGTCGTCGGCCTCTTCTGCCAACATATGCGTACCATATCTGACTTTCAGATCTTCAGCACAATCAATCACACGGAAAATCCTTTCGATTTCCTTCAGCCACTTTTGAGCACCTTCAGGGTCATGTGTACCTTTGAACAACGGAGGATTGTTCCTTTGGAAATTCCCTAATTGCCTATCAGCACCAATCACGCCTCCACTTGGATTTCCAGCAAGTACACCAGCTAACATCCCCAAAGCCTCAACGAGTGCAGCATCATTTCGTCCGTTACCTCTTCCAGCCATATTCCTGAGAATTAAAACATACTCCTCATTAGAATACAGTATCGACATTGTTACCTTACACTAATCGCATACAAAAGGGATGATTGACTCAAGACTCTGGTCGCAACGACCGACTATGCTCTGATACCACTATTGTAACACCCTCTAAAACCCCGAATAAAATTTCGCAAATAATAAAAATCATATTTTCAGAGTACATGTATTAACGAGGATGTCACAATTCTCTATTAATAAAAACTAGTTTCTGTCATGCATAACATAGAAGTAACTCATACATGTTTACACAGCGGAATAATTTAATTAACAAAACCAATGTTATCATATTTTCAAAATCATCAGGGATTAACACCTGGAAAATATCAACATCATATTATAACAAACATAAGGAAATAAACGATTCTGACTAAAGCAGCTCGACAGACAAACGTTCCCGGAGTTACAACTATCAGAGCATGACCCGGACAATACTTAAACGGAAATAATACTAGAAACAACAAGCCTTCGCCAAGCACCTGAACGAAGCTCCTCAATCTGAAATATTCAACAGTAAGGGTGAGCATCTCAACTATACATTTGATTATAAGATCATAACAATCAATGCAGAAAACCATAAGCATCACCCAAACAGTTAGCATGTTTCATAGTTTACGAAAACCTTTACAATTCATATATTCATAATATGTCACTTTTCATACTTATAATTACATCAAACATCCTTAACAATTTAGCAGCAATACATGCATACAATCAATTAAATACAACATTGGAAAATCATCCATTCATGTTATATTCAATATAATGCAACACACCCATGCATGTGGTACCATTTTACCGCCCCATTAAATCTCGGGTCACGGATAACTCACCGTTCCATTATATCGCGGACACGACTACCACCTCAACGTTCCATTAAATCACTGACACGTATATTGGCCACCATGTTAATTCCACACAATGGGAATTAACAAATGCAACATGATATGTAAAGTATGTAACACTCAGCATACTATTAACATCAATCAACATATCATGCAACATCAACAACGTCAATCATAACAGGATATGGATAGCATGTAATCACTCAGCATACTATTAAACATCAATCATATCAAGTTATATCATAATTCATGCTTGATAACGTCATCTAAAAGCATGACAATAAGATCCATATAGTGTTGGTATCATAACATACAATCGTTATTCGATACAAGTATAAATCAACACCAGGAAATCAATAAACAGCATATGCAAAACATATCAAAAACTGCGCATCAAAACAGGATCAATCCCGTACACAACAGCATGCACAGAAAACAAAATTCAGAAAACAACACAGCAGGTTTAACACGGGTGCCCGTGTAAATCAACACTGCCCGTGTGGAAATGTGTCCAGAAAACACGTTATTTTGCCAATACAGGGGATCAACACGGGTGCCCGTGTGAATAAACACGGCCCGTGTTGAAATGTGTCTGGAAACACATTTTTTTGGCAACACAGTGGATCAACACGGGTGCCCGTGTGAAACAACACGGCCCGTGTTGATGAGCGCGAGCCAGATTTTTCCTGAACCTGCAGCAGCTCAGAACAGCAGCCAAACGCGAAAAATGCCAGCCAAAACGTGTATTTCGGTACCTAACGACATCAATTTTGTATAACTCAAAACCACACATCAATTCCATAATTACCAACAATTATCATAGTAACCTTAAAAGTGATTATTCGTCCTTTTGGGGAAATCTGATAATATTGAGGTTATCCCTAGGACATCTAAGGTAAAGTCACGATCATATAGTTTCGATCTAAATCCACACTGGGGATTAATTTCTTAATCGATTCACAACCTTTAGGGAACCTAATCTCTTCCAACAAAATTCGACCCTAAAGTTATCAATCACTAAGAACATCAGAGAAAATGGGGTTATCCTACGGTTACCCAACCAATTGCATCTAAACCCATAATCAAATATAAATTGAGTGGTAGCCCCCCTTACCTTATCAAATTGCAGCTTGAGTTCTTTGAGCGATGTTCTTCGTTCTTCGCACCTTCAGAGCTCTGCTTCCCAAATTTCCCAAATTCTGTGTTATCGTGAATAATGAGAAAAATAACTTGAGTTCCAAAACATAACCTTATTTCTTTTGCACCCCCACTCTTTACTAACGACATCCAAGCCCAATAACTTAAAAACCCAATATTTCTTATTTCTTTTATTTTCTTCAATATTCCAAAATAAATAATTCTTTTTATTTTATTAACTCCAATAAAATAATTTTCCCATTAAAATAAATCAAATAATTACAACTGGGTGTTACAACCACTAGCAGGATAGTCTTCTTTATCCCATTCACTACTGCAAAGAAAAATAAAATCTCGTAGAACCAGCACATCCTCTTGGAGAAGGATGGTATACTCTAGTGTTGTACCCCAAAATTTTCCGTCTCATTTCTTAAGGAATTTCCTTACAAGGATTTTCAAAAGTTCAAATTTGCACAAGTACAAGTGGGATTTCAAGCATCAAATCAAAGAAGAGCATGCCTGCTTCGATTTCACATCCTTCAGTTGGGTTTTTGGCCTCTTTCAATGTAAGCTTGGCTTACATCCTTCGATTGGGCATTGGCCCCTAACATGCTTGCTTTGATTCACAAAGCATTAGCTATCTGCATGCAGCCTTCGATTGAGTAATAACATATTTCTTTAATGATTCGATCCATAAAGCCAGGGGCTCCCACCATTCTAGCATACACAAGGCAAATGCTTCCATGTGCATTCATGTTAACACCCACATGGCTTTGGCTATCTTCATGTTAGCTCTGACTGGGAAAAGTCTCCCATTGAAACAACTTGCTTTCGATCTACAAGGGGAACGCCTATCTTTATACAAATCTCATTGGGACAAGAAGAGACCTCTTGCATGTAAGCTTCGATTACACTAGTGACTCCTTACAAGTTGGCCTTTGGTTCACATGGCAAGAGCCTCCTGTAACCTCCTTCGATTCAAAGGGGAAAAAGCCTCCTATAGCCTCCTTCAATTCAAATGGGAAGGACCTCCTATTGGTGTCCTTTGATTCAGAAGGTAGTGGCTTCATACTGGTTCCCCTTCGATTCAGAGTAAAATGACCTTATGAGAGCTTCCTTCAATTTAGAAGGCAATTGCCTTCTGAAATTTTTCCTTTAATCCACAAAGCAGGGACCTATCTCATGCATCTTTCGTTTCGGTTTGTGGTTTCCTTCGAATTCAAGTTTAGGTTACATATTTCTTTTGGCCATATGACCTCTTGCAGGCATGTTTTGAATGGACAATGGTTCTTCATGTAAGCTTTCGTTTGAGGAAAGGCCTCTTGCATGTTTTCTTGGAGTCACGAAGGAATGGCCTCCCATAGATTTCCTTCGACTCAAAAGCCAATGTTTTTGTATGGTTTTCCAAATTCACAAGGCAAAAATTCCTCTTCATGCTATTGCCCCAAAGCATGTAGCCTCTGCATGTAAGCTTTGATTGAAGCAATGGCCCCTTACAATGTTTGTTTCGATTCAGGAAACAAATGTTTCTTTCCTGCTTTGTTTCAAGTCACAAGGCAGGAACTTCCCTCATGAATTGGCCATTTTTATACTAGTTTTTGAATAGACAATATCTCCCTTTGAAATAGCTTGTTTTGATTCCACCTTCGAAAATCTTCAACACACAATTTCTACACTATGACACATAATTGTTGTCCCATTCGAAAGACATACTATGGTGGAAAATTCGAAGGACTGGCAAGACGTACCTGGATGTCCCAATCGAATGGCATATTTTGGTGGCCCATTCAAGGGGCATACATTTGGCCCCTTTGAAGGATGCATAAAAAGGTCCCATTCGAAAGACACATATTGGGTGAAAATCAAATAGTGTTGTCTGAAGAAGAATCTGGTCGAAGGTTGGAACTAGGTGGCAAAACAAAAGGTTGAATCATCCAAAGATGCTTGCTATCCAGAGTCCTATGTGCTGCCAAGTACAAGCCTGCTATACTGGCCATAACACTCCAAAACTGCTACAAAGCAGTCCTGCAATGCTGTCCCTATTCTTGCACCAAAATGGCATACAAGATTGCACCTCGAAGACTACAAGAATAACATACCCAATTTGTTCAAATTTCTTTTGTTTTCCCTCACAAAATCATCTATAAATAAGAGCCTCCACCATTAACATACCAAATTTATTCAAATTTCTTTTGTTTTCCCTCCCAAACATCAACCAAAATCATCTATAAATAAGAGCCTCCACCACACATCTTAGGGGACCTTGATAGTTGAAAAACTTTTGTTGTGAAAAATTATCAATTTCTCAAAACTCTCAAGAACTATCAAACATTGTAAAATATTCCCAAACACTCTAACTCTGGAAAAAACTCAGATCCTTTCATACATTAGCGAACCCTTTGATCCACTCCTCAACTACCAGATAACCTACCTTTGACCCATTCCCCAACTATAGCATAATAGTCTTTTGATACACTCCCTAGACCGTTTTATAATAACCTTCGATTCACTCACCACCACCATCACACTCTCTTTCGATTCAGTGACTTCCCAAACCATGCAGTAACTGAAATAGCTCCAGGAAGATTCTAGTGAAACTCCATCCACCACCAAGGAAGTCACCTACAACTCTTTCGATTAAGAACTTCAAGAGGTAAGTTCACTTTAAACTTGGAACACTTTCATTTAAATATAGTTTATACATACCAATAAAAGGAAAATGTAGATATCCCATTTAGGAAGTTGACCATGCCCTAACTTTTGATCCTCATTGCCTGTATGTTGAAAGTCTCAATCCTGATTAGTTAGACTTTGGATTTTGGTGCCCAATAATCTTGTGGTAACCTCTGGCCTGTAGATTTCAAAAGTTATACTTGTTAGTTGCATTTTCAAGTTTAGATAATTTCTTTGTATCCTTCGAAGGGCTAAGCATTAAAGCTTTTCGAATCTCAACCTGTGAGCTCTGCATTCCTACAATCGAAGGAGGCAGCAAGGAGTTTGAAGCGAAGATTGCACCCCATGCTAATTTCTAGGCCAATAGAAAGAATCAGAAAAGGACGAAATCGAAGGGCGCTCATACTGGTTCCTAGACCCAAATTGAAAGAGGCCAGGAAGAGAAGAATCAAAGGGTGCTGCTTCCTGAATCGAAAAGCTTATCTTCCTTTCTTTTATTTTGTTTTGTCTTTACATTTTCTTGTTATTCAGTATGGTTGTAATAGTTTAGGATATTTTATTTTCTGCATTTTTATTGCTTTATACAAATGTTACTAATTAGGATGTATGGCAAGATAAAACCAACAAGTAGACAACCTAAAAACCAAACACTAAATGCATGAAATCAAACACACTTTGCACACATGCACCTCTAGGGTAATCTCACTTGTTGCCTCGGAAAATAGTCATGTCCCTCGAATATGGGCGTTATAGCAAAGACCATCGATAAAAGATCGTAGTCCCTCGATGTTGCCTTCGGTAAATGATCTAGTCCCTATACGAAATTGCTAAATCGTCTCATAGGTTGCCTTCTATGACTATACAAATGACCCATGCCCGTCCCTTCACATCCAATAATGGGGCTTCTTATCAAATCAATGGTAAGATAACAACATCTAAGGGAGGAGGTAAATAATGCTAGGCCTTTTTGAGTAGGTAGGATACTCGTAGTTGCTTGCTTGCTCACAACAAAAACATTTTTCCATGCCAACACTTTCAATTGAAACATTTTCAAAAGACAAAGCTCTTTTTACGCATTCTTATAGAGACGAGAATCATTACAAAGGCAGTTTTCAAAATCCCTTTCAAAAAATATCTTCCCCAAACACCTTTTTGAACTATTTTCAAAACCAACACTTTGTACGCATTCTTATAGAAACGAGAATCATTACAAAGACATTTTCAAAATATTTTCAAACCCACACCACAAAGCACATTTTTAAACAAAGCTAGTGATCTAGCAAGAAACTAAGAGACTGTAGATAACTACGGATGAAAAGGGTGCTAACACCTTCCCTTTTCACAACCTACCCCCGAACTCAAGAAATAATCTCGAAAGGTCTTTCCTGTTCTTTTCACCCTTTCCTTATTAGATAAAAGAAAAGTCAGTGGCGACTCTTACTATCTGCAACAATTACGATCAAACGCAAAAACACCAAGTTAGTTCTCCCAGCATATTAAAGAATTGGCGACTCTGCTGGGGACTTAATTAAAAGTGGAGTTACCTTAGGGCTAGATCACCTTTACTTGCTTTATTTGTTTGACTTGTTTGCTTTACATTATGGTTCCTTGTTTGGGTTTGTTTTGATCCTCTACCCGGATCTGGGGCACCTTTTAGGTAAGTATACATAAATTGTGGAAACTGTGCGGGGTATACTAACATGGTTAAAGCAATATCTTTGTTAGTGTGACATATTTGTTGGTACCGGTAGCCCTTGATTAGTCAAGGGAATACAGGGCCGCTGTGTGGTGTCATGAAGCACTAACTAACTTTAGAACCTTAATTGAACAACTTGGCCATTAGGAAGTAGTGAGGTAGTCGGCTTTGGTGCAGTCTGAAGTTGGTTGATACTCAATACTATGCTCTTTGAGATTAGACTTTCGAGATATTTCGGTCGCTAATAAAGAGGCTTGTGCTGAAAAATGCCCGATAAAGAAAGATCAGTGATATTGAGATCCCCTAGATCCTGTTTACTTTCTAGGACAGGTTGAACCAACTAAACTTAAAGAGGGTACTTACCTATGAACTTCATGCAAGCCTAAACCTAAGGATTTGTTTGATTTTCTTATGTATATACTTTTACATAACATCATGACATCATACCATAGCATTTTACACTAACCATTTCAAGGATTTCGAGATTCATCTTTGTTCTGTTTTGTAGGACATGACTTCCACTCGTAGGAATACGATCCAAGTCAATCTTGTATGAGTACCTTTTCAACTCAAAGAATTAGCATCAAGGGTCCCTGAGAATTACCCGTTCACCAAAAGAAATTGATGACTTCTCAACCTGGTTACCTCAGGCTTTGATGAAGACATGGCGAAAGTGCTTTTCCAGTTCTTCGACCCTTTGCACCATTTCTTTACCTTCCACGATTACCAACTTGTTCCTACTATGGAAGAACTCTCTCAACTCATGGGAATTCATATTCTCGATCAATTACCTTTCAACGGTATTGAAAGAGACCTGAGCCCTGAGGAGATTGCTCGAGCTTTACACTTGCAACAATCCAACGTCACGGCTAACTGGGAAACAAGAAGTGGCGTCAAAGGGTTTCTAGCCAAGTTCCTGTTGGAAAAGGCTCAAGACTGTTGGAACACTATGGATTTACAAGCCTTTAAAGAAATATTGGCTCTTCTCATCTATGGGATGGTACTATTTCCTAATCCTAACCAACTTATAGATGTGAATGCAGTCAAAATTTTTATAACTCGCAATCTGGTGCCTACTTTGTTAGGATATATCTTGAATTCTCTCCACTCTCGCACCATGAAGAGAAGGGGGACCCTCATGTGTTGCACTCCTCTGTTGGCTAGGTGGTTTGTTTCGCACCTACCCCGATCTATTGTGAAGAACGAGCAAGGCTTGAGATGGTCCAATTGGTTTATGTCACTCAGACATTCGGATATTCACTGGTGTTCTTGATCCTTGGAGGACATTACTATCACCTACCATTGTGGGGAATTCCCTAATGTCCCTCTTCTTGGAATTATGGGAGGTATCACTTACAACCCTTGCCTGGATTTGCGACTGTTTGGGTATGCACGAAGAGATGGTCCTCATGATGCGCTCATCCAAGGTGTGGTATTTGACTACGAGAGCGATGACCAAGGCTACCGTCAAAGGTTTATACAGGCTTGGAGAATGGTAAACAAAGTGGATAGTAAGACATTGGGACACAAAAATTCTATTCCGCTTGAGCCTTACCTTAGGTGGATACGAACTCGTGCTCAGAGTCTCGTAATTCCTTACCCCTCCATCCTACCTGTCATCATGGAGCGTGTCGCTGAAGGAAATGTTCCATATACTGTCCTTTATCCTAACATGCCTACCTCTCTTGAAAATTTGCAAAATGATTGGATTCAGCTAAAGGAAGAGCGAGACACCTTCGAGGCCCAGTTCCACGCGAGTGAGAAGAAAGTTTTGGAGCTTACGAGACAACTTCATGAAGAGCGAAGTTTGAATGCCTATATTGCGCCAAAAAGGATGCACTCGACCTTTTTGTCTTAGGAGTTTATTTTGTGTTTATTTCCTCCCTTGTAAGCCCAAGAGGCATGATGTAATCAACTTTGATTTATTAATACAATGTGTGTTTCCTTTTGTCTAAGAAAATTTAAATCTCCTAATTTCCTTTAAATCATTTGCATATACATTTTCATTCATCAGAACACAAACAATTTTTTCATAACAGGTTTCCTTATCTTTCTACTGTTTATTTCAGTAAGATGGATATTGAACAGACAATAAAGGATCTTCAAGCGCATAATGCTCAATTCCAACAAATGTTCCTGGCTCTGGCTAAAGGACAAGAGGACCTGAAGGCTCTCATGATCAAAGATAATAAGAAAAAAGAAAATAAACCAGTCGGTGTTTTGAATTTGGGAAGAAGGTTTAGAGGACCGACCAAGCAAGCTCTAGATTTCGCAACCTCGTCAGGTGAGGGAGATAATCAAGAAGGTAATAATAAGGAAGGATATGACAACCCAGAGTCTGAGGAAGATGAAGCTGACTACTCTGAAGAATATTATCCTCATGTTGATGATAAATATAAACAGTTGAACGATCGCCTCAATGCTATGGAGACCCAGAGGGTACCCAGACTTGATTTTGAAGAGCTAGGACTGGTCTCAGGGGTGGTCATCCCGCAGAAATTCAAGGACCCCACGTTTTCTAAGTATGACAGTGTCTCTTGTCCTAAGCTGCATTTAAGGTCATACGTCAGGAAGATTCAACCCCATACTACTAATAGGAACCTATGGGTACATTTCTTCCAAGAAAGTTTGTCAGGGGCGTAGTTGGATTGGTTCTATCAGTTGGAAGGAACCAACATTCGCAATTGGGAAGATCTGGATGCTAATTTTTATAAGCAATACCAGTATAATGCTAACCTAGCTCCAACTTGTACACAATTGCAAAGTATGTCTATGGGTTCTGGCGAAGGTTTCAAGAATTATGCCCAGAAATGGAGGGATCTTACGGGAAGAGTCCAGCCCCCTTTATCTGATAGAGAGCTGGTGGATATGTTCTTGGGCACATTGTTTGGTCCATTCTTCAACCATCTGATTGGAAGCTCTTCAGTCGGGTTTACTGAGCTGATCTTGACTGGTGAGCGGGTAGAAGCCGGTATTAAGAGTGGCAAGATTCAAAGGGATGCATCCTCAAGTACGATGAAGAAACCCTTCACTGGAAAGAAGGAGGTCAGTTATGCTTATGGCCAGAGAAATCAAAACAAAACTAAACATCGTCTAACGGTAGGGGCTGTTATGATCTCCAATCCTGTATCAAATCAACAGCGAAACCATCAACGTAGGCCGTATGTGCCCATAAGACAATTCACCCGAATCAACATGACCTTGTCCTAGATTTTGCCACATCAATTGAAATCCAATCTTGTGACTCTAAAGGAAGCTCCTAAGAACCCCAATACCGCTTCTCTCTGCTACAACCCGAACACTCGATGTGCCTATCATTCTAAAAGACAGGGCATGATACAAAAGATTGTTGGACTCTGAAAAATAAGGTGCAAGACCTCATCGAGGCAAAATGGATTGAGTTTGACCTTCCAGAGACACCTAATGGAATAACAGCCCCAATGCCCAAACATGGCCAATGTGTCAATGTTGTTGATGAAGATCGTTTTGTTTCCTCCGTGGGTGAATTAACAACTCCTCTTATGATTGTTAAAGAAAATCTGTTGCGAGTCGGTTTATTCCCAGGATGTGGTGAAGGTTTCCACTTATGTATGTCTCTACCAGATGGCTGTTTGTTGTTAAAAATGGGCATCCAATGTTTAATGGTTAACAAAGGAATTTTATTCGAAAAAATTCCCATTACAAGAAGTTGTTGTGAAGATGTCTCTATAATCACCATTTCCGAAAATCCTCCCAGGGTCTCCACCAAAAGACCCGTCAGGATTACATATATTCCCAAGTTTTCTCCCTTGATCATCACCATGTCGGGGCCAATACCTTATTCCTCAGATAAAGTTGTTCCCTGGAAAAAAGGGGCTGACGTTTACTACCATGGCGTCAAGCAAGACCTATTGGCTATTGAAGACAAAGTTGCTGAAGATACTGATCCTGACGTCGACAATATTGTCGGGACTAATAAAATTACGAGAAGCGGAAGAGTTTTATCTCTTGAGATCTCTCCAAAAACTTGTGCTATTCCTGTGATTATTCCTGCTGCTGCTCCTATCAATATTCCCATTGTTACTCCTACTGTTAGTCTTGCTGTTATTCCTGCTACTGAGTCGGCCGAGACACGGGGAAAAGAGGTATTGGTTGAGCCTGTCCAGACGAAGGCGCATCCAGAAGTCACCCTTGAGGCTTCTAAAAGGGAAATTGAAGAGATATTAAAGATAATCAAGAAAAGTGATTATAACATCGTGGAGCAGTTGTGGCAGACCCCCTCAAAATTATCAATGTTGGCCTTACTTTTGTGCTCTGAGGCCCACGCTAAGGCTTTGGTAAAATTCCTAAAGTCTGCCCACGTGCCCCAAGAGACCTCTGCTAATCAATTTGAGATTTGCATGGCCAGCTTGACCGTTGATAATGGATTGGGTTTTTCTGATGCTGATTTAACCCCCAAGGGAAAGAAACACAATGATTCCCTACATGTCTCTATTGAGTGTAGGGGCACTACATTAGCCCATGTTCTGGTGGATACAGGTTTGTCGTTGAATGTCTTACCCAAGAATGCTCTTGACCGGTTAGATTGCGAAGGACTCACATTGAAGCCCAACAACATTATGGTGAGGGCCTTCGATGGTTCTAAAACAATGGTGCACAGGGAGGTGGACATCCCTATCAAAATTGGTACTTATACTTTTGATTCAACCTTATATGTGATGGATATCCACCCATCTTATTCTTTTTTATTGGGTCGACACTGGATCCATGGGGCTGGTGCAGTTACTTCTACCCTGCATCAGATGTTGAAGTACCCAGTCAAGGAAAAAATTATCACAATCCATGGGAAGGAGGAATACATGGTTAGCCACCTGAACTCTTTCAGGTATGTTGAAATTAACGACGAGTTCATTGAGACCCCCTGTCCGAATTTTGATGAAGTTCCATAGACGGCTGTTGTAACCAAGACTGCTACTAAGGTTCCGAAGATTAGCAGACCTCCATTGAAAATGGCTTCTCTGAAGGATGCTAAAGCAATAGTTGAGGAAGGCGGATGTACCATTTGGGGTTAACTTCGGGACATTCCCTAAAAAGCTAACAAGTTTGGTTTGGGTTTTACTTCGGAGGCCCAAAGAGCTGTTCAACGTGCTCGCGCTGGGGTCCGCCATTAAGCATAAACAATCATGGAGTCAATGCGTTGGAAGACAGTGATAGCGACTGTGACATGAACGAGTGGATTTTCCCAACCATCAGGGGTGGACTCAACAATTGGGAGGCCAAATATTTTGTTCCTATTACTTTTATTCAAGAGTTATTGTCTTTTAACTTTTGGACATGTAATATTTAAGAAATTGGTACTTTAAAACCTTGTGTCTTACCCGAGGCATACTGGTCTATCTGTGAAGGTTATTACTTCATATTCATATGTCATTAATAAATCACGGGACATTTTTGCATGCAAACTTTACGCTCATTGTCTTTCTTTTTCTACATTTTACTTTATAAAAAATATCTCTGCTCTTACACACACTCACATATCAAAATGAAGATCCACATCCACTCTGGATCCCCTTGGTAACGGTTCTGCTATTGCCAATTATGACTTTGAAAATCCGATCTAACAAGCCGATGATGAAGGTGAGGAAGATTGTGAGGTACCATGGGAACTTGCCAGACTGTTACAACAAGAAGAAAGGGCAATACAGCCCCACGAAGAGCCAGTTGAGACAGTAAACTTGGGTACTGAAGAGGACAAGAAGGAGGTCAAGATAGGTTCTAATCTAGAGCATAGTGTTAAGGAGCCTTTAATTCAGATGCTACATGACTATGTTAAAATCTTTGCCTGGTCATACAAAGACATGCCAGGACTCGACACTAATATCATGGTCCATCGTCTGTCGACAAAAGAAGACTTCCCTCCCGTGAAACAAAAGGTTCGTCATATGCGGCCAGAGATGTCAGAAAAGTTCAAGGATGAAGTCATGAAACAGTTCAATGCGGGTTTCTTAGCTTTCACATCTTATCCATAATGGGTTTCTAATGTTGTTCTAGTACCTAAGAAGAACGGTAAGGTACATATGTGTGTGGATTATAGAGACTTGAATAGGGCAAGTCCCAAGGATGACTCCCCTCTTCCCCATATCGATGTTCTGGTTGAAAACACCGCAAAACACAAGGATTTCTCCTTCACAGATGGTTTCTCCGGGTACAATCAGATCAAAATGGCACTTGAGGATATGGAGAAAACGACCTTCGTCACGCAGTGGGGAACTTTCTTCTACAAATTTATGCCATTTGGGTTAAAGAACACAGGGGAAACCTATCAGCGTGCCATGGTATCTTTGTTTCACGATATGATCCATCACGAGATAGAGGTCTACGTTGATGATATGATAGCTAGATCTCAAACTGAAGAGGAACACCTTGACCAACTGCAGATGCTATTTGAAAGACTGAGGAAATACAAATTGAGGTTGAACCCAAATAAATGCACCTTTGGAGTAAGATCCAGTAAGCTCTTAGGCTTCATTGTCAGCGGCAAAGGTATTGAAGTAGACCCCATAAAGTTAAAAGCAATACAAGAAATTCCAACTCCTCTCAGTAAGAAGGAAGTTAGGGGATTCTTGGGACGTCTAAACTACATCGCCAGATTCATTTCCCATCCAACCCCTACTTGTGAGCCAATCTTCAAATTTCTAAAGAAAGATCAAGTGGTGAAATGGAATAACGACTGCCAGGCTGCCTTTGACAGGATCAAGGAGTACCTTCAAGAGCCTCCAATTTTGATGCCGCCCGTTGAGGGAAAACCTCTGATCATGTACTTAACAGTTTTGGAAAATTCAATGGGGGTGTGTGCTAGGGCAGCATGACGAGTCTAACTGAAAAGAGCATGCAATATACTACCTGAGAAAAAAGTTTACCCACTGTTAAACCAGATATTCACTACTCGAGAAAACTTGTTGCACTCTGGCATGGGCTTCTCGCCGGATAATACAATATATGTTGACTCACACCACCTTATTAATATCTAAGATGGATCCTATCAAATACATATTTGAGAAGCCCGCCCTCTCTGGAAGAATAGTAAGATGGCAAATGGTCTTGACCGAATACGACATTCAGTACACTACCCAAAAACAAATAAAAGGAAGTGTACTAGCTGATCATTTGGCTCATCAGATTGTGGATGACTATCAATCCATGAACTTTGAATTCTCGAACAAGGACATCATGTTGGTGAATGATTGTGAAGAAATTAGACCGTATGACGGACCTGAACAAGGATTCCGATGGACTAAGGTTTTTGATGGAGCTTCCAACGCACTCGGCAATGGCATCAACACTGTGATCATATCTCCCGAAGGCTGTCAGACTCCTTTCACTTCCAGGATGTGTTTCAATTGTACCAACAATATGGCTGAATATGAAGCGTGCATTATGGGTCTCAAAGCTGCTATAGATTTGGGGATCAAATCCTAAGTGTATTTGGAGACTCGGCCTTAGTAATCAGTCAGATCAAAGAAGAATGGGACACGAAGCATCCTAATCTCATCCCTTAAAAAGAACATGTGTTTACACTGATCCCACATTTTGAAGAAATTAGCTTTGAGCATTTTCCACAAGAGGAAAATCAACTAGCGGACGTGCTAGCTACTATGTCATCCATGTTCAAAATCAGGTGGGATAATGAGGCTCCTCAAATCACTATTGCAGGATGGATAAACCAGCATACTGTCATGAGATTGATACTGAAAAAGTAATGGACAAACCTTGGTTCCATGAAGTTAAAAGATATCTCGAGGCCCAAGAATATCCTGAGGGAGCTTCAATCAATGATAAGAAGTTCCTAAGAAGGTTCTCTGCTAAGTTCTTCCTCAGTAACGGAACCCTCTATAAGCGCAACCACGACTCTACTTTGCTTCGGTGCATAGACAAGAGTGAGGCAGAAAAGATTATGGCTTATTTACACGAAGGTACCTTTGGAACCCATTCTAGTGGGCACACGATAGCTAAAAAGATCCTACGGGCAGGATACTATTGGTCCACTATGGAAGCAGATTGTTATCAGCATTCGCGAATTTGTTAGAAATGCCAGATCTATGCTAATAAAGTACATGTGCCACTGGTTCCTTTGAACGTCTTGACCGCTCCCTGGCCATTTGCAATGTGGGGCATCGTCATGATTGGGGAGATCAGACCTACAACTTCAAATGGACATTGTTTCATCCTCGTCGCCATCAATTACTTCACAAAATTGGTCGAGGCGACTTCATTTGCTTCTGTTAACAAGAATGTTATGGCCCGATTCCTTAAGCATAATCTTATCTGTCGGTATGGTATTCCGGAAAGAATAATTACAGATAATGGTACCAATCTCAATAATACTATGATCACTGGACTATACGCGTAATTCAAAATCCAACATCATAACTCTTCTCCTTATCGGTCGAAAATGAATGGTGCTATTGAAGCCGTTAATAAAAACATCAAAAAGATCATACAGAAGATGACAGTGACCTATAAAGACTGACATGAGATGTTACCGTTTGCTCTCCATGGTTACCGTACCACGGTGCGCACATCAACATGGGCAACTCCTTTCTCTTTGGTATACAGTATGGAAGTTGTCCTACCAATTGAAGTCCAGATACCTTCTTTGATAATCATGAAGGATGCTGGTTTAAATGAAGACGAATGGATTAAACTCGACTTGAACAATTGAACCTGATTGGTAAGAAGAGGCTCGCGGCTGTCTGCCATGGTCAGATGTACAAAAAATGTATGATTAAAGCTTTTGACAAGAAGGTAAGATGTCAGATATATTAGGCTGGTGACTTAGTAATCAGGCGCATCATACTGCCGCAAGGTGATCCCAGGGGAAAATGGACTCCTACATATGAAGGACCATTTGTGATCAAGAACATATTTTCTTGTGGAGCTATGATTTTAACCACTATGGACGGTGACGACCTTCCGCACCCTGTAAACGTGGACATAGTTAAAACATACTACACATGAAAAAGACCCGCTAGGTTGACTGGCCTAGGAAAAAATTAGGGATATACATAAAAAAATATGTACATCTGGCAAGTTGAAAACCTGAAAAGGAGGCGTGGACAAAAAAGGGTATCCCGGTGGATTGAAAACCCGAAGAGGCGGTCCAGGCAAAAGTTAGGGATTTAAAGCGTATAACTATGTCCCACTGGATCACCTTACAACCAACCTTCAGTATCAACTATCAAACTCAAACAGTACTAATCAAATCCAATCAGCTTCGGACAAGCAGCAAAGGGATAAGACACTCGAAGACATAAAGGCAATAGAAGAATGGGAACCCCATGGGATTATGTCACATAGCTGTCTTTCTTTGTATTAGTTTTCATTCTTACAACGACATTCCCTTACTAGGATGTTCGTATCTTTGTACAAAAATGCTTATTCAAGTTAATATAAAGCTATTCCTTTGAAAGTACAAAACTATTTATTTTTATTTTCCTGTTTTGTTTGCAAAAACGTCCAGTGATTATTTTTGAACATATACATTTGAACGTGATTAATACTTACAAATATACACATAAAAAATAAAATAAAACAGAAAGACAGATACTAATGGCTTTAAGAAACATGACAATGTCTGAAGGCCATTCCATAGAATCCCCGCAGGTACTTTCTCCAGCAAGAACAGAGGCAGAGACATCCTGCTACAAGGTCACTTCCATATCTTCAATATATATCCTAATGATGTCAAGTACTCTCATATCCCCGGCAGAGCAAAATTTCCAATTACTACTCCAAAACTCTCCAGTGAAGTCGCCAAGTTTATCAGGATTCCCAAGAAGGATTTCACAAAATCCCTAAGTAAGTTCATGGAATTTCCCTTCTTCAACAGAGTCCATTTCTCTAAACAACGGAAACCCATATATCAACACTTCAACTTCAACAAAATATGAAGACTTACACTCCTCATCCCCAGCAGCAGTCATGGATTTTTTCCCCAACTCGGCGACACCGTAGTAGAACAACTGATATGTTCTTACATTGCTTTCATACATCATAGCATCGATAACACAAATACATATATCATAATCTCATTTATTTTGAGAACATTATTAGTCGATACATCTCATGCACATGTCACTGCACACAGTTGACTCATTACCTTTTTCAGGAAAGTTAGCAAGCAAACAAATATCATTACCAATTTTCTTAAATTCCAGATTAATACCTAACCCAGGACAGGACAATTATCTGTGAAAAAATTGATTATAGATCAATTCCCGAAACCGGATGGGATGACCATCTACATGACAAAAACTTTATTCAAGACCTCTGCTCGATCAGTTAAAACTGATCAATGGTTTATCCTAATATTGTTCCGGTATACACTTTCTCTGGTTCAAATAGACCGCTCCAAAGATTTATTCTGATTCTTTTTCAATTAAAGACTTTTCAGACCTCTGCTGGTTCAGTTTAAACCAATCAATGGTTTATCCTGATTCCGTTCCAATATACACTTTCTCTGCTTCAAATAAATGACTCCAAAGATTTATTCTGATTCTTTTCCAGTTAAATACTTTTCAGACCTCAGCTGGTTCAGTTTAAACTGATCAATGGTTTATCCTGATTCCGTTCCAGTATACACTTTCTCTAGTTCAAATAAATCTCTCCGATGATTTATTCTGATTCTTTTCCAGTTAAAGACTTTTCAGACCTCTACTGGTTCAGTTTAAACTGATCAATGGTTTATCCTGATTCTGTTCTGGTATACACTTTCTCTGGTTCAAATAAATTGCTCCAAATATTTATTCTATTTTATTTTTCAGTTAACGATTATTCAAACCTCTGCTGGTTCAATTTAAATCAATCAATGGTTTATCCTGATTCCATTTCGGTAGACAATGTCTCTGGTTCAATTTAAATCGACCAAAGATTGATTCTGATTCTTTTCCAGTTGAAGTCGAGCTTAGACTTAGTCTAATTTCTGTTAAACAATCACTTCTGGGTGGCATCTATAAAGCCCATCACCGCCAACTCTCCAAATGCCATCTTTAAGCCCATTCACTACACAATCAACCACCACATTATCGAGTGCAAATTTCTGGACACTCTAGTGTTCAATCATCTTCCACCTTCAAGTCACGAATGACATGACTCTCCAATCTAACTCTTCAGGTTTAAGAAGATTGAACAAGGGAAGCTATTGTACCCCAACATTTTCCCTCTCATTTCTCAAGGCATTTCCTTACAAGTATTTTCAAATTTTCAAATTTTCACAAGTACAAGTGGGTTTTCTAGCATCAAATAAAAGAAGAGCATGCCTGCTTCGATTTCACATCTTTCGGTTGGGTTTTTGGCCTCTTTCGATGCAAGCTTGGCTTACATCCTTCGATTGAGCATTGGCCCCTGACATTCTTGCTTTGATTCACAAAGAATTAACTATCTGCATGCAGCCTTCGATTGAGAAATAACACCTTTCTTGCATGCTTCAAACCACAAAGCCAGGGGCTCCCACCATGCTAGCATACACAAGGTAAAGGCTACCCTGTGCATTCATGTTAACACCCACAGGGCTTTGGCTATCTTCATGTTAGCTATGACTGGGAAAAGTCTCCCACTGAAACAACTTGCTTTCGATCTATAAGGGGAACACATATCTTTATACAAATCTCATTGGGACAAGAAGAGACCTCTTGCATGTAAGCTTCGATTACACTAGTGACTCCTTATAAGTTAGCCTTTGGTTCACATGTCAAGAGCCTCCTGTAACCTCCTTCGATTCGAAGGGGAAAAATCCTCCTATAGCCTCATTCGATTCAAATGGGAAGAACCTCCTATTGGTGTCCTTCGATTCAGAAAGTAGTGGCTTCATACTGGTTTCCCTTCGATTCAGAGTAAAATGACCTTCTGAAAGCTTCCTTCAATTCAAAAGGCAATGGCCTTCTGAAAGTTTTCCTTTAATCCACAAAGCAGGGACCTCCTACGTGCATATTTCGTTTGGGTTTGTGGTTTCCTTCGAATGCAAGTTTGGGTTACATCTTTCGTTTGTCCATATGACCTCTTGCAGGCAAGTTTTGAGTGGACATTGGTTCTTCATGCAAGCTTTCGTTTGAGCAAAGGCCTCTTGCATGTTAGCTTAAAGTCACAAAGCGATGGCCTCCCGTAGCGTTCCTTTGACTCAGAAGCCAATGTTTTTGCATGGTTTGCCTAATTCACAAGGCAAAAATTCCTTCTCATGCTAGTGCCCCAAAGCAGGTGGCCTATGTATGTAAGCTTCGATTGAAGCAATGGCCCCTTACAATGTTTGTTTCGATTCAGGAAACAAAGGTTTCTTTCCTGCTTTGTTTCAAGTCAAAAGGCAGGAACTTCCCTCATGCATTGGCCATTTTTATACTAGTTTTTGAATAGACAATATCTCCTTTTGAAATAGCTTGTTTTGATTCCACCTTCGAAAATCTTCAACACACAATTTCTATACTATGACACATAATTGTTGTCCCGTTCGAAAAACATACTATCATGGAACATTCGATGGACTGGACAGATGTACATGGATGTCCCAATCGAATGACATATTTTGGTGGCCCATTCAATGGGCATACATTTGGCCCCTTCGAAGGATGCATAAAAAGGGCCCATTCGAAAGACACATATTGGGTGAAAATCAAATAGTGTTGTTTAAAGAAGAATTCGGTCGAAGGTTGGACCTAGGTGGTCAAGACCAAAGGTTGAAATATCCAAAGATGCTTGCTGGCCAGAGTCCTATGTGTAACCAAGTATAAACCTGCTATACTGGCCACAACACTCCAAAACTGCTACAAAGCAGTCCTGCAATGCTGCCCCTATTGTTGCACCAAAATGGCATACAAGACTGCATCTCGAAGACCACAAGAACAACATACCCAATTTGTTCAAATTTCTTTTGTTTTCCTTCCCAAACATCAGCCAAAATGATCTATAAATATGAGCCTCCACCACACATCTTAGGGCCCCCTGATAGTTGAAAAACTTTTGTTGTGAAAAATTATCAATTTCTCAAAACTCTCAAGCACTATCAAACATTCTCAAATATTCCCAAACACTCTAGCTCTGGAAAAAACTCAGATCCTTTCATACATTAGCGAACCCTTCGATCCACTCCTCAACTTCCAGATAACCAACCTTTGACCCATTCCCCAAACTACAACATAATAATCTTTTAATTCACTCCCTGGACCGTTATATAATAACCTTTAATTCACTCACCACCACCATCATACTCTCTTTCGATTTAATGACTGCCCAAACCAAGCAGTAACTGAACTAGCTCCAGGAAGATTCCAGCGAAACTTCACCCACCACCAAGGAAGTCACCTACAAATCTTTCAATTAAGCGCTTCGAAAGGTAAGTTCTCTCTAAACATGGAACACTTTCATTTAAATATCATTTGTATATACCAATAAAAGGAAAATTTAGATATCCCATTTAGGGTGTTTACCATGCCCTAACTTTCGATCCTCACTGGCTGTATGTTGAAAGTCTTAATCCTGATTAGTTAGACTTTGGATTTTGGTTCCCAATATTATTGCGCTAACCTCTGGCCCGTAGCTTTTGAAAGTTATACTTGTTAGTTGTGTTTTCAAGTTTAGAGAATTTCTTTGTATCCTTCGATGGGGTAAGCATTAAAGCTTTTCGAATCTCAACCTGGGAACTCTGCATTCCTACAATCGAAGGAGGAAACAAGGAGTTTGAAGCAAAGAGTTCATCCCATGCTGACTTCTAGGCCAATCAAAAGAAGCAGAAAAGGACGAAATCAAAGGGCGCTCATACTGGTTCCCAAACCCAAATCGAAAGAGGCCAGGAAGAGCAGAATTGAAGGGTGCTGCTGTCTGAATCAAAAAGCTTATCTTCCTTTCTTTTATTTTGTTTTGTATTTACATTTTCTTATTATTCAATATGGTTGTAATAGTTTAGAACATTTTATTTTCTGCATTTTCATTGGTTTATACAAATGTTAGTGATTAGGATGTATGGCAAGATAAAACTAAAAAGTAGACAACCTAAAAATCAAAGACTAAATGCATGAAATCAAACACACTTTGCACACATGCACCTCTAGGGTAATCCCACTTGTTGCCTCGGAAAATAGTCATGTCCCTCGAATATGGGTGTTTTAGAAAAGAGCGTCAATAAAAGATCGTAGTCCCTATACGAAATTGCTAAAACATCTCATAGGTTGCCTTCTATGACTATATAAACGACCCATGCCCGTCCCTTCACATCCAATGATGGGTCTTCTTACCAAATAAATGGTAAGATAGCAACATCTAAAGGAGGAGGAAAAGAATGTTAGACGTTTTTGAGTAGGTAGGATCCTCGTAGTTGCTCGCTTGCTCACAAAAAAAACATTTTTCCACACCAACACTTTCAATTAAAACATTTTCAAAAGACAAAGCTCTTTGTACGCATTCTTATAGAGATGAGAATTATTACAAAGGCACTTTTCAAATACCCTTTCAAAAAATATCTTCCACAAACACCTTTTTGAACTATTTTCAAAACCAACACTTTGTACCCATTCTTGTAGAAACGAGAATCATTACAAAGACGTTTTCAAAATATTTTCAAACCCACACCACAAAGCACATTTTCAAACAAAGCAAATGATCTAGAAAGAAACTAAGAGCCCGTAGATAACTACAAATGAAAAGGGTTCTAGCACCTTCCATTTTAATAACTTACCCCCCCTAACTCAAGAAATAATCTCGAAAGGTCTTTCCTGTTCTTTTCACCCTCTCCTTATTGGATAAAAGAAAAGTCGGTGGCGACTCTTGCTATCCGCAATAATTGCGATCAAACACAAAAACACCAAGTCAGTTCTCCCACCATATTATCCAACTTCATCCTCATAGGAGGGAAATAACTCTATACGCTTGAACATCATAAGATCCAAACAAACCAATTTGCCCACTTACTCCTCCTGTCCTAGACAATCAAAAACTTCATTATGGAGAAAACACAACACTAAACACGCACTAGTTCATTGAGAATAACTCCAAGTACTCTGAACTAGTAACATAACAAGGACACCTCTAATTCATGCCCTTGCACCTCCACACATATTGTCATGACTTTTTGGATGGCTAAGATGTCATGCAACCATAGTCTGAAACCAAGTTCCAACCATTTCTTAGTATGCTTAAAAGCTTTACTAAGATTCAGACTCTCCATCAAAAGGAATACCCCTTAACAAATGTGCTGATTAAATCCTCCTACTGCAGATTACTAGTATTTGCTGACACTAGTAAAGTCTTCAAACCAAGATAGAAGTTATTCATTACTTGAGCATACTTATCTAAACAAACTCATAATATTCTTATTTTAAACCAAGGATAGAACTGCCACTTCTCAATGAGGTGGTAGAATATTTAAGATTCACAATCCCAAGTCTCTCCCACAAACTATCATCAACAATGATGTTACGGCATCATTTGGGACATTAACAACGTTACTACATAAACTATCAACTTTTGTTCTGGAATCACCAACCAAGGGACTTATTTCCATACATTACCTTTACAAACCTCCCAATCTACAAAATAGGATCCCAATACATCTCATCTTCAGTATCTACCATAAATACGAACATAATTTAAGAGACACAAGCTCTCAAATATTTTCTGAAAAGCATGTTCAGAAATCAGATTTACACTCAATCATCAGACAAACACTCGGCTCCCATCAAGGTATTTATAGTCAACTTTCATGCATAATCCTAATAAATACCCAGTCTCCCATCGAAGTACTTATCAGTTAGTCAGACATGATTACCTTCTCACACTAGGTAGGACTTTAATCTGACATCCTTCTTCTTCAAACATGCAATATTTTCTGAATCTTTGACATGACATCCAATCATGGCAGCCAAAACATTCCAGATTAGGTCAGTGGCTTGACCTTAAACTCAACTTTGGAGAACACACAATTTTTCTTCTTACTGAACCATTATATGAGATAATTCCCCAGAAGGAAACATCCTACTGATGTACTTTTTCTATCATCAGTACTTCCTGCCTAATCAACATCACAATATCCACTTAATGCAGAGCTAGATCCATGAGAATACAACATACCATAGTCACTTGTCCCATTCATATGATTTAGTATTCTCTTCACATGGTTGGCATGGATAACTTTGGGATCATCTTGATATCTAGCACATACCCCTTTTTCATCTTTAGACAACTTCAGATGTGTTAGACGTTTTTGAGTAGGTAGGATCCTCGTAGTTGCTCGCTTGCTCACAAAAAAAACATTTTTCCACACCAACACTTTCAATTAAAACATTTTCAAAAGACAAAGCTCTTTGTACGCATTCTTATAGAGATGAGAATTATTACAAAGGCACTTTTCAAATACCCTTTCAAAAAATATCTTCCACAAACACCTTTTTGAACTATTTTCAAAACCAACACTTTGTACCCATTCTTGTAGAAACGAGAATCATTACAAAGACGTTTTCAAAATATTTTCAAACCCACACCACAAAGCATATTTTCAAACAAAGCAAATGATCTAGAAAGAAACTAAGAGCCCGTAGATAACTACAAATGAAAAGGGTTCTAGCACCTTCCATTTTAATAACTTACCCCCCCTAACTCAAGAAATAATCTCGAAAGGTCTTTCCTGTTCTTTTCACCCTCTCCTTATTGGATAAAAGAAAAGTCGGTGGCGACTCTTGCTATCCGCAATAATTGCGATCAAACACAAAAACACCAAGTCAGTTCTCCCACCATATTATCCAACTTCATCCTCATAGGAGGGAAATAACTCTATACGCTTGAACATCATAAGATCCAAACAAACCAATTTGCCCACTTACTCCTCCTGTCCTAGACAATCAAAAACTTCATTATGGAGAAAACACAACACTAAACACGCACTAGTTCATTGAGAATAACTCCAAGTACTCTGAACTAGTAACATAACAAGGACACCTCTAATTCATGCCCTTGCACCTCCACACATATTGTCATGACTTTTTGGATGGCTAAGATGTCATGCAACCATAGTCTGAAACCAAGTTCCAACCATTTCTTAGTATGCTTAAAAGCTTTACTAAGATTCAGAATCTCCATCAAAAGGAATACCCCTTAACAAATGTGCTGATTAAATCCTCCTACTGCAGATTACTAGTATTTGCTGACACTAGTAAAGTCTTCAAACCAAGATAGAAGTTATTCATTACTTGAGCATACTTATCTAAACAAACTCATAATATTCTTATTTTAAACCAAGGATAGAACTGCCACTTCTCAATGAGGTGGTAGAATATTTAAGATTCACAATCCCAAGTCTCTCCCACAAACTATCATCAACAATGATGTTACGGCATCATTTGGGACATTAACAACGTTACTACATAAACTATCAACTTTTGTTCTGGAATCACCAACCAAGGGACTTATTTCCATACATTACCTTTACAAACCTCCCAATCTACAAAATAGGATCCCAATACATCTCATCTTCAGTATCTACCACAAATACGAACATAATTTAAGAGACACAAGCTCTCAAATATTTTCTGAAAAGCATGTTCAGAAATTAGATTTACACTCAATCATCAGACAAACACTCGGCTCCCATCAAGGTATTTATAGTCAACTTTCATGCATAATCCTAATAAATACTCAGTCTCCCATCGAAGTACTTATCAGTTAGTCAGACATGATTACCTTCTCACACTAGGTAGGACTTTAATCTGACATCCTTCTTCTTCAAACATGTAATATTTTCTGAATCTTTGACATGACATCCAATCATGGCAGCCAAAACATTCCAGATTAGGTCAGTGGCTTGACCTTAAACTCAACTTTGGAGAACACACAATTTTTCTTCTTACTGAACCATTATATGAGATAATTCCCTAGAAGGAAACATCCTACTGATGTACTTTTTCTATCATCAGTACTTCCTGCCTAATCAACATCACAATATCCACTTAATGCAGAGCTAGATCCATGAGAATACAATATACCATAGTCACTTGTCCCATTCATATGATTTAGTATTCTCTTCACATGGTTGGCATGGATAACTTTGGGATCATCTTGATATCTAGCACATACCCCTTTTTCATCTTTAGACAACTTCAGATGTGTAAGAGAAGGTGTTCTCTTGTGACTGGCATTTTCCATCCCAAATTTTGTACTATATTCTTCGCAAATTTTCTCTGAGATAAGAATATGGAATCTTCCATTTGGTTAACTTTCAAACTAAGAAAGTAGGTTAACTCACCAACAAGGCTCATCTCAAATTCTGACAGCATTTGTTTGACAAAAAGTTGAACCATCTCATTTGACATCCCACATAAATCTGTGCAATCATGATCTTCCCTTCTTCTTCCTTGACAATACGAGTTTTGTCTATGCCACCTTTCCTATATCCATTCTCACAAAGAAATTATGTCAATCTCTCATACCAAGCTCTTGGATCCTACTTTAAACCATACAGAGCTTTCTTCAGTTTATACACATGGTTAGGAAAGCTTGGATCAACAAATCCCTTAGGTTGTTCCACATAAACTTCCTCATTCAGATAGCCATTTAAGAAGGAACTCTTTAAATCCATTTGAAACAACTTAAATCTCAGAATGCAAGCAACTCCTAAGAGTAGTCTGATTAATTCAAGTCTGGTCACAAGGGAAAAGGTTTCATAAAAAATAACTCCTTCAATTTTAGTGTATCCTTGAGCAAATGTAACTTTTATTGCTGAAGAAACTGAAATGCTGTTCCAACATCTGCTACGACATCATCCATTGTTACTATGGTTCTGGGGGAAACATCCATAGTAACTCATACTCAACTCTTGTGGGGGAAACACAAGGAAACATACCAACAATAACTGATCAATCTTCAGGATCAAACTACCAACATATGCAAGGGATTGCACGAGCCACGTCTCAATAAGATTTTCTTCAGACCTCCTGTCTGACTTTGAGATGATGGATGCCATTGTCTGTACCTACAAGGGAGATTTCCTTTATTAGGTATCTATACAGACTTTTCGAAGAATTTTGTTTACCCTGATTCTTTAAAAACAACGCCCTTCAAATTTTAACATCTTCAAAGATGTCACAACATTCTGTTTGACATTATATCAACCCTTGACAAGGGGATCTTCTTCAACAACTTCTGAGGGTACACAAAGAGAATCACAAATTCTCTTCCTCAAGGGCAACCTAAATAATACTCAGGAGCATCAAACATTGTGTTTGGATCACAATACTCCTCTTCAAACATAATCTGTTCTATGGCCACAAACAGGATTCCATTAATCTGGTTCCTTTGATCAGAAGGATCTTCCAGATACGAGCTCAACTCATAAAGGGTCTGGTGGAGATTCCTTTATGAGTTCTTCTCAAGAACATGGAGCTCAGCCTCTATACTCCCTTAAGCCTTGGTCAGAAATAAACTGACACATGGAGTAAATAAACTGTTGATTGTGTCCTGATCAACCTGCACAAACCAGATGCCTCCTCTTCCAGATCAGGAGTAGGTTCCAAATTAAAAGTATTCAAAACATTTTTGTTCAGCACCTAAGGCATCTGTTCTTCAACTTGTAGTTGCATACCTGCTGAGATAATGTTCTAACATCCCATAGAACATCACTTCCTTCTTCTTGGAACACGCCATCCTTGACAGTCTTCAAGGTCAATATGCAGATGTATATGAGCATCATTGATCATTGATTCTCATCAACATTATTGATAAATGTCTTTATGATTAGACTTGAGGAAGATCTCAAGTATCTTTGACACTTTTAATACGATTGAAAATGTCGGCATATATTCTGTTGAGGGTAACAGCCCTAGTATCCTTCCCATACTTTCAGGTTTTTATCCGATACCATGCAGCAGAATACAAAAAACTCCTCAAAATATTCAGACACAATGCTTACACCACTATCCAAGTATAAGCATGGAAACTTAGGACTAAAAGTAAATCAACCCTACATGCAGCAGCTTCCCACCAAGCTACAGGCCTGAAGGCAATAAACAAGAAAAATACCTGTCATAGATAACTAATGATCCATACAATAGTATGAATTGTCGAATTTCATACATCTTTTCAGTAAATACTTTCTTCCTTGCACATGACCAAAAAGTACCTTCCTAGGATCTCACCTAGAACAGAACATGATGCCAACTCTGATACCAAATGAAATTCTGGTACAGCAAACTCAAATGTCCTATAAGGATGTCGAGGCATCTGATCTGACACAAACACACAGGCAAGATAAAACAGTACTGAAAAGATAAAGAACACACCATAATTGTTTACCCAGTTCGGTGTACAACAACACCAAATCTAGGGGCTACCAAGCCAGGAATGAAGTCCACTATCAACAGTATACATTTGCAAACCCTAAAGCAAACACACCCATTGGCGATCTACACACTTAATCACTACCTAATGACCCTTCTACCTAGGTTCTACCTAGATATGGAATATCCCCATCCCACTTCCAATCATCGCAATGATGTCTAACAGTCAACACCTCAGTCATTGCATCGACGACCCTTCACCAAGATTCTGATCACACAGATAGACAATTTGGAAGACACACTTCCAGGGCAATCTAGCTAAGTCTCCAATACAAACTCCATTATTTTCTAGCTTTTCTCCTAACACATCCTGGAGTTGCTTCAAAGCTTCCTCCAAGAACAATACACCTCTTACCTAAAGGCTTCGAGGTGAATATGGTAACCTTCCCACAATCCAGGAGGTTTACCTTGAAAAAACCCTAGACTTTTACATCTTGAGACGTGTGTTTTCTAGGTTACAAACCCTTCTATTTATAACCTATTATCCAACTGGTTTTGGTCCTTCAATTACAGCAATCCAGCTGTAACAAACTCCAGAAACTTCTTCCCCAAGAAAGGTCTACAATCTTTAGTTTCTTAAATAATCTCCTTATTTAAAACTCTTCATTCTCCTTGATTTCTTATTGAATTTTCTAGACCTTTAAATATGCGCCACATAGTGTTGTACCCCAATTTCCACCCTAAGATCCCCCTATCATATCATATCAACTCGATCATAACAAGATCACATTAGGGTTGGTTCTTCCTCTTTTTTCTATCTCCTATCTTTAAGTTTGCTCTTGAGGAATCTCCAAGCACCTTAGTTGTGTATTTTGTATATGCGTTGTCTACTAACTTCTAATCAAAATACAAAAAATATTTGTGTTTGAATATTTGTGTTTTGTAGGTATCGAGTCAAAGCATCTGACAAATAAGGTTTTCCGGTATTATTTCCCTAAAATCTCTATTTGCAAAGAAAAATAATTAAAATTTTTTCATTTTTTTCACTGTACAATCGATTGCTCTTAGGGTGCAATCGATTGCACAAAATGCATTTTGCCCAATTTTTGAAAAAAAACACTGATGCAATCGTTTTCTCCTAGAGCGCAATCGATTGCACAGAGTGAAATTCGGAAGAAAAAAAACAGCAATTTCAAGCTTGTCATTTTTTTGGCTCCAATGTTTCTTCATTTTTGAAAGATATATCATTAATTCAAATTTTGGTTCCAATTTTTCTTCATTTTTTGAAAGATATATCATTAATTCAAATTTTGGCTCCAATTTTTCTTTATTTTTTGAAAGATATATCATTAATTCAAATTTTGGCTCAAAGAATTAATTACTAAGCCTAATTTCATTTCCCAAACAACACTTCAAACCACCACTAATCCCAAGCCTAAACTCTATAAATAGATCCCTCATTTCATTCAAAATCTCAATCTTTTCATAACCAAACTCATTTTGCTAAGAAATCTCAATTTTCTCCATCTACCAAATTCACTCAAAGCTCCATTTTCAAAAAAAAAAAAGTTAGTAAGCTTACTAATATTTGAGCTAAACCTTCATCCAAACAATTTTTCTTCATCAATTCTCTACACCCAAGCTTGGGCAATTGATTCTTCGGGGTTGAATTGAAGAAAATTCTTGAAGTTGTTTTGATAATTATCTAGATCTACCTTTGGTAAGTTGGATTTTTTCATCTTTCACAATGTGATCTATTATTGATCATTGGGTTTGATTAATTGAGCATTGATTTGTGATTTTATTGGTGCTATTTTCTCATAATTTGATGTAATTTTCATGCTCAATTGAATCCATGATCATAAGATGTTTGATGGAAACTTTGAACAAGAATTTGGCCTTTTGAAATGCTGATTTTCTGATTTTAACAGGGTGCAATCGATTGTTGTAATAGTGCAATTGATTGTCACCGAAGATTTTCATATTTTTTAAAAAAATACACTGATGAAATCGATTGCTGTCAGAGCATAATCGATTGTAACAATGTCAAAATGCTTTTTCTGCATTATTTTGGGGCTGTTTTGATCCATCTATCTTTTTTTACTCACTCCTTTTGATTGTTGATTTAGATTGCAATTTTAAATGTCCAATTTTTCTTTAAATTCGATGGACTTAGGGTGTAAATGAAGTTGGATAAATGTTCATTAATTCAGATCTACCAAAGAGTGAATTATTCAATTCATTTTTGGTGCTTTGGATTAATTATATGTTTAGTACTTTAATCCATTGAGATGATTGACTGAGTTTAAATATGAAAGAAATTTGAGGTAGTGATCGAAATTAGCTTATCATTCACATCCCTCTTCATCTTATCCCTTTCTTTTTTATTTGTGCTACATGTTAAGGGATAATGATCTCTATGTCATTTATCCAAATATGAAGTACATAGATTGCTATTGACGGGCCTCAAAATAGGTGTGACTTCTATATAAGTCAACTTACAATTGCTTAACATAGCGCTAAATTTTATCCCGATTTGAGAAAATGATCATTCGTGGCCCAAACCTATGTTTGCAAGCCCAACTATGTTAATTTGAACCCTTTGATCCAATAACCTTGAGATTCATTGTTATGAGGCTTTGGTTCTACCAATCCTCCAATGGGTCTTCATCAATTTTGGTCAATGCGGATCACTTAAACATTATTGATCATTAAATGTTGCCTTGAGGATTCTTAAATTGATGATATACTTGACAAAAAGAAAAGGAAAAATGTTGTTGAGAGGCTTTGGTTCTACTAATCCTCTAATGAGTTCCAAATGCAAGTTTCAAGATGGTCATCCAACTAACCATTAACTTCTAACAATTGACTTTATTTTATGCTTTTATTTTTATGATTTTACTTTATGCACCATTTATTTTAGCATTTACATTTCATGCTATTTTCATCTTTACTCGCTTGAGCATTTACTTTTATGTCATTTTTATTTTGCTCACTCGAGCTTTTCTTTTCCTTTTGAAGACACTTAATAATCAACATGAACCATAAAAAACATTAATGATACTTGGACTATTTGGTTACTATCCTTGGAATTATGGAGTATTGGACTTCTTGGACTTAGGAATAGAAACCTTGGCCTATGTTGGAGACATTGTGACCTTAATTGATATTTTGTCTGGAGTTCTTGAGGTTTACCTCAAGACATTGGGTTGTTTGTTTGTTTTGTGTGCAGGTGATTGTGATTACATACTTTGTCTGTAATATAGAATTCATCTGTATACAACCGTTACTCTGCCCAATTTTTGTGAAGACTTAATGCGATTAAAGCTTGGTTTTCTCAAGAGGTTTAGTATCCTTGCTTGGTTTAATTCCAAAGAATGGGAATTCTATCTTGACTCATAATGTCAAGTATTGGCTTCTTGTTGTTTAGATGGTTCTTCTCCCTAGCTTTTACCTTATGCTTTATGATATTCCCTTCATCTCCTCCCATCTTCTTTTATTTCAAAAATCTTCTCTCTCCTTTTGAAAACTCTTCTTGTTTCTAAACTTGAACCACTTTCATAATAAACTTGGACTTAGGTCCGTGAATTTTCAAAACATTTTCTTAAATAAACTTCAATTAACTTAATAATACCTTGACATTTTGGTGAGAAGACTAAAAGTCAATCAATCTCATTTAAACTATTTTTCAACTTTGGCTTTTGTTTTAAAAAAACTTTTCTCAAAAGATTGGACTATTGTCAATCCTTGTAGTGATGAAAACAACTATACTTCTATAATATGTAGTTAAAAGAGATATTTTCCACCTGGGTGTTGAGTGAGGCTTTGTTGATTTTAAAATCCAAGCCATATACTCCACTTTGAGATGATGCAAATTCCCCTTTCTCATGATTGTGGGTAGTAAGTATGTTTTCCATACAGACAATGATGATGATGTCTTATCTCATAAAATTAACCAACACACTTGTGTTTTAAATTTTTTAAAAGGTGAACTATGTGTACCCTAATCTCCTATTGCATGAAAGGTGGTACGTAGGTACTAAAGGTTCGCAACCGCGGCGGGTGAAAAAATCATAAAAAAATATTTCTTTTCTCACCTCCACCATCTATTTTACGTACAATATTTTATAGCGAAAATATACAGATTTTACAAAGAGGTTCCCACGGATTACCATAAATGTTTAAGGTGCTAATACCTTCCCATTTCATAAAAAACCCTCTTACCTTGAATCTTTCCCCCTCTTTTGGGTTATTCTCTCTTTTTCCATTTCTTTGGAAACAATAAAGCACGGTGGCGATTTTTATTTTGATCTGTACGAGTTAAGTCAATCTAATGGCTTAGTCTCAACATTTCTACCGCTACACATAGGATCCACAATATTCTCCTAAATATTCTGCCTCTGTTAAGAATAAACTGAATCTCATTAATCTAGCTCAACAGGGGCGATGTCAAAGACATCTTCTTTGACATGTTGTTCCACTTGTTGAAAAAGTTCAACACAACACGTTATGATATTGTAATAGGACTTCTTGTTGTACCTCTTCTTTTTAGCAGGTTTATACATCCTATTCTACATTACATGATTGCTGCTATTATTTGTTTTACAAAAATTAAGCTAATCCTAAAACAAGAGAACTAACCATCTCCCTCTTTGGCAAATTTTGGCTGAAACAAACAATCTAAAAACATATCCTCGATAGTAGTGTTCAGAAGCTACTGCACACAACAATAGATCTTAAGTTAAAAATAATGTCTCAACATCTTGTTCTACATCTTCTTTGCAGCACTCTGAAGAACTCAATTGCATCAACACCAATGAACAACAGCTTCAGGATAAAATAAAAGTCAGTGGTGACTCTAGTTATCCGCATATTTTGGATAAAACCAAAAAGTCAGTTCTCCCATCTTATTACATTGTGTGTAAGAACACGTAGCTATTTTGAAAGCAATAAAGTAAAATAAAGACAAAGAGCGTAAAATTTGAATGCAAACGTCCAATGATTTATTAAATGAAAATATGCGGATGAAAAATGACAACCCTAACAAATGGACCGTTATGCCCTGGGTAAGGAACAAGGTTTAAAGTTATTGCTTAAATTACATAACCAAAAACTTGAAAGCAAGAAAATAAAGAATAACAGTTACTTCTGACTAAATGAGATTGGTATAAAGTCTTCAGCCTTCCAATTGTTGAGCCCATTTTTGGTAGTAGGGAAAATCCAATTGTCTATGTCACAGTCGCTATTAGTGTCTTCCACATAGTTGACTTGATTTTTGTAAACTCCATTGTTATTGATGTAGAATGGAGGTCTCCCATAATTAACACGAGCATGACAAGAAGCCCTCTAAGCCTCTGAGGTGAAACCCAAATGAAATTTATCAGACTTGTAAGGGATGTTGGGAAGCTGACCCCAAACAGTGCCACCACCTTCTTCTACCACAGTGGTCAATAATAGTGATATCCTTATGAGATCGGGAACACCAATAGTTATCTTAATAAGAGTGTTACATCATCGTTTGAGACCACCTCAAACCTTGTTCATTCTTCATCACTGATCGAGGAAGGTGCAAAATAAACCACATGGATAGTAAAGGTATGAAACACATAAGAGTCCCTTGTTTCACTATAGTACGAGTGCGAAGAGAATTCTAAATATCTCCAAGAAAAGTAGGCACATGATTATGAGTAAGAAATATTTTGATGGTGTTCACATCTATGAGTTGGTCTGGATTAGGGAATAGTACCAAACCATAGATCAATAGAGCCAAGGTCTCCTCGAAAGCATGAAAACTCATAGCATCTAGAAACAACTGAGCCTTCTCTATCAGAAATATAGCAAGAAGACCTTTGACTCCATTTCTTATTTCCCAATTAGATACAATTCCAGACCGCTTCAGATGTAAGGATGCTGCAATATCTCCAGGTTTTAGAACTTTCTTTAAACCGGTGAAGGGTGTATGATCAAGAATAGGTTCTCCGAGTAGCTTAGAGAACTCTTCCATTATGGGTATCAACTAATAATTTGGAAAGGTAAAACAGTGATACTCAGAATCAAAGAGTTGGAACAGAACACTCATCATGTCTTCTTCAAAACCTAAGGTAACCAAATTGAGTAGATAACCATGCCTTTTGGTGAATTGAGAGTTTTCGGGAAACTATGAGACTAACTCCTTGAGTTAGGGAGGTACCTTTACAAAGTTGATCTGGATAGTGTTTATGCGAGTGGAGGCCATAACCTACAACAAAGAACAAAGATAAATCCCTAGGTCCTTGAAATGGTTAGTGAAAATGTTATGTTATGATGATATGATGTTATTATGTCATATTTATGTTAGATAAATATCAAACAAACACAAGTCACACAAGAGCCTTAGGTTTAAAGGCTTGCATGAAGTCCATATGTAAGTATCCTTCCCTGTTGAAGTTAAGTTAGCTCAACCTATTCTAAAATAGTAACCGGGTTCTAGGAATCTCATATCACCGATCTTTCTCGCAGGCTTTATTTTAGCATGACAACTGGATTTCCACCAAAACATCTCGAAAGTCAAATCTAAATAAGCGTAGTTTCGAGTATCAACCAACCTCGGATTGCACCAAAGGCGGCTATCTCACTACCTTCTAATGGACAAGATGGGTCAATTAAGGTTCTACAAGTAAGTTAGTGTTAACAAAACCACGTGGAAGCCTAATTTTATCCTTGACTAAATCAAGGAACATCAGTACAAACCAAAGTGTCACACTAATTGTAGCCATCATGTTAACCATATCGGTCTATGCCGTACAATCTTTATGAAATATTGCTACTTACCTAAGGCATCCCTAGATCCAGGTGTAGGATCTTACAAGCAGTTAAACCCAAACAAACCCTTTAAGTAAAGCAAGTAAAGTGATCTTAAACTCTAAGGAAACCCCTCTTTTTTAAGTAGTAATCCCCAGCAGAGTCATCAGTTCTGTAATACGATGGGAGAACTGACTTTTTGGTTTTATCCAAATGTGCGGATAGCTAGAGTTGCTACCGACTTTTCTTTTATCAAATATTTAGGAAAGGTGAAAAGAACAGAAAAGACCTTTGATAGATTTTGAGTTTGGGGGGTGAGTTATGAAAAGGGAAGGTGTTAGCACCCCTTTCATCCGTAGTTATTTGCAGGCTCTTAATTGCTTAGCTCACTTTTGAAAATCTTGATTTGTGTGTGTGATTTGTTTGAAAATATTTTGAAATCGCCAGTGTAAGGCTGACTTTGTAATAATTCTTGTATCAGTCCTCAAGAATGTATACAAAGTGTTATTTTTGAAATATTTGTTTGAAAGTGTAGTGTGAAAAAAAGTTTTGAGAAAATTTATGAGCAAGCAATAAAGAGTTTCTTACCCACTAAAGTCTTTCTTATTATTTTCCTTCTCCTTTAGAGATGGTACTATCCATACCATTAGTTGGTAGGTATCCCTATCTATTAGATATGAAGGACAGGCGTAAGGTCATCGTATGGTCATCGAAGGAAACAAGTAAGGATACTTTAGCAATTGTATAGAAGGGACTATCATCATTTTGAAGGCAACTCGAAGAGACTAGATCATTTTGTACGCATCTCGAAGGGTCACCGAGGGATTATGATCTTTATTCGAAAGGGACATGATGATTTGATCGAGGGTCTTTTGATAAAGTATCCCCACTTTCAAGGGACGTGACCAATATCTTAAGGCCACAAGAGAGGTTAACCTAGAGGTACAAGTGTGTGAAGTGTATTGATTCAATTAATTATTTTGAATATTAGGGCTTTCTAGATTATTTTTAGTTTTGCCACGCAAACCCTAGTTACTAGCAGTTAAATATATACAGAAAAAGAAAGTGTGGAATGTAAACTCCTAAGCTATTACATGGCTTTGGGAGAGGTCCATAAGTATACAAATTCGCGAGAAAGTAAACATACGCTATTACATCCTGTGAGTAGTTACATAATTAGGAAAAAAATGCGAGAAAAGAAATCTATGCTATTACAATTAAATAATGCAACCTATACAATTTTCTATGAAAATTAAATAGCAAGAATAAAGAAAATAGAAAAAGAATTTTAAAATGTATTATTATTTTTCTGTAGAAAATAATTTAAGTTAATAATAGTAATTAAAACATAAGTCCTAATTTATTTTAATGTTAAGAAAAAAGCCAATTTAATTAATTATTAATTAAAAATATAAGAAAAAAATTAATTAATAACTAAAACCCTAATCTTAATTTGTTAGTTATTAAGAAAAAAGATTAGGTTAGTTAATTATTAATCTAAAAATATTTAAGGAATAATTGATAAAGAAAATAGAAAAATTAGATTAGAAAAATAGGGTAAAAATAATTGCATGGGGTGAGTGTTGAACCCACGCCCCTAGCTTCACAAACTACACTGCTTGCCACTAGGCCAAGCGTCTGTTGGTGTTTGAGAAATAGACATTGATTAATATATATAAAATTTGTGCATTAGTTTGAAAAATAACAAAAAATAACTGTAAGATGCAGGGATCGATCCCACGCCCTCCACGTTACATGCCTCAGTCTCAACCAAGTGCGTTGCGATTCGTTTTTGTTGTTAAAATATAAGCAAAAAAATATATAATAAACCAAGTGAACCAGGGAAGCGCCGGAGCCCTAGCTCCGGTCGCCTTCTCCGATGGGAGGATTTTTAAACCTGCAAAATAGCATGTGTTAGACCATAAAAAGGATCATATCCCCCTAATTCGAGCCTTGTGAATCCAATTGTGGTGTTTATTTTGACTTAAAACACTTGTATCATGAGTTTTGAAGAAGACATCTCAAAATGCCATAGCCATGGCAAAACATGATTCTCACGTTAGAGCTTCTATTTTATGATTCAAACATGTTCTAAGTAACAACATAAACTCATTTGGGCAGTTAATAAACATTAGCGACACATGAAATTGATTATATGAATGTTTGAAAGAAAAGAAAATCGGAGAAGATGAGTATGCTTGTTTCAAGCATCAATGGCCATGAATTTTGACCTATTCTTACCCTTAGATACCTCAGGAATGATTTGCAATGGATGACTTGGACTGAAAGTGGCTGGATCTTTGGTTTTGACTTTTCCCTAGTTTTGATAAAATTTGAGATTTTTTGAGAGGGTGTTCTTGAGGTAATTTTCGTGTGTCCCTTGGTCTGAATGTGTTCTCTATTTATAATGGAAGATTTAGGTCAACAAAAGTGGAATCAATCTTTTGTATTTCATAATCAAATCTTTGATTAAAGTTTTGCAGGAAATCTTTCTTGTTTAGGCCAATCATGAACCAATCATTCTTTACACATTTTTTGCAAGTTGTCACCTGCTTTTTAGACTTATGATTTGATTCAAAAATAGACCTGCATGCCTTGATTCATTCACTTAGTATTTTATTTAATTTATTTTTCTTTTAATTGAATAAAATCATAAATAAAAGAATTTAAAACCACAAAAATAAATGAATGGATTTACAAGTTTATTATGAGGTCAGGAACACATTTGGACCTTAAAAGATAGGCCCATTAGCCCAAAAATTCAAATTTTCTTAATTTGGATTTCATGCATTTTCTTAAAATTTCCCTACTTTGACAAATCATTTCTCACTCAATTTTTATCATATGAAGGTGAACTTGGAATCTTTGGAAAGCTCAGGATATCCCCTACAATATTCACGTTGGTCATTTTTTTCATTTGAAGCCTTTATCTTGATGTAAATTGCTTTGACAAAAAGTGTCTTTTTGTTGAATTTTAAAATGACCTGTAATATTTTGGCCCATATCTCTCAAATGATGCATTTTTGGCCTTGAGTTTAAAGAGTCAAAGTTATAGAGAATTGAATTTCCTTCAAATTAATCTTTAGTTGAGAAATTTATGATGAACTATGTGAAAGTTACACTTTGTCAAAGTTCAATTGACTTCTCCTTAAGAAAACCCCAATTTAGTAACTTTTGACTTTTGATAAATCTTGAGTTTTCTTGATGAATCATGATCAGACCTGGATCAAATGATGAATGTGACTTCAAAACTTTGATGATGACCAAAAATCATGAAGTTTGACTGTAAATTGGTCAAAGTTGACTTTTTGCCCAATATAGTTGACTTTCAATCATCTGACTAAATGACTGAGCAAACTTGTGCAGAAAGGCTTGGAATTTGCATGAGGATTCTTTGAGACATATGAAAAACAATGAAATCCACTTGAGGAATTAGAAGTCCAATTTTCCTTTAGATAAGTGAAACCCTAGTTGTAGGTCAACTGCTTAGGAGGAGGGTTTATCTGATCTATCCTTGAGTAGTCTTGAGCAATTGAGAACCCTAGGAGAATGGGGAGACCTATTGAAATAATTTGTATTGAATAATGGGAGGGATAATTTTTGGGTACAACAATAGCACTTGTCAAGTTTAAGCATTAAGTGTTTACTGGGTTTCATAAGTTCAAGGTGAAGGCTGAAAAACAGAGTGATCAGAAGCTGAAAGTTCCCAGAACTGACAATGGAAGTGATTATAACTCTACATAGTTCAAGATGTTTTCTGAGTAGAATGGATTGAGCATGAAGTGAATGATTCATACATTCCTAAACATAATGGTCTTTCTGAAATAAGAAATAAAACTTTACTCTATATGACAAGGAGCATGCTAAAAGAGAAGAATCTTCCTCACACCTTGTAGGGAGAAGCTGTTGTCACTTCAGCATATGTGCTCAACAAATGTCCAACAAAGAAGTTGAAGTAAATTGTTCCTTTTGAGAGGTGGAGTGGAGATAAGAAAGGTGTGAGTCATTTCAGAGTATTTGGTTCAGTTTGTTACAAACATGTTCTAGGTGCTACTAGAAAGAAGTTGGACGATAAAAGCAAAATAATGTTATTGATTGGGTACCAAAACACATGTGCTTATAAGCTTTATTGTCCAGTCACTAACAAGTTTGAAGTTAGAAGAGACGCCATTATGAAGGAAGCAGAAATGTGGGATTGGAGTAAGTCTCAATCCGACTCTGGTACAATGTTGACACCTGAGATAACTGAAGGAGAATCTGTCTCTGAAGGAGATTCTGCCTCTGAAGATGAGTCAGAGTCTGAAGGTGACTCTGAAGCTAAAGAAGACTCATAAGATGAGTCTGACTCTGAAGGTGAATCTGGTTTTGATCCAGATCCCGATGATGATCCAGACACTGGTGGTAATCCAACCTCTGACGGGGGTCATGCTTCTGAAGGTGGAACTTTTGAAGGTGGTCCAACTTTTGAATGAGGTTCAACATCTGAAGAAGATTATGAACAAGTTTAGAGGTCATAGAGAGTCAGAAAAATACCAATAAGATTTGAAGAGTTTGACATGTTGCAAGATACTGAGATAGATTATGAAGGATAAGTCATTCAACGTGTCATGTTGGTAAACTCTGAACCACTTAGTACGAAAGAAGCTCTCAAGAAGAAAATATGGCTGAAGGCCATGAAAGAAGAACTTGAGACTATAGAAAGAAACAAGACTTGGGAGTTGACTAAGCTTCAAAAGGAGAAGAAAACCATCAATGATAGATAGGTTTTCAAGATAAAGTTGAAGCCAGATGGATGAATTGGAAAAAACAAAGCAAGCTTAGTAGCTAAAGGATTTTTATAAAAATCTGGACTAGATTTCTTTGATGTGTTTGCACCTGTAGCTAGACATAAAATAATAAGATTGGTGATTGCCTTAGATGCAAATAAGAATTGGACTCTGATGCATTTAGATGTGAAATTTACATTTCTAAATGGTCCATTACAAGAAGAGGTATATGTCTCATAACATCCTATATTTTTTAAGAAGAAGAAGGAAGGGATAGTTTACATGTTTTATAAAGCGGTGTATGGACTGAAACAAACTCCTAGATCTTGGAGTTTGAAGATTAATTCATTTTCCAAGCTGCAAGGATTTAGAAAGTGTGAGATGAAGTATGGTGTTTATGTTCAACATATTTCTGAAAGCAATATGGTTTTGGTGTGTCTCTATGTTGATGACATATTGCTAATAGGGAGTTATTTAGATGAGATAGTCAAGTTCATGAAGGTACTGATGATGAATTTGAGATGACTGATATGAAAAATATGGTATATTTTCTACGGATAGAGATTCTGTACTCTGAAAAGGATATCATTTTGCATCAACTAAAGTATGAACTTGAACTTATGAAGAGATTTGACATAAAAAATTTCTAGACTGCAATCACACATGTTGAGACGAATCATAAGATAATTTTGATGTAAAGGGTGATGATGTAGATGCTACAATTTTTAAATAGTTAGTTGGATCATTGAGATATCTTTGTAACACCAGACACATCATTTTCTATGAAGTTGAAATGATGAGTAGGTTTATGAACAAACCAAAGTCATCACATTACCAAGCTGATGTTAGGATACTAAGGTACATTAAAGGGACTCTAAAGTATGAAGTGTTGTTTCCTTCTGGTGTTAGATTCGACTCAGAGCTGATATACTATTCAAACTCTGATTCGTGTAGAGACAAAGTTGAGAAAAGAAGTACTTCTCGATATTGTTTCAAGTATATGGGAAGTCCCATTTCTTTGTGCTCCAAGAAGTAACATATGGTTTCCTTGTCAACTTTTGAAGATCAGTACATTTCAGGAGCTTTGTCCATGCCTCAAGCAGTTTTCCTTATGAAATTATTGCATGATATGAAGATTAAGGTGAGCAAGCATGTGAGGTTGATGATTGATAACAAATGATCTATAAGCCTAGCCAATAATATAATGATGCATGAAAGGAGAAAGAACATTGATACAAAGTTCCATTTTCTGAGAAATCAGGTTCAAAAGAAACTTACAGATGTTCTGACTAAAGCTATAAAGACTGAAAACTTTATCCACTTGAAGGATGGAATTGGTGTTGTATATTTTAATTAGATTAATATGAATTAAGGGATGATGTTAGAATTAATTCATATTCAGAAGTTGTTGTTAAATTCAGAAGCGTCTTAAGCTCTTAGTCACAAGCAGTAGCTTCTGAGGTTGTTAGTTAGAAGTTTTCTAGAAGTTGTGTTATTCAGAGGCTACATGCTTCAGAACCTTGCTCAATGTAGTTGAGAAGTTGCATGTTCAGAACCTTGTTTTGAGTTTTATTAGCATAGTTAATTTTGCTTACATGGCATAGTTTTCTTATGTGGCATTTAATTTTTGTATATTTAAAAAAGTTTGTTACAGTGAAATCATAACTGGATTTTCACCATTGAGAGTTTGCTACATTTTTCTCTCTTCTCTCTCTTCTTCCATCTTCATCTTCATCTTCAACCTTGTGCTCCAACACAAATTTATGTACATAAAATAAAATATTTACAAGATGATGATGAATTAACTAACCAAAAATACGGTAGTTAATTCAATTAGATTCAAACATAGAGTTTTAAATAGAATTCGATTAAGAGATACAACAACCAAAAATAAAAAATTTCTAGAAAAAAATGTTTAGTAGACTAGATCTAACACATGCTTAAGCTTAAACATTAAATCACTATGAATTCCTGAATCTAACAACAAACAAACTAGAAATAAAATAAAACCTAAAATATGCAAATTCTATACATGAATTAAAAGAGACATGTGGATCTATATGTTTACAGGTACAATTGTTTACAACCGTCAAATGTTCGTAATGATTTTGACGATCATAACACAATATGTCAAACAACGTTATGTGAAGTCTTCATCTGTCAAGACACAAGCAATATTCTAAATATTCTCTTTGAGATCATGATATCAAGACAAAATTAATTATTTCAACACCTAATGTCAAACGGCATTCAGTGAAGTCTCTAATGATCTCTGGTCTTATAAACCCTGATGATGGCGTATATTAAAGAATCTATATCAGGTATCATCAGTTCGAATAGCCAAGTCTCCTATGAAGAGATAAATCAATTAATAATCAAGCAAAGGAACTTGAAACTTCAAATTATGACAAAGAGGAAGTGTTAAAGCTCGTCTAGTCATGTGCCTGAGTGATTAGTTAAATGTAATGTTATAAGAGTAGCAAGTGATTTACTAAGGAAACTCACACACTCACTTCAATTTGTTTTAAACCTTTTTGAATTTACCAAAACACCTTAAAACCTAGGGAAAAACTATCAAAGTGTATGTGAAATGGACCAAGAGTGTTACTAATCATTTGCGAATCATTTATACACGGCTTGATTAATAAAGAACATAATCTAAACGATTAAAGTAATGAAAAAGACTCTGTAATTGATAAGAAATACTCTTAATCAATTAAGGCACATAACCATTATAGGATTTACATTTTAGGATTAGTATTATTGTCTTTTTGAAACTCTTAATTGATTGGACCGTATGGTTAATCGATTAAGTCATTAAAAAGCCCATGGATTTTTTCCTTTTTGAGAAAAAATATCTCCAATAAATAAAGGGTTTTTCAATTTCTTTTTTACACCAGAAATCGAATCTACAACTATTCTCTCTCATTTCTACTCTATCCTACTTCATTTTTTTCTTCTATTTCTTCATAAAGTTGCCTTAGTATTTTGAGAGATAAGAATATTTGTGAGAGTTCTGGTGTTATGAAATTATTATAATTCATTAGAGAGGATGTTATATTTTTTGTAATATCACTAAATTAGTTTTTGGTAATATCTCTAAATCTTTTTTTTTGTTATTGAGATCAATCAGTTAAAATCTCTATTTGGTCTATGAGTTTGACCTATTAAAAGATCTATTTTGTTTGGAGATTAGCCAGTTAAAGTATCTTGTTTGATTCGTGGGATTAGCTTGTTAAAATCTATTGTTTGGTTTTTGGGATTATCTAGTTAAAACCTCTATTTGTTTGTAAGAAGTCCGGTGGGCATAAATTATGAAAATATCACACCTTTAGTGGATTTCTCAAGAGAAAACTCTTGGAACAAGAGTATGCCAAGTAGTTAGTTTGAACCTGTGCAAGTCTTTGGTGCATACTCTCTTTTCATTATCTCTTTATTTTTTATTATTTTATTTACGCTTTATTTCTTTTTCTTCATCTCTTCTTATTTCTTTTTTTCTTCTATTCCTCTACTCAAATTCCTTTTTAATAATAAATTAATTTGTAGAGTTTTGATAGAACAAATTTTTATAATTGAACAACATTTTTAACAAACAAAATTCACCCCTCTTCTCTTATGTTTGAATTCATTTGGTAAACAAGTGATATTAGAGTCTAATTATTGTTATAAGACTAATCATCTTAGGAGGTAGCAAAAAGACTTCAAACACTTCTTCTCATTTGTTTTTAACAATTGACTTTTCATAAACACTCCTTCACCATTTGAGGTGAATGATTTGATATAAGGAAAGGAAGAATTAAATTTTTTTGATTCAATTGATTGTGACTTATGGAATTTTGTTCTAAATGATCCTTTTATCCCTATTCATTTTATAAATAATGAAAAAGTAGACAAACCTAATTATTTGTGGACCACAAAGGAAAAGAGAAAAATGAAACTTGGGTTTCAAGCCAAGCACTTGATGACCTATGTGTTAAGAACTAGGTAGTTATTTCATAATTTTAATTATAGCATAACCAAATAAATGTGGGGCGCCTTAAGAAAACTCATGAAGTTCTAACTGAGATAGAAAGGGTACACACATATGTCCAAGAGAATGAGATAACAAGTACAAGTAAAGTTTGGTTCTTAAATATTGGTTTTAATCTCATAAACAACAAAATTCAAATACATTAGAAGAATCGTCATCAAAACATCTTTACAAAGAAACACAAGAAGTGTCTTATGAAAGACTTTTTGAGAAGCTTCATCGAAAAGATCAACATATCAAAAGATTTTTTCCGACATATGAGAACTCTGATGATCATATGAGAAATTTTAAAAAACTTATAAAGAATCAACTAGAGAAACCTCTAGAGATTGATGAAAATATTCGTGTAAAGACCCATGTGAAAATTTGTATAAAGTTTCATCCATAAGTCATAAAAGGATTCAAATGAAATATCTTGTAGGGGATCAACCACGAAATCCGATGAATAAAATCACATTTGCTTTAAAGCTACTTGTGAAGAAGAAAAATGATAAGGTGACATCTCTAATTTATAAGAATTATTTTAAATTAAGTGTCAAGCTTAGTAAAGAAATTGAGAAATTAGAAATAAATATCGTTGGCTTCAAAGATCACATTAAATTTATTGAAATTAGTAATGAAATTCTTGGAAATGAATTAGTTGATATTAGAAGTCAATCATGAGAATCCATCAAATATGAAACATATATTTCATTAAAAAAATGAAGTTAATAATTTGTATGAAACCCTAAGTAAGTTTACTAAGGGTAAAGAAAACTGAGATTTATTTTCATCTAATTAGAGAGTCTCTTATAATAAAATTGGACTAGGGTATCAACCGAATATATCTTTTATCAGTATATGCCATGAAAAGAAGAAATCCAACAATCCTAATTATAAATGTAATCATTGTCATAAACATAGTCATCTAGAACCTATATGTTTTTTATAAAATGCATGATGTAAGATGGTATAAAGGGGATAGCCTAAGACATTTTAAATCCACCAATGTAAAAGGCCCAAAAAGATTTGGGTGCTAAAAAAAAAAATTAATTTGTTTTACGCGTATGCTTTGAAGCTTCAAGATCTTAAGGTATAAGTTGAAGATATGAAAAGCATTATCTAAAGACTCCATCAAAAGACGGTGGTTTTGGTGATCATGATAATAGAGATGGAAAATAATGTTTGGTGAAAATTTCCTTAAGAAGCATTTCTTTTTAGATAAAATAATTTTATGGATCACCTCTCATATCAAGCAATTCAGATTGAAGATTATCCTTCTATTTTAGCTCTCTTTAATGAGAGAGAATTATGAAATTATTTAAATAATTAAGGTAGCACACTTAATAGGGATGAACTCGGAAATATCTAGTAAAATCCTCTAACAAGTACTTATTCATTTGCCTAGTCAGTTTAATTTATTTTTGTTCATCCTTTGTCCTTGAAAAAATATGATGTTTTTAAGTAAAAGAGTGCAAAGCTAATAAAAAGGAAGGTGTAAAGCTAAGTAAAAAGGGATTGCAGAAGAAAGATCAATGCCCAGATTCATCCAGCAGAATAAGAAAGCTAAAAAAGAAGTATCTAACTGATTAAATCTAATTGGCTAATCGATTAGGAGAGTTTGAAATTCAAAATTTACACCACCTAATCGATTAAACCTAATGGACTGAACGATTGGATGACCATAAATCTTATGCCACCATCAATCAATTGGAATAAATTTTATTCAATGCCCTAATTGACTAAAAGTCTAACTAATCGATTAATGTGAGTCTGAAAAAAGGTATTTTATTCTCCTCTATTTTCATTCCATATCAACTTCTCTTTTAATTTTATTGTATCTCTAGATTTCTATTTTTTCTTGCTTGTGAGTTTTTACGAGTTCTACTTGAGTGTTATTATCATCATCTCTAGTGACACCCAGAAGAATCGTAATTTTGGAAGCATGTGTGCTCCTACTTACTTCTCCAACGATTTTTCAACACAAGAATAAGAAGAAAAAAAGTTCAATAGAGATTACTCTTAAAAGAATCTCCTCTCAACCTACCTTTTGGAATTGGATTTCTATGAAAATTTCCTGTTTTTGGATGTCTTTGTAAAATAAGGGTTGAAGAACTTCATCAGTGATGATTCAGAAGATACATTTCCCACAATAGTAAAAACTTTCTACTCCAATATCAAATACAAGGACGTGATCATCACTTCTGAGGTAGGAAAGCATATGATCTCTTTAACTCTGGAAGAAAATATTGAAATATGTGATCTTCCATGCACCAGATCATTGAATAAGTGTCTTCTATTTTTTACATGTGTGAGTATACACAGTCGAATAGTAGAAAGTGCTAAAAAGTAAGAATATCGTTCTTATAGAGATTGTATTAACTTAGTTGATTTCTTAAGGTAAAACCTAGTTAATAGTCATGAGCAAAGAATAATAATGATTATTATTGTCACAGATTCAAATTGAGCAATATTTGAGTAATATTAAAGAAGTTTAATGCATTCGATAATGATCCATTTAATGTTTTTCATCTAATGTTTGTGATGAGATTTGTCGTGACAAATGAGGTTAAAACATGATCTAATAATGTATGCCTATAGCATCAAACAAATGCAACTAAGGTAAGGAACAAATTCTTGAGTCTCACATTGACATTAGTGTATATCTTTCAAAAGTTCTTTTTTCCCATATGGTTGTAGTTATTTATTCCTAAAGCAATTAATTAACAAATATTCATATTCTACTATTTTCAACCATATTTATCATGAGTTCTACTTGTTAAAGGATTCCTCAATATTAATAAGATTTTACCTATTTCTAAGATGATCAACCAAAAAAATAAATGTATATCAATAAATCACATGATATAATGCATCACTAAAGTTACATCGTTTTACGCAAAAGACTACTTTGTATTAAACTTCACATTGTTCAACATAAAGATTTTAGCTTATGGTGAGCATGGAAAATACAACAAAACAAGTTCTCAAACTTAACATTTCTAGACAATAATGAAAAGAAAAAAAAATCTAAACCTAAAAATAACACATATATTTCTTGTAATCTTCAACCAACTAAAGGAAAGATATGTCACGCCTGCATACACTACATTATCCAACAGAGGGAAGGTAGGATATACCTCAAACTCCAGGTTCAACATTCTTATAGTCCAATTAAAACATATTATTCTAAGTATTTCTCAAGTTTCTCAACTTCTGAACCTATTTTCCATTTCTCAAAGATAATCCTTTTATAACCTCCTTACTTTAGGGTTTTTCTCTAGCCTTTGGATCACGGGCCTTTTGAATGTCCATTAATTTGGCCCATAGAATTTAGAATATTCTGTTTTCCCTCTCGTACCAGTACTATGAGTAGTACACAACACATGTAGGAGATAACTCATCTCTTCGTTGGCCAATTGTGCATAGAGAATAAACAGCGCTATGGAATGCCATGCAATTTTTTGCATAATTTTATCATGTACATCCTTATCCCTTTAGATTTCCAGCTCAACTTTTGTTTTGATATTCAGAAGTCTACCACTTTTTCTCTAACTTTGAGATCAATCACTCCCTTCCGTATCTTTGTCTTTCAGGCTTGCTGAATGGAGGTAACAACATTCCTGATGCACTAGAACTTATCACCAGAGTACTCATAAAACATATAAAACTTACAAAGAATAGCACCTAGTATGCTCAACTACACACTAAGCTAAAATCAATAAAACCTAACCAATTATTTCTAATTGACCTTAACATAGCTAACTAAAATCAAGTATTAAGGGCTTGAGTATCTCATAAAAAGTGAGTTATCACACCTCCAAAATTGAATCTTTACATGTTCTTAGATAATGAGACACATAAGCAGAAGACATGTAACTAAAGAAATCTAGCATCAATAACAAATTTCCTATAACTCAAATTTCTTGCAGTAGAGTGTATTCAAATATTAGCACAACTCAACATTTAGTTAAGATTTTGTTACATAATGTGCATGTGTGTGTGTAACCCATGACACTCAGTGTCATGACATAAGTCTTCATTAAAGATAAATAGTCTAAATAATATTTTTGTTTCTTTCTCCTACGGTCCTAGTTTTCACTTTTCAGTTTCAGCGGGGAGAATTAACTAGCTTACTATTTAAGATGCCTATTTTATTATCTTTTGAGCTTAGCATTTCTACATGTACTACTTATCTAAGTTTATTTTTCTATACATATTACTTGTAATGAGTTAATCCTATTACTCAAAGTAGAGTATCTAATGTTCCTCCAATTTCTGACACATGGACTTTATTTCATGCTTTTAACATTTTCAATTCTTTTTTCTGCAATTCTTTTCTCTTTTTTATTTTTTATCAATGAATTAGTAAATGTAGCAGCCCCATAAACTAACTAAATCTTATAACAAAGGTTATTCCATTATTAAAAACAATATAAACTATTTAAAAGACTAACTACTTTTTTGACTTTTCTGGCGTGATAGAGATTCACTTTGTCAATTTATAATTTGTGTAGACTTTTTTTAGTTATTTTCTTTGTTTCTAACATTTTTCAATGGTCCCATGCTTTCAAATTTTTTGTTAAAATTTAGAAATTTTGTTGATAAAAGATTAAATTAGTTAAAATTATCTTCCTTTTTTTCCCAAAAACAGGCATACATTAAAGACATAAACATAATAACTTTTTCATTAATAAAAATAAATTACTTAATAAATAAAACTAAAGGTGTCATACCCCCAAACATGAATTAAGGACAATGCCCTCACTATTTAGTCTATATTTATGGCTCGACATAACAGAAAAGCTAATCACTAAACTAGCAAGTGCATTTATCTTGTTGAAGTAATAAAAAAATCTTCCCCGCAGGGATTTCAAATTTAACAAGGCAATAACAATGCAATTTAAAATAAATAAATATGGGGGGGGGGGGGGGTTTCGATAATGTTTTGGTACGAAAATAAGATGATAAATATAACAAAGTAAAGTTCAATAATGAAAAGTGATTAGATATTTATTTTGAATCCCCTAATTATACATGTTGATGAACTATATATTATACAAATTATAATTACTCTATAACCTCATATTGAGTTAACAAGATCATTGTACACGATTCCTTGGTGTAAAACTCGCTAATTTACACACTAATGACCTCTTCCTATTAATTACTAAGTTTATTAATTGTCCTAGTTCAAATCGGTAGACTTACGATGAATAACCCCAACTCGTCTTAGATCAATTCGTGCGCTCGTCAACACACAAGAAGCAATAAACACAAGAACAATTAAATTATGATAATAACATAAAATCCTTTAAATAATATTAAACAGTTATATGATCCAACATAGTGCAATTATATCTCAAAAGACCTAATCTAAAATAACTTAGCAACTTCTTATGATATTAACCATTATCATAAGTTGGTAAGAATTATTCATGGAAATCAATGGAAAATATGTTCTCCAATGGCTCCATTGTTCTCCAATTCCGTGCTTCAAAGCTCATGGTCATCACTTTCTGTTAGAACATAGTTTGATTCTACAACCCTCGTAAGAGTTTGGATGATAACAAACACAAAGAACAAATATGCACTCTAAAATTATGTTCTATTTTGTATAGAAGTTCTGACGGAAGTGGATCAGAAATTAAGCTACAAGGTTGTTCCTGCTGTGAACATAGACTGTAATCAGAATGTTCTAATGAATGAAGATCAGAATTAACACTAAAGAGAAAGACATTTTAACTCTGAACGGAAGTCTAATGCTGCAAACAGGACCTTATAATTCTGACCTCCCAAGTTCTGAAGCAAAGCAGCAAGAAAATTCCTTGTGTTCTGAAGCGTTACTATTCCATCAAAGCTATATCAATTGCAATGACTACAAACTGACAAGGATCTTCAAATTAAGGAAAGTGCATTAACTCTCAATTATCAAGTTTCCATTTGCACAAGATTGTTGGGCCTATTTAAACAAACAACAAGGTTAAATCGTTCACGATTTACATCACTGGTATTCACAATCTCTCAACACTACAACTGCATATTCATAATACTCTCTAAATTTGTGTAATACATCACAAGTTTGTGATACCGTTTTTATAACGAAAAACATCATGTACACAGATTAATTCTTACTTTTGTTAGTGAATTTCCTTGAGATAAACCGGGTTGTGGTTGTACTCAAGAAGACTTTGGCAGTTGTCAAAGTAGTTTTGTAATCAGTTTGATTAGTAAATTAACTCCTCGTTGGAGAGAGGCGAAATCACCTTGGCGGGTGGACTGGAGTAGTTTTAGATTAAACGAACAAGGATAAAAATAATCGTGTCATTTGCATTTGATTTTAAGATTCCAATTCAACCCTCCCTTCTTGTGTTTTTCACTTCTTCACTTTCTACCTCAAATTCTAAGAATCCATAAAAAAAGTAGCCAAAAGCCCTATAAATAATAGATGGTGTGGGTTTGAAAAGTGCAACGTCATGACTGCGGTGGAATGCATCACGATTACAATGTGATATAATCGTGCCCACAATAGGCGCATCGCAACCGCGAGTGTTGTACACCAAAATTTTCCCTCTCTTTTCTCAAGACATTTCTCACCAAAGATCTTAAATGCTCAAGGATTCTCAAAGAATTGATCAGACAAACTCACCTCCTAAGCACTGGGTCCAAAATTAGGGTTCTGTTTTTCTCAAGGATAAATGGACTTTTAATTCCTCAAGTGACTTTCATGGTTAATTATAAGTCTTCAACATTTCTCATACCATGTGTGATACGGTGGGAGAACTGACTATGGTTTTGCGTTTGTTTCGCAAATGTTTCGGTTGAGCAAGAGTCGCCACCGACTTTTTATTTTATCCTAAGGAAAGGTTTAAAAAGCACAGCAAAAACCTTTGAGATGTTTTCTTGGGTTCAGGGAGTAGATTATAGAAAGGGAAGGTATTAGCACCCTTTCTATCCATGGTTATCCATGGGCTCTTAGGTACTTGCTTAGATCAACTTGCCTTGGTTTTCAATTGTTTGAAATGGTGCTTTGTGTGTGGTTTTGAAAATGTTTTGAAAAAGATGCCTTGTCTAGGCTACTCTTGTAACAATTCTTTACTCGAATGTTTTACAAAAGGTGTTTGTCTTTTTGAAAATATGTTTCAAGGTTTTTTGAAAGTTTGTTTTGAAAGTGTTTGTGAAGTGTGGTTTGAAAAATAGGCAAGTGTTTTTGTTTTGCAAGTTGACAAGTACTTAAGAGCTATCTACCCTAAAGTTCTCAAAGATTTTTGCTATGTTTTAACCCTTTTAACAATTTTGTTCCACCATTGCATTTGGTGGACAATCTTGTGTTAGGATGTGAAAGGGACGGGCGCGGGTCATCGTTTAGACCATAATTGCAATGGTGCTAAGTATCTTTGGGCAAATGTTTTCTTTAAGGGACTTGATCATTTTTTAGGCAACTTTCGAAAGCGTCGTCGAGGGACCATGATCATTTGAATTTGTATTTGTTTTGCCCAAAGAGACCTAACATGCAATATGGCCCATTATTGAAGGCAACAAGTGGAATACCCTAGGGGTGCAAGTGTGATTAGTGTTGTCCATTTTCATGCTTGATTATCTTGAAATTAGGTCAAACTGTTTTGTTGTTTTTGATTCGCATACAAACCCTAATTCTAGCATGGTATAATTAGAAAACATTAAAGTGCGAAATTTAAAGTCCTAAACTATTACAACACAATATATGGGAAGGGGGGTACAAATGTTCAAATGGGGGGTATTTGACAAGGAATTTAAACCTAGCTATTACATCAATTTGGAATTATTTACAAGATAATTAATTGCATAAATTAAATAGAAATAAAATAAATATGCAAGATGCAAAAGGGCTTTTTATATGTATGAAAAAAAGTATTTTTATATGTCAAAACAAAATAAAATGAAAAGTATTATTTTTTGGATTTTTTGTGTATTTAGGGCAAAACCCTAATTTCTTAAATAAAAGTATTAATTATTTAATATGTACCATATTTATTTATTATATACAAAAATAAAATAAAAATGAAGTATATTTATAAAAAGGTATTTTTAATGTCAAATATTAATAAAATAAAAATGTATGTATTTTTGTATTATTTACTAAATATGCTAATTAATGTGTATGTATTTATATAATTTATCAAATATATTAAATATGTGCAAAAATAATAATATTTAATATTTACAAAAAAAGTATGTTTTATGTAAAATATTTTCAGAAGATAAAATAAAATAAAAATTAGAAAATAAGTGTGTTTGCATTATTTTTTTCTAGTTATTCTAAATAATAGTATTTATATTATTTATGCACAAAAACTAAATAAGACTAATAAATATCAAAATAAAATGCAAAAAATGTGGAAAAAAAGATTTTTATATTTTTTCATACTTAAATAAAAATATAGAAATGAAATCAAAAGGAAAAAATGGAAAATGATAAGTAAAAATCAAAATGGGTCAGGGAGGTGTAAAAGCAAAAATGGGGTGCAAATAAGAAAAATAGAACAAGCCCATCCCAATAGGACCTTTCTTCAACCTCTGGCCAGAACTTTGACAAAAAACGCGCGCTTGTATAATGATTCAAACACCTGGATTCTTGGACTTTTAGCACAAACTTACAACATAAGAAATGTTAATCATCAAGCCACGATTCTGAACATGTAAAGAACTCATCCTAACTCTCAGAAATGAGAGAGAATTTCATCATTCCCAAATCTTAACCTAATTTTTTATCAATATTCAGACCTTAAATTCTCACAGCATATGCAAAATAAATGAAAAGTAAAGGTATGTACAGTTTCAGGGGCATGAGGTGAACACTTCTTATTCATAAACTTAGAGCTAATGATTCCTACATTGGGAGATAGAAGTTCAAGAACATACCTGCTCAGCTGGAATCGTGTCTGGCAATGGGGGAACTTTCAGGGCAAGATGATGATTTGTACAACTTCCTTGAAGTGTGAGGATGCTATTCCAATACTTGGTATGCCTTGAAACCTTCTGTACCAAGCTGCAGAAGTCAACCTGCAAGAGGAAGAAATGAAAATGGCCAAACTGATTAGAGGAGTTACAGTTCACTTCTAATGCTTTGGATAGTTTGGATTGATGGTAAGGAAAGTGTTTGAACTGGTTTTAGCAAGAATGCACGATGGAAATGAGTTGTGGGATTCAAGTTGCAAAATATGCCCTGTTTTGGCAGTTTGAGGGTGATTCTGTGAATGAGAGGGTGTTGGAGAGGGTTGGCTCGTGTTCTAGCTCAGTTAGGGTGTTTAGAAAGTGTACAAAGTTTTTGCTTAAGCTTGTTTGTGCTGAGATGAAAGTTGTTGTTCAAAATGCTATGTTTCTTCACACTTAAGCAAGAAAAGGTCAAGTGGAGTTCTAGACTGATAGAGGCCCCCCTAATGTGCTGCAAACCTTGGCCTTGATCAGTGTAATTAGTCTAATAACTTGTGCCAAAGAGATTTGAACTGTACCACTTGGATTGCAAATTTGACATAAAGTGCAACTTTATCAAAATGGATATATTGCTTTTTCTAAATAAGGATTAATTCTCCATGTAATGTCTAAATGCATAGAACAACATCTTGGCACAATGGTTTAGCATTGAATTATTGAGTAAAAATGGGATTAGAGGCCTGCAATGTAGCTTGCACATGCTGAGTTTGAAAATGCACAAGTTATGGACATGTAAATTGGCCAAATCAAAAGTGAGTTTTTCCCAACTTGCCAAATTCGGTTCTCCCTAACCATGAGGTTGTTTGATGAGTTCTTGGACATTTTGGAAAGATTGGAATGTGTACTACAATCCATCTTTGAAGTGCAAATTGAAATGCCAAGTGGAAGTATGTGAAAAATGGTCTTAAAGTTAGGCAAAAATCCTGCCTAAAATAGGTCAAATTTTCTCTAAGTTAAGAATGGTTTGGTACCCTTGTTCCAAAAATTGTAACTTGAGATACAAGCCTCTTTTGGGAAAACTTTGTGAATCAAAGTTGTAGATTATGAAATAGGCTACAACTTTCATGTTTTGAATTTTACTTGAATCCAAATGAATCTTGGTGAGAAAATGGGGCAAAGTTAGGAAAAAATTAGGGTTTTTCATAACTTAGAAAAATTCTAAGTTATGAAAAATCTTCATTTCAAACCCTAATTTGCAATTCTTGATTTCTTGATGAACAAGTTTCATTACTTGACATGTTTTGATGAAAAATGAATCTTGACATTTGATTTTGACCAAAAAGTCAAAGTTTGACTTTTCAGTATACAGTCAAAATTGATCAATTGACTGGGAAATTCAACTGTCAATCTTGTGCATTTGGGATCTTTTGAACTTGTTGAGGATGTCAAGACAATTCCATGGGGTCCTTGAGTCCATATGTGAGCTTGGTTTGCCATTGGCTAGGTCAAACAGTCAAAAATTGCCTTTGTGCAGTCAAAACCCTAAAAATGACCATTTTGCCCTTTTGGTGATCTGATCAAATTTCTTGTGGAATTGTGATCCAAACTTGATCAAATGGTCCATGTGAGTTTATAATGTTGATGTGGGTCAATTTCCATGAGGTTTGACTGTCAATTGGCCACAGTTGACTTTTTCCCCAATACAGTTGATTTCCAGGTCAACTGTCCAATTGACTGGGCAAAATTTGGAATCAAGACTTGAAACTTGATGTGGATAAACTTGGGAGTCCAATATGAAGCATGAAAGTCATCTTAGGCATTTTAGGTCAAAACATCTTTGTGCAAACACAAACCCTAATCTGGGTCAACAATGCAAGGAGAAGTCTTGAGCAGATGAAACCCTAACTGGATCTTGAGCTTCAAGGGCTTTGTGATGAGAAATCATTGAGAAATGGGAGGGCAAATTTTGGGGTACAACAGTTGCCCCTGTTCAATCTTCTTGAATCCGAAGAGTTAGATTGGCAAGTTTTCCTTTCGCGACTCGAGGGTAAAAGGAGATTGGACACTAGAGTGCCCTTAAATTTGCACTCGTCAAAGCAATGGATGCGGGAATGGGCTTAGAGATGCAATTTGGAGATGGTATTAACGATGCCATCGGGAGGAATGACAGAAACTTGTCGGGGATGGGCTTAACGATGCCATCTGGAATGAGTATTAGAAAGGTGTCCGTGTTTAGGACCATCTCTGAACTGGGGGTCTAAACAAGCAATGGATTGACATCCGTATCTGGAGGCATCCGTAAACTGTTTTCAGAAGTCTTGAGAAGAGTCTGAACAAGCGATAGGTTAACATCTGTTACTTGGAGAACCCGTGAACCGTTTTCAGAAATCTTGAAGTTGAATAAGCAATAGAGCAACATCCGTTGTTGGGAAGCGTCCGTAAGCTGTTTTCAAAAGTTGCATCTGAACAAGCGATAGATTAACATCCGTTGTTGGGAAGAATCCATAAACTGTTTTCAGAAGTCTTGAGAAGAGTCTGAGTAAGCGATAGGTTAACATCCGTTGCTTGGAGAACCCGTGAACTGTTTTCAAAAATCTTGAAGTTGAATAAGCAATAGAGCAGCATCCGTTGTTGGGAAGCGTCCGTAAACTGTTTTCAAAAGTTGCATCTGAACAAGCGATAGATTAACATCTGTTGTTGGGAAGAATCCATAAACTGTTTTCAGAAGTCTTGAGAAGAAACTGAACAAGCGATAGGTTAACATCCGTTACTTGGAGAACCCGTGAACTGTTTTCAGAAATCTTGGAGTTGAGGAGGAACCGGTGTAGGGTTTCCTGATGATGAGCTCGTGTACAACTGCATCTGGATGAATCTGGAATAAGTATCAGAATGTTGCCATGTCTGGGTCACATCTGAACTATTCCTGGAAAGAATCTCGGAAGATAAAGATTTTTGTCTGTCGACTGCTCTTACCTGAAAAGGTAAAGAGTTAGTTATATGCAAGGTCATGATGCATGATGCAATGTATGTTATATGATATGAATGTAAATGCGCATGTAAGCTGGAGAGCTGTCTTGCAAAGGATAGATGAATCCGAGATGGCTGAAGATAAAAGCATCTTGACTGCTGCCGGGAAGAATAATTCCTGGTTGTTGCTGAGGAATAAGGAGCTTGGGTTGTATACCAATCTTCTGGGGAATTCCTGTCTTGAGGAGACCTTCACTGTAGAATCTTCGAATATACAATGAGGAACTGAAAACTGAAAGTCTTCAAATTTGCTTGGGGAATGCCAGACCTTCAAACATCGAGGGGCCTTAGAACCACTTGCGGGGACTTGGAATTTCCTTTGTGACTTGCAGGGTAAAAGAATTTCTGATGATTTCTACTGGGGATTTTAGAACCTGGTAGAATTAAGCTGGGGAGATAAGACTGAGAATCTCTAGTCTAGTGAGAAACATTTCTGTGGGGAAAAGGTTCACTAGTCTGGCTCTGCTGGGGATTGATAGCTTGAAGTTTTAGCTCTGCTGGGGATACTGAAACTTAAACTCTGAGGGGAATCGAGTTCTGGAGGATTCTCTGGCTGGGGATAACAAAGATAAACTCCTCTGGGGATTGTATTGATAAGTTATGTTGGGGAACTCTGATGAACTCCGCTGGGGATAGGAAGAATTTTGCCGAGTGCGATCTTCCGTGGTAATAAGCTGAGGATAACCCAGTTATAAGCCCTTGTGAGGAATAACTTTGAATAAGGCTCGGGAGAGACGTCCGTACTCTGCAGGGGATAAGCTTCCAGAATCTACTGGGGATAAGCTTCAAGACTTGCTGGGGATATGGAATCCAAATCTCTTGGGGATTTCCTTGGAAAGGGTATCAGGATATCCAACTGCACCTTCAACCTATCAGTAATCCTCTTTCTTGATTCATAAGGAAATGATTATGTTCAAATGCATATGCCTATTTAACAAAACATTGGACGTTTCTCGAAATAAAACAATTAGTGCAAGAGAAAAATAAAAAGGAAATGACACAAATTTCTGGGAAAAGTATTTGCATTAACTTTCTCTGAGTATATTTGTACAAAGGAGACAATCATCCTAGTAAGAGGATTTTGTCGTAAATATTGAAATATTTATACAAAATAAAGATGGCTACATGAAATAATTCCATGGGATTCCATTCCGCTATAGCCTTCACAACTCTGAATATCTGTCCATTCAATGCTTCGTCTGCCGATGACTGGATTGATCCGAAGCCTGGAACTGGTTGATGAAGAGATTATCTTTGAAGTGATCCGACGAGACATAGTCATACGCTTTAATTCCCTAACTTTTGCCTGAATCGCCCTTTCGAGTTTTCGATCCACTGGGAAACCCCTTTTTGCCCAAGCCTCCCTTTCGGGTTTTCAGCTTGCCGGGTGTACAGATTTTGTTTTTATCCCTATTTTTTGCCTAAACCGCCCTTTCGGGTTTTCGGTTCACCGGGATGCCCATTTTTTCCCAAGCCGCCCTTTCGGGTTTTCGACTTGTCGGGTTATTTTATGCGTAGTATCTTTTGACTATGTCTGCGTTCGCAGGGTGCGGCAAATCGTCGCCGTCCATGGTGGTCAGAATCATTGCACCACCAGAAAATATGCTCTTGATCACAAACGGTCCTTCATATGTAGGAGTCCATTTTCCCCTGGGATCACTTTGCGGCAAGATAATCCGCTTGATTACGAGATCTCCGACTTGATACACCTGACGTCTGACTTTCTTATTGAAGGCCTTGATCATCCGTTTTTGATACGTCTGACCATGGCATATAGCAGCGAGTCGCTTCTCGTCGATCAAATTGAGTTGATCAAGTCGGGTCTGAATCCAATCATCTTCATTCAAACCTGTGTCCTTCATAATCCTTAGAGAAGGTATCTGAACCTCCATAGGCAGGACAACTTCCATGCCATATACCAAAGAAAATGGGGTTGCCCCGGTTGAAGTACGTGCCGTCGTACGGTATCCATGTAGAGCAAACGGTAACATCTCATGCCAGTCTTTGTAAGTGACTGTCATTTTCTGAATGATCTTCTTAATGTTTTTGTTCGCAGCTTCAACAACACCGTTCATCTTCGACCGATAGGGAGATGAATTGTGATGATAAATCTTGAACTGTTCGCACAATGCGGTGATCATCGTGTTATTCAGATTTGTACCGTTGTCTGTGATGATCCTGTCTGGAACACCATACCGACATATGAGATTTTGCTTGATGAAGCGGGCAACCACATTTTTAGTAACAGAGGCGAAGGAAGCTGCTTCGACCCATTTGGTGAAATAGTCAATGGCAACTAGGATGAAGCGATGTCCGTTGGAAGCCGTGGGCTTGATCTCTCCAATCATGTCAATGCCCCACATTGCAAATGGCCAAGGAGCAGTCAGAATGTTGAGAGGAACCGGAGGGATATGAACTTTGTCAGCGCAGACTTGACATTTGTGGCAAGTACGGGAATGTTGATGGCAGTCAGCTTCCATGGTAGACCAGTAATAGCCTGCCCTTAGGATCTTCTTAGCCATTGTATGCCCGCTCAAGTGAGTGCCAAATGTGCCGTTGTGTATCTCAGTCATGATCAACTCTGCTTCAGCTTTGTCTATGCATCGGAGTAATACACAATCATGGCTTCGTTTGTAAAGGATGCCGTGGCTCAGGAAGAATTTGGCAGCAAATTTCCTTAAGAACTTCTTGTCATTTATGGAAGCTCCTTCGGGATAATCTCTAGTCTGGAGATACCTTTTGATTTCATGGAACCAGGGTTGTTCCACTACTTCTTCGGTATTAATCTCGTGACAATGTGCAGGTTCATCCATTCGCTCGATGGTGATTTGGGGAGCCTCGTTATCCCAGTTGAGTTTAAACATGGAGGACATTGTAGCCAGAGCATCTGCTAGCTGATTCTCTTCTCGCGGGAAATGCTCGAAGGTAATTTGCTCGAAATGAGGCAACAATGTCAAGACATGTTCTTTGTATGGGATAAGATTAGGATGCTTGGTATCCAACTCTCCTTTGATTTGACTGATAACCAAAGTCGAGTCCCCAAATACGATCAAAGATTTGATCCCTAAGTCTATAGCAGCCTTGAGACCACAGATGCAAGCTTCATACTCAGCCATGTTGTTTGTGCAGCTGAAGCAAAGTCGGGCCGTGAAAGGTGTGTGACAACCTTCCGGGGAAATGAGTACTGCGCCGATACCATTTCCAAGTGCATTTGAAGCACCATCAAAGTACAGGGTCCATCGGGATCCCTTTTCAGGTCCGTCATACGGTCCGTCACTTTCAATGCTGTCCAAATTCATGATGTCGTCGTCTGGGAAGTCAAATCTCATGGGTTGATAATCTTCGATAGCTTGATGAGCCAGATGGTCAGCTAGTACACTCCCTTTTATAGCTTTTTGAGTGGTGTACTGGATGTCATACTCAGTCAGGATCATCTGCCATCTGGCTATTCTTCCAGATAAAGCGGGCTTTTCGAAGATATACTTGATAGGATCCATTTTGGAAATCAACAAGGTAGTATGAGTCAACATATACTGTCTTAGTCGGCAAGCAGCCCATACCAAAGCGCATCAAGTTTTCTCGAGCAGTGAGTAGCGAGTCTCACAGTCGGTAAACTTTTTGCTAAGGTAATAAATAGCATGCTCTTTTCGACCAGACTCGTCATGCTGGCCCAAAACACACCCCATTGAGTTATCCAAGACGGTCAGATACATGATCAATGGTCTTCCTTCGACGGGTGGCATCAGAATAGGAGGTTCTAGCAAATACTCCTTGATTTTATCAAAAGCAGCTTGGCAATCGTCGTTCCATTCGACTACCTGATCTTTCTTCAAGAGTTTGAAAATTGGCTCACAGGTAGCAGTCAGATGAGAGATGAATCTGGCAATATAGTTCAAGCGCCCCAAGAACCCTCTAACCTCCTTTTCAGTACGGGGAGCAGGCATCTCTTGTATTGCTTTCACTTTTGCTGGATCGACTTCAATGCCTTTGTTGCTTACAATGAATCCTAGAAGTTTACCAGACCTAACTCCAAAAGTGCACTTACTTGGATTCAGCCTGAGTTTGTATTCTTTCAACCTGGAAAACAACTTTTCTAGATGTTCAAGGTGCTCCTCCTCTGTTTGCGACCGAGCTATCATATCGTCTACGTAAACTTCAATCTCATGATGTATCATATCATGAAACAAAGCTACCATGGCGCGTTGATAAGTTGCCCCAGCGTTCTTCAGTCCGAACGGCATCACCTTGTAACAGAAAGTGCCCCATTGTATGACAAAAGTTGTTTTCTCCATATCCTCGGGGGCCATTTTGATTTGATTGTAGCCCGAAAATCCATCCATGAAGGAAAACACTTTGTGCTGAGCTGTGTTATCGATCAAAATGTCAATGTGTGGAAGTGGAAAATCATCTTTGGGGCTGGCACTATTCAAATCCCGGTAGTCCACACACATCCTGACTTTGCCATCTTTTTTAGGTACTGGCACGATGTTAGCGACCCATTGAGGATAGGACGTAACAGCCAGAAAGGCAGCGTCGAATTGCTTCATCACTTCTGCTTTGATTTTTTCAGACATGTCAGGCCTCATTCGGCGGACTTTTTGCTTGATCGGTGGACAATCCTCTCTTGTGGGGAGACGGTGAACCACGATGTCTGTGTCTAAACCCGGCATGTCTTCATAAGACCAAGCGAAGATTTCAACATACTCATTCAACAACTGTATTAGGCGTTCCTTGACACTTGGTTCCAGATTGGCACCCACTTGCACCTCCTTCCGGTCTTCCTCGGTCCCTAAGTTGACAGTTTCCAATGACTCTTCGTGCGGTAAGATGGCCTTTTCCTCTTGCTGTAGAAGTCTGGCTAGTTCCCCTGGTACTTCACAACCTTCGTCATCTTCATACTCGGCTTGATTGACCAGATCTTCAGAGTTATTGAAGGATATAGCAGAATCGTCACCCATGGAATCCGGAGTGGATGGGTACCTGCATTTGTGAGTGTGGGTGTGTGTAAGGGATAGCCATCCTTAAACAAAAAATGCAAAAGGAAAGAAAATGAACACAGCTGTTTATCAAATGAAAAACGTCCAATGAATCATTAAACATGGCATATGGATATGAAAATAATCAAAACCCTTACAAGTGGACCTACATGCCCCGGGCAAGGCATGAGGTGAAAAGATAGTGTACGGATTGTTCGAAAATAAATATTACAGACCAATAGGAAATGTTTGACAGATAAATTACTGATGAATAAAAGTGATGGGGACAAAGTCTTTTGCCTCCCAGTTGCACAATCCTCCTTTGATAGTCGGGTAAATCCACTCTTCGATGCTGCTCTCTTTGTCTTCATCCTCCAAAGCGTTAATTCCGTAGGGAGACATTTTGACTGGCGCTCTTTCAATCTTCGAACGGCGCATAGCTTTCTGGCCCGCGGTAGTGAACCCTAATCCAAATTTGTCTGTTTTATGTGGAATATCAGGCAACTTCCCCCATGCTGAATTCTTCCCCTCCTTTATTGTGGCCTTTGCGTTCTCCAGAGATGCCATCCTGGCCATCTGCCTCGGTACTTCAACTGCCAACTTTGCTACTGTTATTTCAGGAAGGACTTCTTCGAAATGCTGGAAAGGCGTCTCAATGAACTCACCTTCTACCTCCACATACCGGAAGGAGTTCTAGTGGCTAATCATGTACTCCTCTTCGCCATGGACGGTTATAATCTTTCCCTTGACAGGATACTTCAACATCTGATGTAAGGAGGAGGTGACTTCCCCAGCATGGTGTATCCAAGGCCTACCCAACAAGCAAGAGTATGACGGACGGATGTCCATCACATAGAAAGTAGATTTAAACACCTCGGTGCCCACCTTGATGGGAATATCAACCTCCCCATGGACCATTCTCTTCGAACCATCGAAAGCTCTGACAACAATATCACTCGGTTTCAACTCCAACCCTTCACAATCTAGTCGGTCCAAGGCCTTCTTAGGCAGTACATTCAGCGACGAATCAGTGTCGACCAAGACATGTGCGAGAGTAGTTCCTCGGCACTCGACTGAAATGTGCAAAGCATCATTGTGGTTTCTACCTTTAGGAGTTAGGTCGGCATCAGAGAAACCTAATCCATTGTCCACAGTAAGGCTAGCCACGCAATTTTGGAATTGATCTGCAGAGGTTTCCTGGGGCACATGGGCTGCCTTCAGAAATTTTATCAGAGCTTTAGCGTGCGCTTCCGAGCAAAGTAGTAGTGCCAGCATGGAGATCTTTGAGGGGGTTTGCCCCAGTTGTTCTACCACATCGTAATCACTCCTTTTGATTATCTTCAAGATCTCATCCATTTCCTTCTTGGAGGTTTCCGGGATGACCAAGGGTTGAGCCCTCGTCCTGACGAGCTCATCTTGGATTCCCTTACCTTTATCAACAGCGGTAGGAGAGACAATAATACGAACAACAACATCTTCAATCAAAGGGGTTCTAGCGGAGAGTTTTATTGGTGCAGGGATGACCTTGTCGGCAGATGAGGGTCCAAAGATTGCTCTTGGAGGGGAAATCTCTGGAGAAAATATTCTCCCGCTCCGGGTGATTTTGCTCGTGCCTGCAATGTTTCCAATGCTGGCTTCTTCATCATCCGAACTTTCTTTAGTTATTTCGATTTGTTTAATACCATGGTAGTAGACGTCACCGCCATAGTTCCATGGTATTAACTTCTCAGAAACATAGGGGACAAGCCCTGGCATTGTTATCTTCAAAGGAACAGATTTCGTAGCTGGTGTAATCTTAACAGGCTTTTTGACGGCCTTGGAAAGATTGGCGTGAATGGTTATGATTGAGACATCTTCAGTATGGGTTGGAGTGGCAAAAAATTTTTCAAACAAAATTTGTCGACTGTCCATTAGGCCTTGGATGCCTTTCTTCAGTAACGGACAATCAAACGGCAGAGAGTAACAACAATAGCAATCTTCTTTACATCCCGGGAAGATCCCGGCCCTTAACAGATTCAACTTGATGGTTAACAATGGAGTTATCAGATCATTGACATCAGCAACATACAAATCTTCTTCAATGGCATTGACATTTCGTCCGTGCTTCGACATGGGAGCAGATATCACATTCGGCTTCTCTGGAGTGTCGAACTCCACCTCCTTCGCCTCTATCAGGTCTTGGATTTTATGCTTGAGTGCCCAACAATCATTGGTGTCGTGCCCGACACTGTCAGAATGGTAGGCGCATTTAGCATTAGGATGATAATGCGGAGAGGACGTATTCACATTTTTTGGTGCCTCTTTGATAGTGGCGAGATTCAACTTTAACAGATGGGGAAGCACTTGCGCTGGAGTCATATTAATGCGGGTGAACTGCCGTTGTGGCCGTTCCACCCGTTGCTGATTTGGTCTGGACTGGTTATAGCGAGGCTGCTCACTTGAAGGGTTTTGAATCATTACGGCCCCCACGGTCGGTCGGCGCTCAGTCTTCCCTGCTCTTCTCTGGGAGTATACCACTGTCGTTTCCTTCTTGAAAGGTTTCTTCTCAACACTTGCAGCGGCACCCTTCTGAATCTTTCCTGACTTGATGCCAGCTTCTATTCTTTCGCCTGTTAAGATCAAATCGGTAAACCCCACGGAAGAGTTACCAATCAGATGATTGAAAAATGGCCCAGATAGGGTCCCTAGAAACATATCAACAAGTTCACGGTCGGTTAAAGGAGGCTGCACCCTGCCAGCCAAATCCCTCCACTTTTGTGCATATTCTTTGAATCCTTCGCCTGTTCCTAATGACATACCCTGAAGTTGGGTACGCGTGAGAGCAAGGTCAGAATTGTACTGATATTGTTTGTAGAAGGCGGTGGCCAAGTCTTCCCAATTTCTGACGTTGGTTCCCTCTAGCTGATAAAACCACTCCAGTTGAGCTCCAAAAAGGCTGTCTTGAAAGAAATGGATCCAAAGGTTTTTATCTGCCGTATAGGGTTGGATATTTCTTACGTAGGACCTGAGATGCATTTTTGGACAGGACAGCCCATCATACCTCACAAAAATTGGCACTTTGAACTTTGGGGGAATCACAATCCCGGCAACTAAACCCAAGTCTTCGAAATCCAAACCCGGTACTCTCTGTAGCTCCATGGCGGCCAGCCTGTCTTCTAAACCTTTGTATTTATCATCAGCCGGAGGGTATTGTTGATCAGAGTAGTCTTCATCCTCTTCGACCTCCTCTTCTTCCACATTGGACTCGGAAGGTACCGCAGCCCCACCTCCTTTACTGGTTCCTTCATCAGAAGTAGGAGGAAATTCAAGCACTCTCCTGGTCTCTCCTTCAAATCTTCTCCCTAAAGTAGCCACCCCGAGTCTCTTTTTCTTCTTTTTCACTGGGTCTTTATTCCCCAGCAAGGTCTTTAGATCCTCCTGACCCTTAGCCAAGGTCATCAGGAGTTGCTGGAACTGTGCATTTTGAGCTTGCAGGTCTTTGAATGTTTGCTCGAGATCCATCCTACTGAAATAAACAGCAGACAGATAAGGAAACCTGGCGTGAGACCTGCTTATGCACATGATGAATGATATGCTTATGTATGCAATGCATTCAAGGATTTAGAACATTCAAAATTGTTGTAGACAAAAAGGAACGCACGTCATATTAATAAGAAGAAATTTGTTAGTACATAAATGCCCCATGGGCCAAATATTACAAAAACAACTTCTCAAGGTAAAAAGACATTGCGCATCCTCTTTGGTGCGATGTAGGTGTTGAGGGTCTCTTGCTCATGGAGTCGGCGGGTGAGCTCTAGAACCTTCTTCTTGCTGGCGTAGAAGCTAGCTTCAAAAGTGTTCCGTTCCTCCTTGAGCTGAATCCAACTCTTCTGCATTTCCTCCCACGATGTAGGCATGTCAGGATATAGGATGGTGTAGGGAACCTCCCCTTCCTTGATGGGCTCTTTAATCACAGGGAGAACATGAGGATAAGGCATCAGTAGACTTTGGGCTCGGGCTCGTACCCACTTGAGATAAAGCTCAAGAGGGATGGAGTTCTTGTGTCCCAGAGTCTTGCTATCAACCTTGTTGGGCATCCTCTAAGCTCTGATGAATCTTTGGCGAAGTCCTTGCGCATCGTTGTCGAAGTCAAAAACTAGGTCAGGAATCAACATGTCGTGAGGGCCATCCCTCCGTGCATATCCAAATTGCCTCAAAGCTAGGCAAGGGTTGTAGGTAATACCCCCTCTAATGCCAAGTAATGGGACATTAGGGAACTCCCCACAACGATCGACGATGATGACATTTTCTCTGGACCGAGAACACCAATGTACATCAGAGTGAGTAAGAGTCATCAACCGTTGGGACCACCTTGAGCCTTGGTCATTCTTCAAGACAGATTGTGGAAGGTGCGAAATAAACCACCTTGCAAGGAGAGGAGTACAGCACATGAGAACACCCCTCTTTCTCATTGTTCGTGTGTAAAATGAGTGAAGAATGTCCCCAAGAAATGTTGGTATTGGATTTCTGGACAAGAAGATTTTGACGGCATTGACATCTACCAATTGGTCAGAATTTGGGAACAAGACCAACCCATAGATAAGGAGTGCCACAATTTCTTCAAAGGCTTGTAGGTCCAATGAATTCCAACATTCTTGTGCCTTCTCAAACAAGAATTTTGCTAAGAAACCTTTGACGCCACTTCTAGTTTCCCAATGCCCCTTGATGTTAGAAGGCTGTAGATGTAATGCTCGAGCAACATCTTCCGGCTTTGGTTCCTTTTCCGTATCGTTGAAGGTTAGTTGATTAAGGATAGGGATTCTTAGGAGTTGAGAAAACTCCTCCAAAGTGGGTACCAACTGATAGTCAGGGAAAGTGAAACAGTGGTGAAGAGGGTCAAAGAACTGGAATAGCACTTTCATCATGTCTTCTTTAATGTTGGTGTTGACTAAGCTGAGCAGTCTACCATGTCTTTCACTGAAGGATGAGCTTTCTGGAATTCTTGAGGTGAGCTCCTTGAGTTGAGGAGAGATTCTCACAAGGTTGACTTGGATGGTTTTTCTGCGAGGAATTTCCATGACCTACAAAACAAGAACAAAGATGAAGATCTAAACCCTTGAAGTGGTTAGTGAATGCATATGATGCTTTATGATGTTTATGATGTATGCACAAAACATAAGTACAAGCAATTCACACCAAACCCTAGTTTCAGGCTTGCATGGGGTTTCATAGGTAAGTACCCTCTTGAGTGTAGTTGGCTTAAAAACCTGTCCTATAAATAGTAACCGGGTTCTAAGGAGCTCAATATCACTGGATTGTTTTCATTGTTCATTGTTTTGGTTTAGCCACTTAACTAGCGACCAAAATATTCCAAGAAAACAACCCTCAATGAGTGTAGTATCGAGTATCTACCAACTTCGGACTGCACCAAAGCCGGTCATCTCACTACCCCTAATGAAAGGCCAAGATGGTCAAATAAGGTTCTAGGTCATTAGTGCTTAGTGACATCACTCAGCGGCCCCGTACTCTCCTTGATTGAACTCAAGGGTTACCGGTACTCACAAATATGTCGCACTAATATAGCTATTGCTTCGACCATGTCGGTATACCCCGCACAGTTTCCACAACGTATTGCTATCTATGAATGTTTCCCAAAATCCGGGTGGAGGATTACAAACCCAAACAAGAGAGCCAAGATATAAAGCAATCAAGACAAACAATTAATCATGCAAGAGGGTGATCTAAGCCCTAAGGTTACTCCACTTTTAAATTTCTCCCCAGCAGAGTCGCCAGTTCTGTGATACGGTGGGAGAACTGACTATGATTTTGCGTTTGTTTCGCAAATGTTTCGGTTGAGCAAGAGTCGCCACCGACTTTTTATTTTATCCTAAGGAAAGGTTTAAAAAGCACAACAAAAACCTTTGAGATGTTTTCTTGGGTTCGGGGAGTAGATTATAGAAAGGGAAGGTATTAGCACCCTTTCTATCCATGGTTATCCATGGGCTCTTAGGTACTTGCTTAGATCAACTTGCCTTGGTTTTCAATTGTTTGAAATGGTGCTTTGTGTGTGGTTTTGAAAATGTTTTGAAAAAGATGCCTTGTCTAGGCTACCCTTGTAACAATTCTTTACTCGAATGTTTTACAAAAGGTGTTTGTCTTTTTGAAAAGATGTTTCAAGGTTTTTTGAAAGTTTGTTTTGAAAGTGTTTGTGAAGTGTGGTTTGAAAAATAGGCAAGTTTTTTTGTTTTGCAAGTTGACAAGTACTTAAGAGCTATCTACCCTAAAGTTCTCAAAGATTTTTGCTATGTTTTAACCCTTTTAACAATTTTGTTCCACCATTGCATTTGGTGGACAATCTTGTGTTAGGATGCGAAAGGGACGGGCGCGGGTCATCGTTTAGACCATAATTGCAATGGTGCTAAGTATCTTTGGGCAAATGTTTTCTTTAAGGGACTTGATCATTTTTTAGGCAACTTTCGAAAGCGTCGTCGAGGGACCATGATCATTTGAATTTGTATTTGTTTTGCCCAAAGAGACCTAACATGCAATATGGCCCATTATTGAAGGCAACAAGTGGAATACCCTAGGGGTGCAAGTGTGATTAGTGTTGTCCATTTTCATGCTTGATTATCTTGAAATTAGGTCAAACTGTTTTGTTGTTTTTGATTCGCATACAAACCCTAATTCTAGCATGGTATAATTAGAAAACATTAAAGTGCGAAATTTAAAGTCCTAAACTATTACAACACAATATATGGGAAGGGGGGTACAAATGTTCAAATGGGGGGTATTTGACAAGGAATTTAAACCTAGATATTACATCAATTTGGAATTATTTACAAGATAATTAATTGCATAAATTAAATAGAAATAAAATAAATATGCAAGATGCAAAAGGGCTTTTTATATGTATGAAAAAAAGTATTTTTATATGTTAAAACAAAATAAAATGAAAAGTATTATTTTTTGGATTTTTTGTGTATTTAGGGCAAAACCCTAATTTCTTAAATAAAAGTATTAATTATTTAATATGTACCATATTTATTTATTATATACAAAAATAAAATAAAAATGAAGTATATTTATAAAAAGGTATTTTTAATGTCAAATATTAATAAAATAAAAATGTATGTATTTTTGTATTATTTACTAAATATGCTAATTAATGTGTATGTATTTATATAATTTATCAAATATATTAAATATGTGCAAAAATAATAATATTTAATATTTACAAAAAAAGTATGTTTTATGTAAAATATTTTCAGAAGATAAAATAAAATAAAAATTAGAAAATAAGTGTGTTTGCATTATTTTTTTCTAGTTATTCTAAATAATAGTATTTATATTATTTATGCACAAAAACTAAATAAGACTAATAAATATCAAAATAAAATGCAAAAAATGTGGAAAAAAAGATTTTTATGTTTTTTCATACTTAAATAAAAATATAGAAATGAAATCAAAAGGAAAAAATGGAAAATGATAAGTAAAAATCAAAATGGGTCAGGGAGGTGTAAAAGTAAAAATGGGGTGCAAATAAGAAAAATAGAACAAGCCCAGCCCAATAGGACCTTTCTTCAACCTGTGGCCAGAACTTTGATAAAAAACGCACGCTTGTACAATGATTCAAACACCTGGATTCTTGGACTTTTAGCACAAACTTACAACATAAGAAATGTTAATCATCAAGCCACGATTCTGAACATGTAAAGAACTCATCCTAACTCTCAGAAATGAGAGAGAATTTCATCATTCCCAAATCTTAACCTAATTTGTTATCAATATTCAGACCTGAAATTCTCACAACATATGCAAAATAAATGAAAAGTAAAGGTATGTACAGTTTCAGGGGCATGAGTAGAACACTTCTTATTCACAAACTTAGAGTTAATGATGCCTACATTGGTAGATAGAAGTTCAAGAACATACATGTTCAGCTGGAATCGTGTCTGGCAATGGGGGAACTTTCAGGGCAAGATGATGATTTGTACAGCTTCCTTGAAGTGTGAGGATGCTATTCCAATACTTGGTATGCCTTGAAACCTTCTGTACCAAGCTACAGAAGTCAACCTGCAAGAGGAAGAAATGAAAATGGCCAAACTGATTAGAGGAGTTACAGTTCACTTCTAATGCTTTGGATAGTTTGGATTGATGGTAAGGAAAGTGTTTGAACTGGTTTTAGCAAGAATGCACGATGGAAATGAGTTGTGGGATTAAAGTTGCAGAATATGCCCTATTTTGGCAGTTTGAGGGTGATTCTGTGAATGAGAGGGTGTTGGAGATGGCTGGCTCGTGTTCTAGCTCAGTTAGGGTGTTTAGAAAGTGTACAAAGTTTTTGCTTAAGCTTGTTTGTGCTGAGATGAAAGTTGTTGTTCAAAATGCTATGTTTCTTCACACTTAAGCAAGAAAAGGTCAAGTGGAGTTATAGACTGATAGAGGTACCCCTAATGTGCTGCAAACCTTGGACTTGATCAGTGTAATTAGTCTAATAACTTGTTCCAAAGAGATTTGAACTGTACCACTTGGATTGCAAATTTGACATAAAGTGCAACGTTATCAAAATGGATATATTGCTTTATCTAAATAAGGATTAATTCTCCATGTAATGTCCAAATGCATAGAACAACATATTGGCACAATGGTTTAGTATTGAATTATTGAGTAAAAATGGGATTAGAGGCCTGCAATGTAGCTTGCACATGCTGGGTTTGAAAATGCACAAGTTATGGACATGTAAATTGGCCAAATCAAAAGTGAGTTTTTCCCAACTTGCCAAATTCGATTCTCACTAACCATGAGGTTGTTTATTGATTTCTTGGACATTTTGGAAATCTTGGAATGTGTACTACAATACATCTTTGAAGTGCAAATTGAAATGCCAAGTGGAAGTATGTGAAAAATAGTCTTAAAGTTAGGCAAAAATCCTGCCTAAAATAGGTCAAATTTTCTCTAAGTTAAGAATGGTTTGGTACCCTTGTTCCAAAAATTGTAACTTGAGATACAAGCCTCTTTTTGGAAAACTTTGTGAATCAAAGTTGTATATTATGCAATAGGCTACAACTTTCATGTTTTGAATTTTGCTTGAATCCAAATGAATCTTGGTGAGAAAGTGGGGCAAAGTTAGGAAAAAATTAGGGTTTTTCATAACTTAGAAAAATTCTTAGTTATGAAAAATCTTCATTTCAAACCCTAATTTGCAATTCTTGATTTCTTGATGAACAAGTTTCATGACTTGGCATGTTTTGATGAAAAATGAATCTTGACATTTGATTTTGACCAAAAAGTCAAAGTTTGACTTTTCAGTATACAGTCAAAATTGATCAATTGACTGGGAAATTCAACTGTCAATCTTGTGCATTTGGGATCTTTTGAACTTGTTGAGCATGTCAAGACAATTCCATGGGGTCCTTGAGTCCATATGTGAGCTTGGTTTTCCATTGGCTAGGTCAAACAGTCAAAAATTGCCTTTGTGCAGTCAAAACCCTAAAAATGACCATTTTGCCCTTTTGGTGATCTGATCAAATTTCTTGTGGAATTGTGATCCAAACTTGATCAAATGGTCCATGTGAGTTTATAATGTTGATGTGGGTCAATTTCCATGAGGTTTGACTGTCAATTGGCCACAATTGACTTTTTCCTCAATATAGTTGATTTCTAGGTCAACTGTCCAATTGACTGGGCAAAATTTGGAATCAAGACTTGAAACTTGATGTGGATAAACTTGGGAGTCCATTATGAAGCATGAAAGTCATCTTAGGCATTTTAGGTCAAAACATCTTTGTGCAAACACAAACCCTAATCTGGGTCAACAATGCAAGGAGAAGTCTTGAGCAGATGAAACCCTAACTGGATCATGAGCTTCAAGGGCTTTGTGATGAGAAATCATTGAGAAATGGGAGGGCAAATTTTGGGGTAAACAGCATGTTTTAAGCCTTGCATCAAAAATTTGCTCAGTCAATTTCTCAGATGACTAAAAATCAGTTGTATTGTGTAAAAAGTCAACTATGGTCAACATACAGTCAAAATTCATGATTTTTGACCAACATAAACATTTTGAAGTCATATTAATCAATTGATCAAGGTTTGATCATAATTCCTCAAGAAAAGCACTCAAATCATCAAAGGGCAAAATTGTCAAAGTTAGGGTTTTTACTAAGAATGACTGATCATTGACTTTTGACCTAGTACATGACCTAATGGCTTGAAGAAAAATCTTAAGAACTCAAACACAATATCTTGACCTAATTTCATGCATCAAATAATTTCTCAAGATCAATGGATTGATAGTTGAAATTTGATTAACTTATGAAAAGTCAACTGATACACAAAAAGTCAAACTTTGACTTTTTGGTCAACATTAAATTTCAAAGATCAAGATTCATCAAGTCACTAAAAAATATCAAACTTGGTCAACAAGAATCAAGAAAGTACACAAAAATTCAAAGTTTTCAATACTTAGAAAAATTCTAAGTGTTTTTTAACCTTGATAATTTCACTACTTCATGAGAAATTTTCACCAAAATGCAAGATGATTCAAGGAAAACTTTAAACATGAAAGTTGTAGATATTGATGAATTATAAAACTTCTTCCTTGAGGGTTGATGTCCAAAAAATTATTAGATTTGAAGATATAAGCCCATGAAGTCATGACATTTTTATAAAACACTTAGTGAAAATTTCAACAAGTTTAGGTAGATTTTGGTCCTAAATTCTTGGCCAATTTTAACCTAATTCCAATTTGATTTTGCCAAAGTGGTCAACATTAAGGTTGTAGGAAATGTTCCAAGCTTTCCAAAATATCCAAGAACCTGAAGAGATCATGCTTGATCTAGGAGAATCGAAGAGAAGAAGTTGAACATCCATTCTTGAATTATAAGTCATTTTCTTGATGAACACATAATCCAATATCAATGCTATGCTGCATAATCTTGCTTTACAGGCCTTCTAACTTATGTATCTACCCATAACTAATGGATTACACAAAGTTTTGAGCTATGATCCAAGTTGTTTAAGCATTGTCCAAATCAATTTTCCATTTTGGGGAGAAAGTTAATATTTCCATTTTTGAAAAGCAAGCTTTATGCACAAAGTCAATTCTTGAGCCTCTCACTTGTTCCCTCTGATCACACTTCATCTATAAGGTCAGAAGCATTGTGATTAAAGTGTTTAAACACTTTATGATCAAGGGTACAAGGCATTGAAACTTGAGTTTTCAAGAAAATCACATGTTGAGCTTAACATGTGATTTTGAGTTCTGATCAACTTGAGAATTCTAAACCTCTTCTCTATAAATAGAGACACTATTTTCAAGCCAAGAGACGAATTCAATAGCCCTCAAACTCACTCAAACTCCCTAAAACTTTGAATTGAACACAAACCTCCATTGTTGGCATTTTTGACCAAAAACTTCAAACACTCAAAGCCCTCGTGAGTTTTCACTTCTAATCATTTACAAAGCATCTATACATCATAAAAAACTCATCCTTACCCCTATATCACAACTTTAACATCATCTTCCTCATCTTTAAAACTCAAAAACAGAATTCTGCACATTCACTTCTCTAGCACGATTCAAGCACTTTCAGCACATAATAAGATTTGCATTAGCTTCGTAGGACTGCATTGAAGCTATCCAGATCATCACAATACCTCCAGATATGCTCAAACTCCATACAGGATTTCCAGTTTTAAGGTAAGTTTTCTCAACTTTGAACTCTCTCTACAAGCATCATTAATGGTTACTTTGTGAATAAAAAATGTAGACGTCATAACCCTGAAGCTAACCATGCCTTTAGTTTTCATTTATGTTTCTTGAGTGATGCGAATTTTGAGTTTGAACTTTCTGAAAAAATTAGGTTTTATTTGGTACCAACAGAAATTAATGTTCATCTTTGATTTATAGTTTAAGTTGTTTACATGGTTGAGTTCGTATTGAAAAATGGAGCAAGTTTCATGTTTATACTTTTGCAAATGGTTGAGAAATGAGGAAGTTAAGAAATTCAAAAATGGTGATGAAGAGGCTGGCGCGAGGAAGAAGATGAAGTTATAATCAGGAGTGACTTTATTTTAAATTTAGTGCAAGTTGTTTTGTAAACGAATGAAACAGCCTCTCCAATGGTAGAGGAAGCATGCGTAAGGCATTGAACTATAGGGACCTGAGTTTGAGCCACAGTGGTACCCTTTTGGTTTTTTCTAATATTTCTATTACAGATTCAATACAAGACAAGCATGTGTGCACACCACGCGCCTCTCATCCATGCCATGGGATCTGCCAGTCATCTCATCCAACATTCCATAAGGCAAGCCCATGGTGCACCCTCTCAAATTAATCACATTTGATCAGCAAGCGTTAGACTTTGTTTCTGGGCTTTTGACCAAATTTCTTCCCAAGACCCCCTATTTTACTAAAACACAAGCCTATTTTCATTTTATTATTATTTTTGATTTAAACCAAAAAATATATTTTGGGCTCAGGGCCCCATTTTGCTTTTCAACCCCTATTTCACTTCTTAACCCTCAAGCCCAATGTCTTTCACAATTCTTTATATTTTCTTTATCTCTTTATTTATTGTTTATTTTATTTTATTTAATCAAAAATATAAAAAATATATTTTCTTAAATAATTAAATTAAAAATATTTTAATGTAAATATTTATTTTATTAAATTAAATTTCATTATTTCTTTTACAAATTAATAATAACATTAATACTCAATTTATTTTATAAACAAAATTATTAGACTTAGGTTTTGTTTTTCTTCTTAATTCCAATTAAATTAGATTTTAGGTTTTTGTCAAAACTAATTAACTTTTTTCTTGTAATTAATTAATTAGTTTAAAATAGGTTAACTCTCAAACCTTTTTCTCTATAAAAAACCCTAAAAACAATTCTTTTTTTTCTTCTTCATATTTACATTTTGTGCATTATTGTTGTAATTCATATTCAATAGTTTGTAATAGATAATTAGGTTTATTTCTTTCCTCCCCCCTATGCACAAATTTGTAACCCCCATTCCCAAAACATTGTAATAGCGTAGGATATTTAAATTCTACAATTTATCGCTTTCCTTATTATTGTTAGTAATTAGGGTTTGCATGCCAAGACTAAAACCAACATTAACAAAACCCTAATTCAAAGATAAAATATTTGAAATTAAACATTATGCAGATATGCACCTCTAGGGTAACCCACACTTGTTGACTCTGATAAAAATAGTCATGTCCCTTAAACGTGGGATGTTTTAGCAAAGACCCTCGATTAAAAGATCATAGTCCCTCGATGACCCTTCAAATGTTGGCTTCGGTAAATGATCTTAGTCCCTTATGACAATTGTTAGAACATTTTACAAGTTTCCTTCTATGATTGTACGATGACCCACGTCTGTCCCTCACATCCAATGATAAGAATCTTTACCAATAAATGGGAAAATAGCACTATCTAAAGGAGAAGGAAAAGAACAAAGAATTTTTGAGTAGGTAGATTACTCGTAATTACTTGCTCACAAACTAAAACCATTTTTACACCTTGCACTTTCAAAAACAAACGTCTTTTCAAACACTCTCTTCTCAAACAAATATTTAAAAAACAAACACTTTGTATGCGTTCTCAAAGATACGAGAATCATTACAAAGTTTTCCGCACTAAGGCGTTTTCAAAATATTTCCAAAATAAACGTTTTGTATACATTCTCAACGATACGAGAATCATTACAAAATTACCATTTTTAAAGTACCTTCAAACATTTTCAAACATACACAAACATAAAGCATTTCAAAGTGAGCTATAAATTAAGAGCTTGTAGATAACTACAGAAGAAAAGGGTGCTAACACCTTCCCTTTTCATAACCTACCCCCCGAACTCAAGAAAAATTCTTAAAAGGTGTTTCTTGTTCTTTTCACTCTTTCCTTTATTAGATAAAAGAAAAGTGGGTGGCGATCTTGATATCCGCAACATTTGCGATAAAACATAAAACACCCAAGTCAATTCTCCCATCGTATCACAGAACTGGTGTTGCACCCCAAAATTTTCCCTCCCATTTTTACTCAAAACATATTCCTAGAGGTCCTCAATTGCTCAAGTTGACTAAGGATAGACCAGACAAATCCTCCTCATAAGACAATGAGCTTCAAACTAGGGTTTCACTCCTCATCAAGATGTTTGAGTTCTAAGGGTCCTAAATGACTTCCATTTCCCTAATATTTTCTCAAGATTATCCATGCCAAGTTTCATGCCTTGCACAAGGAGTTTGCTCAGTCAACTGCTCAAATTCCTGAAAATCAACTGTGACCCTCATACAGTGAAACTTTAAGCTTTTTGGTCAACATCAACATTTTGAAGTGATATCCATCATTTGATCAAGCATTGATCATGATTCCTCATGGAATGCCCCAAATTCATCAAAACTCAAAAGTTGCTAAATTAGGGTTTCTATAGGAAAAGTCAACCAAACTTTGACCAGGCATAACTTTCTCATAATTTATCAGACATTTCTCATCCAAGTCTCATTTTGAAGAGAATTTAATTCACTACAACTCCTCTTCATCCCTCAAGTTAAAAAAATCACTCATGCAAATTTAAATTCAGACATTATAGGTCATTTCAAAAAGTCAACAAAAACACCTTTTGGGTCAAAGCTTCTTACATGAACATGGAAGATCTAACTGAGATGAAAAAATGAGTTTGCTTAGAGGACATCCTAAGATTTCTAAAAAGTAAAAGAACACCCTCTTAAGGTCAAAATTGAGAGATATCTGCATGGTCAAAGTTGGCCATTTTTGGAAATTTGCCCAAAGTCAACATTGATCAAAATTGATTTTTTTTCAAATGGGCCCACGTTTTCTTGTTTGAAACTTGTTCCTAAGAGGAACCACGACCTCTGAACTTATCCACCTACTATTTTATTATTTTTATTATTTGTTTTGATTTTTCATTCATTTAAATCAAAACAAATCATTTAAAATAATGTAATAATAAAATAAAATCAAAGATTGGATTTTGTGAGCACATTATGAGTCTACAATCAGCTGGAAAATCAAGATTTTCGTGAAAGGGATAATTGGATTGGAAAAGATCATGATTTGGCTAAATTTAGAAATAAAAAATACAAGATGCAAATCAAATCTCTTTTCCATAACTTCTCAAGATTGCATCTGTTTTTTTGACCTAATTCATTCTCTTATATGTCCACAACATTCCCAGAGCAAAAGAAGAGGTTTTGGCCGCATAGAACACTGATAAGAAATTCCAAATTTTTAGCAAAAAGGTGGCATTAGGTTTGGCATTTGCACGGAGATTCAATGCATATTAAAGCTTGCAAATAACTCATGGGCACTTTTGGAAGCTGTTTGGACCATTACCACACATCAAAGCACCCAGGAATGCTCCATAACGGTATCACGGTTTGTCCTCCATTCTTGAATTTGATTTTGAAAATTTACGCATTATAAATGATTTCTAGACATCCATTCATGTTTGTATTATCATTTAGAAGTTGTTTGTATAGTTAATTATGAGTTTTGATGCTTGTATGGACATATGCCATTGTTAGGGTTTAGAGCCTCCTTTTGGGGCTTTTCGTTTCAGGTAAAATCAAGGCCAAAGATGGACACCACTGCATTCCAGAGATCAAACCCAATTGATCTATGTAATTAGATTTGGTTTATATTGTCTGGATATGATTTTTGAGATGCACAGGTTTATAGCAATGGACACGACCGTAGGTAAAAGTCCAATACCTAAAATGACGGTCCTGCGTAGAAGATGAAGGCGTGTCAATACCTGAGTGGGTGGTTTTAATCTCGCGCGTTTTTCTTATCAGATTAACTCATTGTTAAATATATTATTTCTTGTTTGTTTGTATCAATGAATAGCCAGCTGGCTCAGTGGAAAAAGGAAAGGGTTTCCAGATCCGCGTGTGTGGGAGGTCAGGGGTTTGACCCCTGCCTCGTGCATATTATTTTTCTCACAATTCCATTACAGATCTAGTAATGTCATTCCAAACACGCTCACGGTGCACCTCAACATCTCCTGCCTTAGATCATCCAGTGATCAGATCTAAACATCCAGCAAAAGCAGCGCATGGTGAACCTCCAGAGGGGATCCTCACTGGATCACACACCAGCCTTGTGCCATCTATTTTGGGCCTGAAAATTCCAATTCACACCTCCCAGATTATTATTTCACTCGACCCAATTTAATTCTTTTTTAAATTTCTTTTATTTGTTTTAATTATTTGTTTTAATTATTTTAAAAAAAAATCAATTTTTTTAATTAAATCAAAAAATCACAAAAGTCACAAAAAATTAGAATTAGTTTTTTTATATATAAAAAATTTAATTGCATTAATTGATTAAATTAATTAGGATAACTTAAATTCGTTTTCATAATTAAAATTAATTAGATATTAGGTTGATTTGTAAAATTAATTATTTTCTCTCAAAATTCCAAAAAAAAAATACTTTTCTCTATTTACTAATTAAATATCTTTGAATTTAATTTTAGTTCCGTATTTAATTTTGTCGCGCACATTTATTTCATTATTTTTCTAATTAATGTAATTGCTCCAAGTTTGTAATAGTTTAACTTAGGTTTACTATTTGCCTTTAATATTTTCCTCAGTTTTTTGATTATGTAATCCCCCACCCCAAAGCCTTGTAATAACTAGGTTTAAATTTCTCACACTTTTCCTTTTCGTCATTATGAACTGTTAGATGATTGATAATAGGGTTGTACGCGAAAGATAAATTCATAATTTAAAACGGCAGAAAACCCTAACTATGCAAAGATAAATAACTGAAAATCAAACACTTGCACATGCTCACTCCTAGGGTTTTCCCCACTTCGGTTGCCTTCGATAAACGGTCATGAAGTATAGGGAGTCTTAATGGTTTCCCTCTAGTCCCGAAAGATCTAAAATGACCCATTCAAATGTTGCCTCTGAAAGATCTTTAGGACTATAGGGTAATTACTAAGGTTTCCTAACCATTGCTTTAGTGATTGTAATTGTCCCTTTCGTCCCTTACAATTGTCCCTTGAACTCCAACGATGGAGCTTCCTACTCCTTAATAGTAGGATAGCATTGTCTAAAGGAAATAAGAAAACGAACAGACTTCTTCGAGTAGGTAGAAACTTTTAGGTACTTGCTCAAAACAACAAATTTTTACACACACACTTTCAAACAAGCTTTTCAAATAAAGTTTTCAAAAACATTTTATTACACCCTTGAGGACCAATACATGGGTTACCATAAAGTGAAACTCCGCACTAAGGCAAATTTCAAAACTTTTCAAAAGCACAAGCACAAAAGCAATTTAAGAATGAGCAAGTACCTAAGAGCACGTGGAAGACCACAAATAGAAAGGGTGCTAACACCTTCTCTTTCTATAATCTACCCCCCGTACTCAGAAACATCTCAAAAAGGTTTTTTCTATTCTTTTCCCTTTTCCTTTGTTGGATGAAATAAAATTCGATGGCGACTCTTGCTTACCGCGACATTTGCGAACAAAAATTGCAAACCAGTATAACAGTCGGTTATGCCACCGTATCACAGAACTGGCGACTCTGCTGGGGACTTTATAAAATGGGGTTTACCTTAGGGTCTAGGTCATTCTTAATTGCTTCTTGGCTTGTCTTGTTTGATTTACTTTTAAGGGTATCTGTTTGGGTTGTTTGGATCCTAAACCCGAATCGGGGAATTCCTTTTAGATAAGTAGCAATAAACTGTGACGGAGTTGTGTGGGATATACCAACACGGTTGAAACAATAGCTACGTTGATGCGATACTTTGGTGTGTACCGGTAGCCCTTGAGTAATCAAGGAGAATACAGGGCCGCTGAGTGGTATCATAAAGCGTCAACTGACCTTAGCACCTTAATTGACCAACTTGGCTTTTTAAGACATAGTGAGATAGATGTCTTTGGTGTAAACCCAAAGTCGGTTGATACTCGATGCTACACTCATTGAGGTTTGACTCTTGAGTATTTTTTGGTGGCAAGTCAATTGTCTATCGGAACAAAATTTGGGGGAAAAATCGGTGATATTGAGATCCCTTAGAACCTGGTTACTATATTTAGGACAAGTTGAACCAATCCAACTTCAAGAGGATATTACCTTAAAATCCATGCAAGCCTTAAACCTAAGGTCTCTGTGTGATTTGTTTGTGTTTGCTATATCTTATATATCTGAGCATAATCATGACATCATAACATAACATATCATGCTAACCATTTAAAGGATTCTTAGGGTTTACTTTTGTCTTGTTTTATGGGACATGGCCCTCGCCCGCAGATTCATTATCCAAGTCAGTCTGGTAAAGGTACCTTCTCAGCTTAAAGAATTGGTATCAAGGGTTCATGAAATCTCTCCCTTCACAAAAAGGCATGGTCGACTTCACGGCTTGGTCACCTCAAACCCTGATGAAGAAATGTAAAAAGTGCTTTTTCAGTTCTTTGACCCTCTACATCACTGCTTCACTTTTCCGAATTACCAGTTAGTGCCAACTATGGAGGAGTTTTCTCAGTTACTGAGGGTGCCTATCCTTTACAAGGTACCTTTCAATGGCATGGAAAAAGACCCTAAACCTGAAGATATTTCTAAAGCTCTGTCCTTACAACGGTCTGATGCAGTAACAAATTGGGAAACCAGGAGAGGTGTCAAGGGTTTTTTGGCTAAGTTCTTGTTTGAGAAAGCTTATCATTTTTTCGATACCCTGGACTTACAAGCTTTTGAAGATGTATTAGCCCTTCTCATATATGGGTTGGTACTGTTACCTAATCCGGACCATCTCATAGACGTGAATGCGGTTAAGGTTTTCTTGTCATGCAATCTGGTACCTACTTTGCTTGGAGATATCCTACATTCTCTACATACTCGCACTATAAAGAGAAGAGGGACCCTTCTATATTTCACTCCTCTTTTGGCTAGGTGGTTTATTTCGCACCTACCCCGATCCGTCTTGAAGAATGAAAAGGGTTTAAGATGCTCTTATAGGCTAATAACTCTTACACGTTCAGGTATTCATTGGTGTCCTCGATCCTCGGAGAATGTTATCATCATCGATCGATGCGGAGAATTTCCTAATGACCCTTTCTTAGGCATTAGAGGAGGAATCACTTACAATCCTTGCTTGGCATTGTGACAGTTTGGATATGCGAGAAGGGATGGTTCTCATGATACACTTATCCAAGGAATCACCTTCGACTATGAGAATGATGCCCAGGGTTACGGTAAAAGGTTCATGCGAGCTTGGGGCATGGTACATAGAGTTGATAGCAAGACATTGGGGAACAAGAACTCAATCCCTCTTGAGCCTTATCTCAAATGGGTACGAGCCCGTGATCAATGATTGTTGTCCTACCAACAATTGTGGAACTGGTTGCTGAAGGAGACACTTATTATCTTGTTCTCCATCCTGACATGCCAACTGATCATGGGGAGTTACAAAAATCCTGGGTTCAACTTAAAAAGGAGCGGGATACGTTTGAAACTCAATTCTACGCCAGCGAGAAGAAGGTCCTGGAACTCACTAGGCTACTTCATGAAGAGAGGAATATAAACGCCTACATTGCATCAAAGAGGATGCGCTCATGGGAGACCTAATTTTCTTTTTGCTTTAAGTTTTTTTTTGTTTGATTTAAAGCCTAAAGGTCACTCTTTGTAACAATTCTAACTTATTAATATAATTAATGTGTGTTTCTTTTGGTTAAACGAATTTGAGCCTTTAAGAATCCTTGAAATCATTTCATACCCATATCATCAATGGCATTGCATAAACAGGTTTCATAACAGGTTTCTCATCTTCTTCGCTGTTTATTTCACCAATAATGAGTTTTGAACAAAGTATAAAGGACCTCCAGGCAAAAAATTCCCAATTTCAGCAAATGTTCGTAACTTTGGCTAAAGGGCAGGAAGATCTGAAGGCCCTTATTCTGAAAGAAAGGAAGAAGAAGAAGAAGACTGCTGGTGTCCTGAATCTGGGAAGAAGTTTCAAGGGACCATTGTAGAAACAGGTTGATCTAAGCATCTCTAAAGTTTGGAACTTATTCTTTCAAGCATCTTTTTCCTGTTGCATCCTAATCAATGCAAGTTGCAGCTATTCTAGATCATCTAATAAGGGAGGAGTGGTATTCATAAATAGATCAGGCATGGGTGTCTCCCGGGTATACAGAATCTTTAACTGAATGGCTCTCGATCAGATCCATTGAAGATATGGCTCCAAAGAAACAACACCCCTAGGTCCCAAATCCTTCCTACTCTTCTTATGAATGTGACGTCAGGCCTTCGCAATCTTCTCCCTAGCTTCCCTATAGTCTTCTCCTTCCTTCATAAAAAAACTACTCAAATGAATACTATTCGATTTATCCCTCATCGGATAACCAAGTTGTCGCCATGCAAGAACAGGGTTATAGTTAATTCCTCCCTTTGTACCAAGAAGAGGTACATTAGGGAAACTACCACAACTTTCAATAATCTCTATATCCTGGTAAGCTCAATGATACCAATCAATATCTGTGTGAGTAAGTGCCATGATCTTAGGAGCCCAACGGGGTTCCTTCTTGACATCCCAAAAAGCATCAGACTGAGGCATATAAGAGATAAACCACCGGTACAACAGAGGCATGCAACATATAATCATCCCCCCATGATAAGAATTCCGAAGATGAATAGAGTAATAAGCATCACCCAACAATGTAGGATTTGAGTTTCCAATCATGAAGATCCTGATAGCGTTAATGTCAACAAACTTGTCCACATTAGGAAATAAGAACAACCCGTAAGCAAGCAGAGCAAAGATGGCCTCAAAAGCAATTGTACTCTTCATCCTGGAAAAGTAACGAGCTTTATCCAATAAGAACTGAGCTGATAATCCTCTAATCCCTCCTTTAGTAGTCATATGGGATTCCACCTCAGACTTCCCCAGGTGAATCAAAGCAGCAACCTCATGTGGTTTTGGCTCACCCTCCAAACCAGTAAAAGGAACACGATCGGTAACAGGTAAATCCAATAGGTAAGAATACTCCTCCAGTGTAGGCATCAACTGATAGTCGGGAAAAGTAAAGCAATGACACATCGGATCATAGAATTGGACCAAGGTCGAGAGAATTCCCTCCTTTATCTTCAGCTTCATAAGAGGAATGATGGATCCATACTTGTTCCGAAAGTTGCAGAACACTCGATCTCAGGAATTAGACTGATCAACTCATCTATCTTTGGATCCTTGAAACTGTATTTCTCGGTGTTTCTCTTTCCAATATCCATGGTTAAAAGTACCTGAGATAGTCAACCTTTAAATTCCTTGAAATATGGTTTCTTCTAAAGATGCTTATGAGTGCATGGATGCATGATGCAACAATCACACACAAGATCACACATATAGGGTTCATAGGTTCAACGTCACGAGCATGAGGTCGAAGGTACTATCCATAAGGTATTGGTCTAAAAGTTATCACCTGCCGAACAAGGTTCTAGAGGTTCCCAGAGTCTACATACTTCCTTCGGATATTACCAACTTCCCAATTAACTCGATAATTAGTAATATTCTCAAGAAAAACTCGTTCGAGCGTAGTATCGCGTGACAACTATTTCCGGATTAATCCGTCATGGCTTCTGCACTATACCTAAAAGGCCAAGATGGGTTTGGTATTCTACAGTCCTCAATTTCAGTAGGCTCCCAGGTCGAAAGTAGTACGTCTTCCTGATTACTCGGTAAGCGACACTACATTCAAAGGGGCCTCCACTGAGTGGGGGATCTCATGCCTCCTTTTTTGGGATTACTCCCTGAAAGTTAACATGTCTATACCGTCCGTCCTATCTTAAAATTTCCCAAGTCTGGGTATAGGACTTATGAGAAATCACCAAACACCCTGAAAACCAGGAAAATCCAGACAAACATATATACAACATATAACACAAAACAAACAGTAATATCACATATACAGATATAAACAAAGATAGGCTTAACCCATTTAGGGATGGACCAACAAGAGGTCAATCTTTCCCCAGTGAAGTCGCCATTTTTCTGTTGGCGGTAGAAATGTTTAAGACTACGCCATTGGATTGACTAGACTTATACAGATCAAAATAAAAATCACCACCGTGCTTTATTGTTTCCAAAGGACTGGGAAAAGAGCAAATAACCCAAAAAGAAGGGGAAATATTCAAGGTAAGGGGGTTGGTTATGAAAAGGGAAGGTATTAGCACCCTAAACATCTACGGTACTCCACACGAGCCTCTTTGTAAAATCTGTATATTTTGGCTATAAAAAATGTTGTATATAAAAAATGGATGGTGGAGGTGAGAAAAGAAGCATATTTATTTTATAATTTTTGCACCCTCCGTGGTTGCGAACCTTTAGTGCCTACGTACCACCTTTCATGCAATAAGGGATCAGGGTACACGTAGTTCCTCTTTTAAAAATTTAAAACACCAATGTGTTGATTAATTTTATGAGATAAAACATCATCGTCATTGTCTGTGTGGAAAACATACTTACTACCCACAATTATGAGAAAGGATAATTTGCATCATCTCAAAGTGGAAGATATGGCTTGGATTTTAAAATCAACAATGCCTCACTCAACACCTAAGTGGAAAATATCTCTCTTCATTATATATTGTAGAAGTATAGTTGTTTGCATCACTACAAGGATTGACAAGAGCTCAATCTTTTTTTGAGAAAAACTTAAAGATAAAAGCTAAAGTGGCAAAATGATTTGAAATGAGATTGATTGACTTTTAACCTTCTCATAAAAAATGTCAAGGTATTATTAAGTTGATTGGAGTTTATTTATGAAAAATATTTTGAAAATGCATGGACATAAGTCCAAGTTTATCATGAAAGTGGTTCAAGTCCAAAAGCAATAAGAGTTTTCCAAAAGGGAGAAGAATATTTTTGAAATTAAAGAAGATGGGAGGAGAAGAAGGGACTATCCTAAAGCATAAGGTAAAAGTTAGGGATAAGAACCATCTAACCAAAAAGAAGGCAATACTTGACATTATAAGCCAAGATAGAATTCACATTCCTTTGATTGAAACCAATCAAGAAAAAAATACTAGACCTCTTGAGATAACCAAACTTCAAGTGTATTAAGTCTTCACAAAAATTGGGCACAGTTATGGCTGTATACGGGTGAATTCCATATTACAAACAAAGGGTGTAATCATAAAAACCTGCACACAAAAACAAACAAGCAACCCAATATCTTGAGGTAAACCTCAAGAACTCTATACAAAATAATCAGATAAGATTACAAGGTTTCCAAGGTAGGCCAAGGTTTCTAATCCTAAGTCCAAGAAAAGTCCCATGCTCCATAATGCCAAGGATAGTAACCAAATAGTCCAAGTACCATTAAAGATTTTTTAAGGTTTATGTTGATTATTAAGTATCTTAAGAAAGGAAAAGAAAATCTCAAGTGAGCAAAGTAAAAATGGAAAGAAAGTAAATGCTCAAATGAGCAAAGATGAAAATGGCATGAAATGTAAATGCTAAAAGTAAATAGTACATGAAGCATAAAAAAGAATAAAAGTATAAGGTAAAACAAGTCAATAATTAGTGGTTAGTTGGATGACCATCTTAAAGTTTGCATTTGGAACTCATTAGAGGATTGGTAGAACCAAAGCCTTCACACAACAAGTTTCATTTGCTTTTTGTCAAGTATATCATCCATTTGGAATTCTCATAAGTACCATTTAATGATCAACGATGTTTAAGTGATCCGTGTTAACCAAAGGTGTTGTAGACCCATTAGAGGATTGGTAGAACCAAAACCTCCACACAATGAATCTCAAGGTTATTGGATCAAAGAGATCAAATTAACATACTTGGGCTTGCAATCATAAGTTTGGGCCACGAATGTTCATTTATTCGAATCAGGACAAAATTTACGGCTATATTAACCAATCGTAAGTGGACTTATATAGAAGTCACACCTATTTTGAGGCCGGTCAATAGCAATCTATGCACCATTTGTTTTGAGACATGATATAGAGATCATGCTCCAAAAGCATTTTGTGCAATAAGAAAGGGATTAGATGAAGAGGGATGGTGAAAAACTATACAAACCACATTTGAATTAAATTTTAGTCAAACTATTATTAAAATCATTCATCTATTTTTGTGGAGTTAAACTCAACACCATGGATCCAATTATATTAATAAAGTTCATGATCTAAAATCTAACATATGATTAGCCAGAAAATAGTCATAAAATAATATCACATTTAATATACACAAAAGGGTTTTAAAAAATTGTTTTAAGAATAGAAAATAATGAAAAAATATCAACTATGTTCAAATTAATCAAGAAATGAAAAGTAAGACCATAGAAAAGTCATAAAAAAGGCTCAAATAATTTTACAATTTTTTTCGTAATTTTTTAAAGTCAGAAACTATTTTTAAAATTAAAAAAAAAAGGGTAAAATAACCAAAAAATGGTAAAAAATAGTAAAGTCAGAAACTAAAATAAAATAAGGTCACCAATATTTGTCACAATATCATTGGATCATTCCATAATTTTTTCAGAATTTAAAAATGTATAAACATATTTTTAAACATTTAAAATAAATAAAATAAGTTTAAAATTTATAAAAAATACCAAAACACAAAATTAAATTTTGAAAAAATAAAAATCAGAAAGAGAATAATCAAAAATATTTTTCATAATTTCTTCAGATTTCTTGGACTAAAACTGAATTTTCTATGATTTTTTGAAATTTAAAACAATTAAAATATAAAAATCAGAAAAAGAAAATAAAAGTAAAATATGTGGACCATTGGATGAGAGTCAAAACGCGTTAGTAATCAAATCCTAGGGATCTGGCGCGTTGTGCATATCATGGTCATTAGTGAATATTGTACAAAATCATTAATTAAATCAGAATTTGAAAAAAACAGATGGCGCACCTTCATTGGTTGGAAGATGACACGTTAGTCATCTTCAACCTCCAGCCATCACGAATTGCAGGTCTCTCAAACTGTAAAATCAGAAGCTCAGACCTATCCCATTCGCTTTGTCTCTTCAAGACGAAGACAACCACACCCTCGCACCAAATGTATATAAACTGTAGCTCAAGCAATTTGGAAGGAATGTTTTGAAAAGGTATTTGAAATTTCATGGTCAAAACGTGTTTCCAGTAAAAGGTAAGTGTTGCGACTAGAACCAAGGCAATGAGAGCAACACAATGATATCAGAGTTTTGAAGAATTGATGAAGGAATCTACCTATTGATGTTGAGTTGCATAGCTCTGAAACTGGACTTCTATGGAGCAGTATAGGAAATGATTCTTGAATGTAATTATGTGGTTAGCTTCAGGGAAGATCAAGGAAGGTGAATTGATGGAAAATTTGGACTGAAAAAGGCTCGAGAATGGATTTTGAAGTTACTGAGTTATGAGTTGTGAAACAAGTTTGGCAGGGTGATTCTGGCTATCCAAGCTTGGGAAAATGAATGGGATAGTTCATGTATTTATAGGAGAAGCGAATGGGATCAAAAAGAAGAGTGAATGATGCGTTTTGGAGGGAATTCATGCAAACCTGATGCACGAGTGAAGTGTGATCCAAACTTCAGCAAAACTCATCCAATTCATGCGTTTTGATGCACTAATCCACTTGGGAAAGTTGGCTAATCATGTTTAGACCCAAAACGCGTGTTGATTTGAGGTTTAGAGGTTGTAACATGAAATTAAAATTCTGACTTGCAAGGAAACTTCAATTCCAGTTACCATTTTTGAAACAATGGTATTCTCAGCTCAAGGGGTCTTAAGGCATGATTCTTGATGCTTTAGAAAGATGAGGTTACAAGCTTTGAAATGGAAAAAGAATGGAGTTAAATGGATGCTTGATCTAAAAGTTGCATTGAGTCAAAGTTGGAGAAAAAGGGTTACTTTCCATGCTTAGAAATATTCCAAATTCTTCTTCAAAAATGACCTATAATGTCTTGCATCCAAACATGGTCTTCCACTTGGAATTTGATCTTTACAAAAAAATATGGCATGAAGTAGAACTCTTTAATGACATTTAGAAACTTGAATAATTCAAAATCTCCAAAATTTGAGCAAGTTATGACTTGTTGAAGTATGAAAAAAAATCATGAAATGACCTATAATATTTTGCAGCTTTTAGGCAACTTCCATCCCTTTTCTCACTTTTCACATAAAAGAAGGCATAAATTTCACATCTTCAAGATCATTATGGAAAAATAATGGACTCAAGGTGATGAAAAGTGACCAAGTTATGACCATTTGAAGTCACACATGGAAAATTGGCGATTCATCTGGAGGACTTGTAATCTTTCATCCTCATCAAGTATCTTCCTCATGAAAACTCCTTGGAACCTTTGAAGTGATTTGTTAATAACCTTTGAAGAGAATGGTGTCTTTGGAATCACTCAAAAATACCAAAAGGTGAGCAAGATATAATCCTTTTAATTTCAAAACCCTAGCTCCTAGATCAAGAAAATGCTTTGAGGAACTTTGACAAGCTTGAACGAACTTCTCGTACCAACATTCTTTCTTTGTGAATAGAAGTTGTTGAGGATGATAATGAGGACTCGTAGCAACCAAAACCACTTCCATATCTTGAAAATTGAGAGAAACATGCTCTTGTAACCAATAGGAACAAGGCCTTGTCCAAACATGACAACTTCTCCAATCAACCCCTTGTACTTTTGAGACAAATCCAATAACCTTGAAATGTGATAAACCAAAGCAACCTTTCCATGCCAATTCTTCCAAAACCAATCCAATGGAGAGGTTTGAACTTCTCAAGCTTTATTGATTGGGGCATGGAAATAAACTCATGAACCCATGGGGTAACTTGTTAAATATCATTGCCTTTACCTACATGGATAACAAGCAAGACAAACCAACATTGCATTTTATTAGTTAAATGAAGAAATCAAAAAAATATTCATGATCACAAAAGGAACACAAGTCAGCGTTCTTGGTAATCCCTCAAAAGGGCAAGACCAAATGTAGGGAGGGGAACCAAGAATCCTAGTGTGATATTGTTATGAATGAATCAACATGGTATGATGAAGGGATCTTAGGGGCAAAAATCTGGGTACAACACATCCTCCTAGCGGAGTTTATTTTTTCCAAATCGGCAAAATTTTCCAGCAAAACATCTCCTCTCACTACAGAGTTATTCCCCCGCTGAGTTATTCTCAAGCAGAGTCTCTCCCCAGCAGAATATCCGTAAACAAGGAGCGAATCCCCAACATAGTCATCTCTGATTCACCATCCCCAGCAGAAGAACCATTTTTTCTATAACGGTCAGGAATTCAATTTACAGTCCCCTGTTCAATGGGAGTTATGAGTTGAGTAAAATGAGAGAGCAAATTTTGGGGTATAACAGCTGCCCCTATTTAATCTTCTTAAACCTGCGGGTGTAGATTGACTTGTCTACCTTTCGTAATCTGAAGGTGGAAGATGATTTAACACTAAAGTGCCCAGAAATTTGCACTCGCTTGTAGTGGCACTCGACTTGTGACATTAGGAATGGGCTTACAGATGCCATTTGAAGGTTGATGATAGAAGATTTCTAGAGATGGTCTTAAAGATGCCATCCTGGATGCGATGGCGAATTGTCAGAGATGGGCTTAAAGATGCCATCTAGAGAATGTGGATTTCCTGAGATATTCCTTTGACGAGAGTCCCTATTGCTATTGTTAAGGAGGAATCTGCTGAGGAATTTTGGTATTTGTCTTGGGAGATATAGAATTTTAGGAGCTTCAGTTGTACGTTACTCTATTGTGGAATTAACTCTGGAGGTGAACTGCATATCTGGTCAGTGTACAAGCTGCATCGCGACTTACTGGGGAAATGCGAAACCAATCTTTTTTGATTAGGTCCCGGTCTTACAGTGTTGTGGACTGTTGTCTAGAGATAAGGGAAAAGGAACCTGGATAGTAAGGTTACTTTGATATGAAATCCTGGATAGTAGGGCTGTGAGAAGGGACCTGAGTAGTAGGGTCACTTCGATATGAAAGTCTGGATAGTAGGGAAGTGAGAAGGGACCTGGGTAGTAGGGTTACTTCGATATGAAAGCATGGATAGTAGGGCTGTGAGAAGGAACCTGGGTAGTAGGTTTACTTCGTGATAAGTCCGTATAGAACTTCGAAAGGAACCTGGGTGAGGGTTACTTAGATATGAAAGCCTAGATAGAAGGGCTGTGAGAAGGAACCTGGGCAGTAGGGTTACTTCGTGATAAGTTCGTGTAGAACTTCAAAAGAAACCTGGGTGAGGTTACTTTGTGATAAATTCGTGTAAAAATTCAAAAGGAACCTGGGTAAGGTTACTTTGATATGACAACCTAGGTAAGGTTGTTTCGTGAGGAGTTTGGGTAAAGCTGCAACAGGAACCTGGGTAAGGTTACTTTGAGATAAGTTTGTGTAAAACTTCAGAATGATCCGGGGTAAGGTTATAAGTTTGTGTAAAACTTCAAGATGAATCGGGGTAAGGTTATGAGTTTGTGTAAACTTCAAGATGAATCGGGGTAAGGTTATAAGTTTGTGTAAAACTTCAAGATGAACCTGGGTTAGGTTATAAGTTTGTGTAAAACTTCAGGATGAACCGGGGTAAGTTTTAAAGTTTGTGTAAACTTCAAGATGAACAGGGGTAAGGTTATAAGTTTGTGTAAAACTTCAAGATGAACCGGGGTAAGGTTATAAGTTTGGGTAAAACTTCAGGATGAACCGGGGTAAGGTTACTTCTCGATAAGTTCGTGTAAAACTTCAAGATGAACCGGGGTAAGGTTACTTCGCGATAAGTTCGTGTAAAACATCAAGATGAACCGGGGTAAGGTTACTTCATGGTAATGTAGATTGGTTGACCCGTTTGATTTCGGGAACTGAGTTTCCATTAGTTGTCTGTAGATGTGATCTATATAACTACTGGATTTGTTAAAGCTAATTGTCTTTTCTTGAAAAGATATCAGGGTTAGTTATATGTGATGCATGAAATGCAGGGTGAGATGATGTTCTCCAAATAAATGAGATTATGCTGTATATGATATGTATGCATATGTCAAGATGTATGTTCATGAAATGATGTCGGGGTATGCTCGCGTCTGGAAAAATAAATACCTGATGGTTGTTGGAGATTTGCGAATATTCTGTCAAGAAGAGATGCTAGAGGATAACTCTGCGAGGACCAGACTTTGGGGGAAGAGATACTCTGTTGGTAGACCTGTTGATCTGGAGGAACAAATTTAGCTGGTATGAAATTCCTTTGCTGGAAGTGATGAGCTCTGTTGAAGATTGAGCTTCTGTATCTATAGAAGTAAACTCCGCTTGGGGGATGAAATTTGTTGACTCGCCTGCGATTACGAACCTCGGCTGGGGGTATTTATGTCCTGTTTCGGGGAAGTTGACATGAATTCCCTTGGATACTTTTACTCTGTGGGGAGTGCGTATACTAATAATCATGTTCCCAAGCATGACTCTATCCCGATACCTGCGGGGAAAAATGACTGTAGGGTTTGGTACTTCTTATTTTCCCTGTTTCTGGAATTACGAGTAATTGTCTTTTGTTTCTTATGCAAATATTTATGAGCAGCAATCATTTTCAAATGCATATATCAAAAATAAATCATTGGACGTTCTTGCTAAACAAAACAGAAAAAGAAAAAGAAACACATTGAAGTTTTGTAAAAATGACTTGTATTAATTTGGAAATTGGCCTGTAATAGGCGTTATGTACAAAGAGGCTGACGTTCTAGTAAGAGAATGCTGCTGAAAGAAATTACAATTTGTGCAAAAGAAAGAAAAACAACTATGTGAAACAACCCCATTGGGTTCCAACTCTGCTATTGTCTTTACATCTTGAAGCATCTCATCACTTTTCTACTTGGCCGAAGGTTAATCAGATTGATTGGCGCCGTCTGAGCTTGATAGCTGATACTGAAGTCTTGTCGCAAGATGATCCAATGAGACATAGTGATATGCTTTAATCCCTAACTTTTTCCTGGATTGCCCTTTCGGGTTTTCAATCCACCGGGATACCCTTTTTTGCCAAAGCCTCCCTTTCGGGTTTTCAACTTGCCCGGTGTACAAATTTTTTTATTTTCATCCCTAAATTTTGCCCGAACCCTTTTGGCTCGCCGGGAAGCCCTTATTTTTGCCTAGGCCAGTCGACCTAGCGGGTCTTTGATTATGCGTAGTATCTTTTCACTATGTCTGCATTGAGAGGGTGAGGAAGGTCATCACCATCCATGGTGGTTAGAATCATAGCTCCTCCTGAGAAAATGTTCTTAACCACAAATGGACCTTCGTACGTGGGGGTCCATTTTCCCCTGGGATCACCTTACGGCAGTATGATGCGTTTGATCACCAAATCTCTGACTTGATATTCTTGACGCCTGACTTTCTTGTTAAAAGCCTTGATCATTCGCTTTTGATACGTCTAACCATGGCAGATAGCAGTAAGCCTCTTTTCATTGATTATATTTAGCTGATCAAGTCGGGTTTGGATCTAGTCATCTTTATTCAAACCCGCATCCTTCATAATCCTGAGAGAAGGTATCTGGACTTCTATGGGTAGGACTGCCTCCATGCCATATACCAGAGAGTAGGGTGTTGCCCCTGTCGACGTCCCTGTTGCGGTACGGTACCCATGAAGAGCGAATGGTAACATCTCATGGCAGTCTTTGTATGTCACTGTCATCTTCTTTACAATCTTCTTAATATTCTTGTTAGCTGCTTCAACAGCGCCATTCATCTTCGGCCGGTAGGGAAAAGAGTTATGATGCTGTATCTTGAACTGTTTACAGAGCTCGGTGATTATTGTGTTATTGAGATTTGTACCATTATCTGTAATAATCCTCTCTGGCACCCCGTATTGGCAGAACAGATTATGTCGGATAAACTGCGCCACGACATTCTTGGTTACTGTAACAAAAGAGGCTGCCTCAACCCACTTTGTGAAATAATCAATGGCCACCAGAATGAAATGATTCCCGTTAGACGCCGTAGGTATGATCTCGCTGATCATGTCGATGCCCCACATCGCAAAGGGCCACAGAGCTGATAAAACATTTAAGGGGACCGGAGGCACATGCACCTTATCAGCATAGATTTGGAACTTATGACAAGTTTGAGAGTGCTGATAACAATCGGCTTCCATAGTGGACCAATAATATCCTGCCCCTAGGATCTTCTTAGTCATGGTATGTACACTATAATGGGTTCCAAAGGTGCCTTCATGTAGATCTGTCATGATCCTCTCTACTTCGCTCTTGTCTACACACCATAGTAGTGTGGAGTCATGGTTGCGTTTATAGAGGATTCCATTACTAAGGAAGTACTTTGCAGCGAACCTTCTCAAAAACTTCTTATCATTGACAGATGCCCCTTCAGGATACTCTTGAGCCTGGAGATACCTTTTGAATTCGTGAAACCAGGGTTTGTCTGTCACTTCTTCGATATCAATCTCGCAGCAGTGTGCTGGTTCATCCAACCTCTCAATGGTAATTTGGGGAGCCTCATTGTCCCATCTAACTTTTAAAATAGAAGACATGGTAGCTAGCGTGTTCGCCAACTGGTTCTCTTCTCGTGGGAAATGTTCAAAGGTTACCTCTGTTGTACCCTAAAATTTGCCCTCCCATTTTTATCAAAATATTTCAAGAAAGATCCTCAAGTTGCTCAAGGTAGTCCAAGGGTTGGCCAGACAAGATCTCTCCTAAGGTAGTCTATCTCAAATTAGGGTTTCATGTTGCATCAAGATACTTGAGTCCAAGGGATCCCAAATGCTCAACACTGTCCTAATATGTTCTTAAGATCATCCATGTCAAGTTTCAAGCCCTACAAAAGAAATTTGCTCAGTCAATTTGCTCATTCAAACTTCAAGATTTTTGGTCAACATCCTCATTTTGAAGTATATTTCATCATTTGGTCAAGGGTTGATCATGATTCATCAAGGATTGTTCAAAATTCATCAAGACTCAAAAGTTGCTAAATTAGGGCTTTGTAGGAAAACACAACTCAACTTTGACCAAGCATAACTTTCTCATACTTTATGAGAAATGACCCATCCAAAGCTAATTTTGAAGAGGATGCAATTACCTACAATCCATCTTCATCTCCCAAGTTCAAAATATGCACTCACAAGAAGTTATGGATTTGGACATTATAGGTCATTTTGCAAAGTCAACAAAAACACCTTTTTTGTCAAAGCTTCATACATGAGCATGGAATATCAAATTGAGATGATACAAAAAGGGTTGCCTAGAATACATCTCAAGCTTTATAAAAAGTCCATGAACACCTCCAAAGAGTCAAAATTAAGGAAGTTATGCATTGGAGAAATTGACCTTTTTTGCAAAATTGCCAAAAGTCAACTATCCCTAAAACTTCAAATTTTGCCAAATGGGCCCAATCTTTTTCACTTGTTTTGAGTTGGCAACATAGTCCACGAGCTATAGCCTTTGCCACTTGTCCATATCTTATTTTTATTATTTATTTTGATTTTTATTTGAATTAATTCAATTTAAATGAAAACAAATCATATAAAATCCAAAATATTGAAAACAAAAGTTTTTATGGTTGTTTCAGGTGTTATTATATAGCTAGCAAACATTCAAAATCGTATCAAGGCATGGTGTGAACAAAAAGATTTAAATAGGCCAATTTTGGAAAGTTTTCAATGTGAATCAAATCAAATATCCAAATCATTGATGGAGGAAGATTGAGAGTAGTTATCAACCCTAATCCCTTCACTAATACATATAGAACGAAGCAAGACCTAAAAGAGAGGTTAGAAACAGGCGCATCAAGCAAAGCAACATTTGAAAAAAATTAAGAAAAGTGTAAGATCAAATTCCTATTTCCAGGCATCCTCAAAGCCTTCTAGCTATCCTAATCAATTCCTGGGATTGTCAGCAAGTTAAAGCAATCAAGAACCAAGTCGTTCCAGTCCCAAATTGCACTGTAAGTCAGTCACGATACCTCTCTTTTCTTGAATTCGAATCTCATGATATAGGCATTGTTAGGATGAATTGATCATATATTTTTGATCCATGAGACATATGCAAACTTTCTGTATGGTTTAATGGCGTTTTCATGGCTTGTATGGAGTTTCACCATTGTTAGGGTTTACGAGCTCAATTTGGGATTTCTGTGTATAAGCAAAATTGGGCCATAAAAGGGCCACCAATGTAACCAACAGGACCAGACGAATTCAACCATGGCTTTGTTTTTCATTTATCATGCTTATGCTTGATTTTGGAACGAGCACTGCCTATAGCTACGGACGAACGTCCGTAGGTAAAAGTGTTTCACTTTTACCCACAGTGCTAGGAAGAAGATGACCCATGTGGCACCCCTCCATTGGCTTGTTTGAATTTTCACGCGTGGATTGGACTTACAGGATTTTTTAATATTTGTTTATTATTCTGCATTATTATGACAACTAACGTGAATCGCCCAGTGGTAGCCAGGCTGGTGTTAAGGCTCTGGAAGCTTGAGGTCAGAGGTTCGACCCCTGCCTCATCCAAAATGCATTTTTCTTGATTTATTTCAGGTAATCTCATGTATATGCATGCCAGGAGACCACCATAGGTCCTCATCATCAATCATGCCAAGTGTGAGATGGCCAAATCTGATGGCCATCCAGGAGGGAGCACCATGAGCCAAGTCAAACATGTATACACTGGATCCACAAGGTCAATGTGGACCTCATTCAAATGGGCCCAGATTCTGATTTTTACACCCCCATATTGCTGGCCCAGTTTGCTTTTCTTTAACTCTTTTATATTTTTTCATTTAATTTTATTTAATTTATTTACTAACAAATCAAATTATTTTCTTTTATCAAAAAATCAACAAAAATATTTTTATGTCCAATTAAATTAAAAAAATTTATTTTTATTAAAAAATTTATTAATTAATTAGGTTTGATTAATTTAGATAATTTTAATTATTTTGTACATAATTAAAAATAATTAGAATAAATAGGTTTTATTACTAACTTAATTATATTTTATTTTTTCCAAAAATAACAAAAAAAGAAAAATAGGCCATGTCATTATTTTCATTAATTAATTTAATTGACTAATTAATTTTTTATACTTAATTTTAAAACTTATTTCTTTTATTGAAAACAAAACCAAAAAAACATTTTTCTTTTAATTTGTTTAGGAGGGTCAAAACCCTAATTTCTCGTCGATCTAATTTGTCATCGCGCGATTTATTCTATTTTTTATCCCAATTATTGTATCTGCTCACAATTTGTAATAGTTTTAATTAGGGATTTTACTTTTCGTTATCCCTTTATTTTCAAAAGGTTTGTTTTTGGCTATGTAAATACCTGAAGCCTTGTAATAGCGTAGTTTAATTTTCGCATTTTAAATTCTTCAAATTATTAACTGTTAGATGTATGAATAATTAGGATGCATGACAAGAATGTATGATTAAATTTAAAACAGTTAGATCACCCTAAATGTGTAAAGATAAATAAACTGAAATTGAATCATCCGTACATGCGCACTCCTAGGGTACACTCCCACTTGGTTGCCTTCGGTAAACGGTCATTGAGTATAGGATGTTTTAGTGGTCGTCCTTTTGTCCAAAGATCAAAGTTGCCTCGGAAAGGTTGCCTCGGATCTTGTTGCCTCGAATAAATGATCTAAAACATTAGGGTTACTACTAAGACGTCCTAACATTGCTTTAGTGATCGTACGTCCCATTCGAATTGACCCCCAAAACTCCAACGCCAGTGCTACCTACTCACTAATAGTGGGTTAGCATTGTCTAAAGGAAACAAGCATAGAACAATTTTTTTTTGAGTAGGTAGATTAGCTCTTATATACTTGCTCATTCCAAACAAATTTTTCACACTTACACTCCTTTACAAACGAGTTTTCAAAAACACTTCATTACACTCTTGAAGACAAAGCAAGAGTTAAATCGAAGTTAAAACAAAAACTTTTCAAAGCCCTCAAACACAAAGAAAACAATTTTGAAAATGATGAGCAAGTACCTAAGAGCCCGTAGATAACTACGGATAAAAAGGGTGCTAATACCTTCCCTTTCTATAATCTACCCCCCGTACTCAGAAATATCTCGAAAAAGGAATTTTTATGTGCTTTTTTCCTTTACTTGTTGGATAAAATAAAAGTCGGTGAAGACTCTTGCTTACCGCGAAATTTTACGAAAACAAACGCAAAACGCAAACCAGCTAAACTCCTTAACGAAATAAGGGAAACCACGTCCCGGTTCTGGCCACCGTATCACAGAACGAACGACTCTGCTGGGGAAAATAATAAGTGGGGTGTACCGTAGGAATAGTTCATTGTATTGTTTTCAATTGTTTGATCTGTTTGCTTTATCTTTGTGGGCTTGTATCAGAGTTACTATAGATCCTAACCCGGATCTGGGGATACATTTTAGGTAAGTAGCAATAGACTGTGAGGGAACTGTACGGTTTAGACTGATACGGTAGAAGCAGTAGCTACGTTGGTGTGACACATTAGTTGGTACCAATATCCCTTGTTGAGGAACAAGGAGAGTATGGGGCTGCTAATGGGTAATTAAGCATCAACTGACCTTAGAACCTATAATTGACCAACTTGGCCATAGAAAAGTAGCAGTATGTTACACTCATTGAGACCATACTCTTGCGATGATTTCGGCCGCAAGAAAAGGTTGCTAAACTGGAATTATGATCGATCGAGGATGGTCAATGATATTGAGAACCTCTAGAACCCGGTTACTATTACTAGGACAGGTTGAACCAACTAAACTGAAAGAGGGTAATACCTAAACTCCATGCCAGCCTGAAATTTAAGGGTTATTGTGTGACTTGTGTGGCTTTACCATGTTTGCTATCTGTGATACTTGTGGTGTGTTTATGTCATGACATCATGCATCATGACATCTCATGCATATTTCATTAGACTAACCATTTCAAAGACCGAGGGGATTCATCTTTGTTCTGTTTTGCAGATCATGGCATTTATGCGCAAAAATACCATTCGGATCAGCTTCGTGCAGATACCTGCTCAGCTTAGAGAGTTGGTTTCAAAGGTTCCTAATACTTCTTCCTTTGTTAGAAGACATGGTCGTCTCTTCAGCCTGGTCACTTCCAAGTTGGATGAACAAATGATAAGTGTCATGTTCTAGTTCTTTGACCCATTGTATCACTGTTTCACCTTCCCGGACTATCAGTTGGTCCCTACTTTGGAGGAGTTTTTTGATTTACTTGACATATCTATTCTAGAGCAGATACCCTTTACAGGTTTGGAGATAGCTCCTAGGCCAGAGGATATTGCTTCAGCCCTCCATCTAACAAATGCTGATGTAGTATATAACTGGGACATTCGGAGTGGGGTTAAAGGCTTTCTGGCTAAGTTCTTGATTGATCAAGCTCAACAGTTCTGGGATAGTTTGGACTTTCAAGCATTTTAAGACATCTTGGCACTCCTAATCTATGGCCTGGTTCTGTTCCCAAATTCATATTCTTTTGTCGACGTGAACGCAGTCAAGATCTTCATGTCCCGTAATCCAGTGCCCACTCTCTTAGGTGACATTCTACATTCTCTTTATGCCCGTACTGCTCGGAGAAGGGGAACCCTTATGTGTTGTGCACCGCTGCTAGCAAGGTGGTTTATTTCTCACCTCCCTAAATCTGTATTGAAGAATGAGGAAGGTATGGGTTGGGCTTACAGAATCATGTCCCTTGCTCATACGGACATCCTTTGGAGTACTAAAGACATGGAAGAGGTAGCTGTCATTGATCGGTGTGGGGAATACCCCAATGTTCCATTGCTGGGAATTAGAGGAGGAATAACCTATAATCCTTGTTTGGCCTTATGACAGTTTGGACGAGCTCGAACGGACAGTCCTCATGAGCTGCTACTTACAGGCATTGTCTTTTACTTCATGGGGGATGTTGAGGGATATCACCACATATTTATACGAGCTTGGGACAGGGTGAATAGGTCTGATCCACATGAGCTAGGAATGAAGACTTCTCTCCCGATGCAACCATACCTCCATTGGGTTCGAGCCCGTGCTCAAAAGCTGGGGATGCCATACGAAGCTGTCTTGCCGGTAATCATGGAGCATACTGATGAAGAAGGTGTTCCTTACACGATCCTCCATCCATACATGCCTACTGATATTGGGGCATTAAAGAGATCTTGGATCCAGCTAAGGGAAGAATGGGATACTTACAGAGAGAAGTATCATGAGCAGGAGCGGAAGATCCTGAAGCTTACAAGACAGCTGGAGACTGAGAGGACAATCAACGATTATGTCAGCATGAAAGGAAAACAACCATGGGAGCGTTGATGTCTTTTTCTATTTCTAGTTTAGATTTTCTTTTCAGTATTTCTTTTGTAACGCCTTAAAGGCATTTGTTAAACATTGTTTCAAGTTTGAATCTAATAAAGTGTGTTTTATTTTGGTTTACAAATTTGAATCTCCATAAGTCTTTGAAATCATTTCATACGCATTCCATTCCCATGCACCTCATCACAGGTACCCATACATGTTTCTCATCTTCTTTGCTGTTTATTTCAGCATAACATGTCTTCTGAAACACCTACTGATCAAGCCATCAAGGCTCTACAAGCTTAGAATGTTCAATTCCAGGAAATGTTCTTGAACCTGGCCAAGGGGCAGAAAGATTTGAAGTCTCTTATCTTAAAGGACAAGAAGAAGAAGAAGAAGAAGAAGAAGACGGTCCTCCTGAATATGGGTCACAGATTTGGGAACAGGTTGCGAGAGGAAGTTGATTTTTCTCACTCATCTGGAGGAGGAGAGAATCAAGAGTAAAAGAAGGGTCCTAGCCGCGTGGTTTTAGACAATTACACAAACTTTTATGAAGACCAGTATCCTCCTGCCGAGGATAGGTATAAGCAACTCAAGGACCGGTTGAGCGCAATGGAGATCCAGAAGATACCTGGGTTGGACTTCGAAGATTTGGGTTTGGCATCTGGGGTGGTGATCGCACACAAGTTTAAAACTCCTGTCTTTGCTAAGTATGATGGGGTCTCCTGCCCAAAGTTACACCTCTGCTCGTATGTCAGAAAGATTCAACAATATACTACTGATAGGAACCTTTGGGTTCATTTATTTCAAGATAGTCTGTCAGGGACTCAACTTGAATGGTTCTACCAATTGGAAGGAGCTAATATCCGTAACTGGGAGGACCTTGCTACTGATTTTTTCAAGCAATACCAGTATAATGCCGACCTTGATCCCACACGTACCCAACTTTAGGGTATGTCTATGGGTGCGAGCGAAGGTTTTAAGAACTACGCTAAGAAATGGAGAGATCTCGCTGGAAGAGTACAACCCCCTCTGGCTGATAGGGAGTTGGTGGATATGTTTCTTGGGACTTTGTCTGGTCCGTATTTTAATCATTTGATCGGTAGTTCATTGTCCGGGTTTACTGAATTAATTATGACTGGGGAGAGAGTTGAGGTCGGTATCAAGAGCGGCAAGATATAGAAGGGTGCTTCATCAAGTACACAGAAGAAGCCTTTCAAGAAGGAATCTAGTTCAGTTTACAGCTCGAGGAGCCAAAATCGACCCGAGCGCCGCCAAGCAGTTAATGCGGTGGTAATATCAAGACCAACTGTTGCCCCGCAATGCAACACTCAGCAAAGAGTAGAGAGACCGCAAAAACAGTTTACTCGGCTCAGTATGACTCTAGCTCAAATTCTGCCGCAGTTGTTGAAGACCAATTTGGTGACTCTAAGGGAGGCTCTGAAGAATCCCATTACTACATCAACGTTGTATAATCCGAACGCCAGCTGTGCTTTTCACTCTGATAGCCCGGGACATGATACGAATAATTGTTGGGCCTTGAAGAATAAGGTACAAGATTTGATTGAAGCTAAAGAGATTGAATTTGAAGCGCCGGAAAAGCCTAATGTCGTGACTGCTCCTATGCCCAAGCATGGAGTAAATGTTGTGGACGGCGATTCATTTGTAACCTCTGTGGAAGAAATTTCTACTCCGTTGATGACAGTGAAGAAGAACTTATTATTGGCCGGTTTATTTCCGGGCTGTGGCGAAGGTTGCCACTTGTGTTCCATCCTGCCTACTGGTTGTCATCTATTGAAGTCGGGTGTCCAACGCCTGATGGATAACAAAGAAATTTTGGTCGAGTAAACTTTGGTTCAATTGATTCTTGTTGAATATGTTTCCATAATCACCATTTCCGCCAATTCTTCCAAGGCTTCCTCGAGAAATACTGTTAGAATTACATCTGTTCCGAGAGTTCCTCCTTTCATCATTACTATTCCTGGACCTATCCCTTACACGTCGGATAAGGCTGTCCCGTGGCACTATGGGGCCGATGTGTACTATCATGGGGTTAAACAAGACTTGCGGGTTGAAGAGGATGATTCTGACATCAGCAATATTGTTGGGTCTAGCAAAGTCACCCGAAGCGGAAGACTTTTCTCTCCTGAGATCTCCCCACCAACTGTTCGAAAACCTGTTGCTATTTCACCTACCAGTACATCTGCTACTGTCCATATTCATGTTCCAATCCTTACCCCTGTCACCGAGTCATCTGACGCTCAGGGCAAAGGGATCACCGGTGAGCCTGCCCAGACGGAGGCGCCGAAAAAGATTATTGTTGAAACCTCTAGACAAGAGATAGATGAGATTTTGAAGATCATCAAGAAAAGCGACTACAACATAGTCGAACAACTGGGGCAAACCCCGTCAAAGTTCTCCATGTTATCTTTATTGCTGTGCTCAGAGACCCATGCTAAGGCTTTAATTGCTTTCCTGAAAACTCCGCATGTGCCGCAGGAGACGTCTGCTAACCAGTTCAAAGACTGTGTGGCTAGTTTGACCGCTGATAACGGGTTGGGTTTCTCCGACGCAGATTTGACTGCCAAAGGAAAGAATCACAATGATTCTCTACATATTTCAATCGAGTGCAGGGGCACTACTCTAGCTCACGTGCTGGTGGATACTGGGTCCTCGTTAAATGTTTTACCCAAGAAAACGTTAGACCGGTTGGACTGTGAAGGGTTGGTGCTGAAACCAAGTAATATTGTGGTTAGGGCCTTTGATGGGTCCAAAAGGATGATGCATGGAGAGGTGGATGTTCCTGTTAAGGTCGGTTCTCAGACTTTCGCATCTACACTCTATGTGATGGACATTCGACCATCTTATTCTTGTTTACTGGGTCGCCCATGGATTCATAAGGCTGGGGAAGTGACTTCTACGCTCCACCAGATGTTGAAATACCCAGTGAAGGGGAAAATTATTACAATACAAGGAGAAGAGGAGTACATGGTGAGCCACCTTAACTCTTTTCAGTGTGTGGAAATGGACGGGGAGTTCATTGAAACCCCGTGTCAAAACTTTGAAGAAGTCCCCCAGACTCTGGCGTCGACTGAAACTGTTGCTGAAGATCCTCCAATGAAGATGGCTTCCCTCAAGGATGCCTGGGTTGTTATTGAAAAAGGTGGGTGTGTGAATTGGGGAAGACTCTCTGACTTTGCACACAAGACTGACAAGTTTGGTTTGGGTTTTACTGCAGAAGCTCAAAGGGCTGTTCGGCGTGCGCGAATTGGAAGACCTCCCCTGCGTATCACTAATCCGGAAGTAAATGCGATTGAAGATGATGATGAAGAGTCTGAGTTTGACAGCTGGATTTACCCGACTACTGACGCTGGATTAAGCAATTGGAAGGCGAAGGACTTCATGCCCATTTCTTTTATTACACAGTAATAAGACTTTTGTTTTGAATTTGTAACAGACAATTTTAAATTTTACGGCCCGATGCCTTACCCGAGACACTGTGGCTTTGTTTGTGAGGGCTTATTATATGTCATTTCCATATATCATCAATAAAAGCATTGGACGTTTTCTTGCATTACAAATTTTTGCGCTCCTTATTTTTCTTTTCTATCTTGCAAAACAACTATTTGTCTTACACACACTCACATATACAGGTCTGTATCCACTATGGATCCCACTGATAATGATTCTTCTACTGCCAGTCATAACTTCAAAAATACGATCAACCAAGCCGAGGACGAAGGTGAGGATGATTGCGAAGTTCCTGGTGAACTTGCTAGATTGTTACTTCAGGAAGAGAGGGCCATACATCCGCATGAGGAACCAGTGGAAACAGTAAATCTGGGTACGGAGGAAGACAAGAAAGAGGTCAAGATTGGTGTAAATCTGGAGCCTAGTATTAAGCAACGGTTGATACAGATGATGCATGACTATGTTGAGATATTTGCTTGGTCTTATGAAGATATGCCTGGGTTGGATACTGATATTGTGGTTCACCGCCTTCCCACCAAGGAAGATTGTCCTCCAAGGAAACAGAAAGTTCGCCGAATGCGCCCAGAGATGTCTGAGAAAATCAAGGCTGAGGTTATGAAACAATTTCACGCCGGTTTTCTAGCAGTTACTTCTTACCCACAGTGGGTGGCCAACGTGGTTCCGGTGCCGAAGAAGGATGGTAAGGTTCGAATGTGTGTTGACTATAGGGATCTGAACAGGGCAAGCCCCAAGGATGATTTCCCTCTGCCTCATATTGATGTTCTGGTTGACGACACCGCACAACATAAGGTCTTCTCCTTTATGGATGGTTTCTCCGGTTATAATCAGATTAAGATGGCTCCCGAAGACATGGAGAAGACAACCTTTGTCACACAGTGGGGTACCTTTTGCTACAAAGTCATGCCGTTCGGATTAAAGAATGCTAGGGCAACGTATCAGCGCGCCATGGTCGCTTTGTTCCACGACATGATCCATCATGAGATTGAGGTATACATTGACGACATGATTGCAAGGTCCCAAACTAAACAGGAACACCTCGGCCATCTTCGGAAGCTATTTGACAGGTTGAAGTTGTACAAGATGAGGTTAAACCCGAACAAGTGCACCTTCGGGGTGAGATATGGTAAGCTGTTGGGTTTCGTCGTTAGCGATAAGGGTATTCAAGTGGATCCTGCAAAGGTGAAGGCTATACAGGAAATGCCAGCTCCCCAAACATAAAAAGAAGTCAGAGGCTTCTTGGGACGTCTGAACTATATTGCTTGGTTCATCTCACACCTGACTGCTACTTGTGAGCCAATCTTCAAGTTACTGAAGAAAGATCAAGTGGTAATATGGAATGATGAATGTCAAGACGGTTTCGAAAGGATCAAAGAATATATCCAAGAGCCACCTATTCTGATGCCTCCAGTTGAAGGGAGACCTTTGATCTTATACTTAACAATACTCGACAATTCAATGGGGTGTGTGCTGGGGCAGCATGATGAGTCTGGCCGAAAAGAGCATTCTATTTATTACCTTAGCAAAAAGTTTACCGAATGTGAGACCCGATACTCGCTGCTTGAGAAAACTTGTTGCACTTTGGCATGGGTTGCTCGCCGGCTGAGACAGTATATGCTGACTCACACTACTCTATTGATATCGAAGATGGATCCAATCAAGTATATCTTTGAGAAGCCTGCCTTATCCGGAATAATAGCAAGATGGCAGATGATCTTGACTGAATATGACATCCAACATACGACCCAAAAGGCAATTAAGGGAAGTGTGTTGGCAGATCATCTGGCACATCAGGCAGTGGACGATTACCAGTCTATGAACTTTGAGTTTCCGGATGAGAACATCATGTTGGTAACTGACTGTGAAACACGTGGACTGGATAAAGGACCTGAGGAGGCATCCCGATGGTCTATGTACTTTGATGGAGCTTCAAACGCCTTGGATAATGGCATTGGCGCCGTGATCATATCTCCTGAAGGCTCTCATACTCCGTTTATCGCTCGGCTATATTTCAACTGCACCAACAATATGGCGGAGTATGAAGTGTGCATTATGGGTCTTTGAGCAGCTATTGACCTAAGGATTAAGTTCTTAAGTGTATTCGGAGATTCCTCTCTCGTGATCAGTCAGATCAAAGGCCAGTGGGATACGAAACACCCAAATCTTATTCCTTACAAGGAGTATATATTGACGTTGCTCCCACACTTCGAGGAGATAACCTTTGAACACTTCCCTAGAGAGGAGAATCAGTTGGCGGACGCGCTAGCTACAATGTCTTCTATGTTCAAGGTCAGGTAGGACAACGAGGATCCCCAGATTACCATTGAGAGGTTGGACGAAGCTGCGCATTGCTGTGACATTGAGACTGAAGAGGTAACAGAAAAACCCTGGTTTCATGAGGTAAAGAGGTATCTTGAGGCTCAGGAATACCCCGAGGGTGCATCTGTTAATCATAAGAAGTTTCTGAGGAGGTTCGCGGTGAAGTTCTTCATCAGTAATGGTATCCTTTACAAGCGTAACCATGATTCGACCTTACTGCGTTGTATGGATAAGAACGAGGCAGAAAGGACTATGGTAGATTTACATGAAGGTACTTTCGAAACTCATTCCAGTGGGCACACCATGGCAAAGAAAATCCTACGGGCAGGATATTATTGGTCTACTATGGAAGCTGACTATTATCAGCATTCTCGGACCTTTCATAAATGCCAAGTCTATGCTGATAAGGTGCACATACCTCCAGTACCTCTGAACGTCTTGACAGCTTCTTGGCCTTTTGCAATGTGGGGTATCGACATGATCGGCGAGGTCAGACCCACTGCGTCCAACGGGCATCGTTTCAACTTAGTAGATATTGATTACTATACCAAATGGGTTGAATCATCTTCCTTTGCTACTGTAACCAAGAACGTCGTTGCGCGGTTTATTCGCCACAATTTGATCTGTCGATATGGTGTACCTGAGAGGATCATTACGGACAATGGTACAAATTTCAATAATAAGATGATTACCGAGCTCTGCAAACAGTTCAAGATACAACATCATAACTATTCTCCTTATCGGCCAAAGATGAATGGGGCTGTCGAAGCGGCTAATAAGAATATCAAAAAGATTGTGCAAAAGATGATGGTAACATACAAAGATTGGCACGAGATGTTACCATTTGCTCTTCATGGGTACCGCACCTCAGCGCGAATGTTAACACGGGAAACACCCTATTCCTTGGTATATGGTATGGAGGCAGTCTTGCCCATTGAAGTTAAGATACCCTCTCTTCAGATTATGAAGGATGCAGGTTTGAGCGAAGATGACTGGATTCAGACCCGGCTTGATCAGCTGAACTTAATCGATGAAAAGAGACTTACCGCTATTTATCATGGTCAAACATATCAAAAACGGATGATCAAGGCATTTAACAAGAATGTCAGACGACAGGAGTATCAAGTTGGGGATCTGGTGATCAAGCGCATCATACTGCCACAAGGTGATCCTAGGGGCAAATGGACCCCTACTTACAAAGGGCCATTTATGGTTAAGAACATTTTCTCAGGAGGAGCTATGATTCTAACCACCATGGATGGTGACGACCTTCCTCACCCCGTTAATGCAGACATAGTGAAAAAATACTACACATAATCAAAGACCCGCTAGGTTGACTGGCCTAGGAAAAAATAAGGGCTTCCCGGCGAACCAAAAGGGTTCGGGCAAAAATAAGGGATGAAAATGAAAAAATCTATACACCCGGCAAGTCGAAAACCTGAAAAGGCGGCTTGGGCAAAAAAGGGTATCCCGGTGGACTGAAAACCCGAAAGGGCGGTCCGGGCAAAAATTAGGGAATAAAGCGTAACACTGTGTCTCATTGGATCACCTTGCAACCAGACTTCGGTATTGACTATCAAGCTTGGATGGCACTAAACAATCTGATCTACCTTCAACCAAGTAGCAAAGTGATGAGATGCTCGAGGATATAAAGGAAATGGCAGAGTTGGAACCCAATGGGATTGTTCACATAGTTGTTTTTCTTTGTTTTTCACAAATTGTATAAATTCTATTTTTTCGGCGGCGTTCTCTTACTAGGACGTCAGCCTCTTGTACAAAAACGCATATTTACAGGCCAAACTTCAGAGTTAATACAATTCATCTTTACAAAGAAATTTCAAACTGGTTTCCTTTTTCTGTTTTATTTTGCAAGAACGTCCAATGTTCATTTTTGATATATGCATTTGACAATAATTGCTTCTCATAAATACTTACATACGAAACAAAATACGATTACTCGTAATATCAGGAATAGGGGCAAATAAGAATTGTCCAGACCTTACAGTTGCTCTGTCCACCAGGTACATGGGTAGATTTAGCTAAAGAATGTGACTAAGGAACATTCACTCCCCACAGAGTAAGAGAAAGACAGTGGTTTTAATTCTCCCCAGCTGAGACTCGCAACCGCGAATGAGTCGTCAATATTCTCCCCCAAGCAGAATTTATCTATCATTAGCACTAGACAATTATCCCCAACGAAGTCTGGAAAAATCTTCCCCAGTGGAGTTTGGAGAATCATCCCCAGTAGACTCTGGAAGACTGTCCCAGTAGAGTCTAAAAGATTATTCCTAATGAAGTTGCAACTAAAAGATCATCCCGAGCAGAGTTCATTCCTTTCAAAAACAGAAACTCAATCCCCAAATGAGTTTATTATCGGCAACAACGGTAATTCATCCCCAGCTAAATTTATCAGCAGAATCCTCAGTAGAGCATGTCCTCCCCACAAAGTCATTTCCTCATCAGTTTATTCCCCAACGGAGTTATCCTATCCTGCAGGTTTATTCTTACAATCATCTTGATTCACTATCCCCAGCGGAAACAAAGAATTCAACTCTTTTCTCCAACAGTAATCCGGGATTTATTTTCCCTAAACTAAAAACATCACATTTCCATACATCATGACACATGCATATACGCATCATACAACACAATCTCATTTATTTTGAGAACATCATTGCCTGATACATATCATGCATTACATACAGCTAACCTTTACCTTTCAGGAAAGATACAATCAAACTCTCACAAAAGCAAGCTGTGAAGCCCGGATTCGACCAGACAATAGTTTAAATCCTCAGCAAGCCGTGAAACCCGGATTACGACCGGATAGTAGCTCAACAAGTTATTGTGAAGCCTGGATTACGACCAAACAACAATACAAGTTCCTGTGAAACCTGGATTACGACCAGATAGCGGTTAAAGACACTGTGAAGGCTGGATTTCGACCAGATAACAGTAAGGGATACTGTGCAGCTTGGATTACGACCAAATAGAAGTTCACTCGGCCGGATACTATGAAGCTCGGATTATGACCGGATGTTAGTTGGCCCAAAGCCAAAGGGAAACCTGGATTACGACCGGATAGCCATTTGATCTCTTCTGAAGACTGGATTACGACCAGATAAGAAGTAAAGTATTCTGAAGACTAGATTACGACCAGATAAGAAGTAAAGTGTTCTGAAGACTGGATTACAACCAAATAAGAAGTAAAGTGTTCTGAAGACTGGATTATGACCAAATAAGAAGTAAAGTGTTATGAAGACTGGATTACGACCAGATAAGAAGTAAAGTGTTCTCAAGACTGGATTACGACCATATAATAAGTAAAGTATTATGAAGCCTGGATTACGACCAGACAGCAGTACGGAACACCATGAAGCCTGGATTATGACCGGATAACGATAAAAGGACTGAAGCCTAGATTGCGACCAGATAATAGTACAAGACCTTGTGGAGTTTGGATTTCAACCGAATAGAAGTTTATCTGGATAGTTACTAAGAAGCCCGGACTCGACCGAATATTAGCGTGCCATAAATTCGAGTTAAAGCCCGGATGTGACCGAATAACATTTGAATTCCTTCCGAAACCTGGATTATGACCAGATAAGAATTAAGAAGTTGCGAAACCTGGGTTACTACCGGGTAGCAAGTTTAATCTCATCTCCCCAGTAAGTCTGTAAAGCCTGGATTGCGACCAGATAGCAATCGGTCTTATTACTATGAAGCCTGGACCACGACCAGATAACAGTTCATTTTCATCTCCTTGACTAAGAGACAATTCCTCAGTAGAATAACGGATGACCGAAGTTCCTAAAATTCAACAGAGATGATTCCCCAGTAGAATAACGGACGACTGAGGTTCCTAAAATTCTATTTCTCCCAAGACAAAGATCAGCCTTCCCCAGCGGAATCTTCATCAACAACAGGTATACAAGCTGTCGCTAAGGAATATATTATGCGATCGACACTCCTTTGGATGGCATCTTTAAGCCCATTCCTGACATCGCAAGACGAATACTACCTCACGTGAGTGCAAATTTCTGGGCACTTTAGTGTTCAATCATCTTCCACCTTCGGATCACGAAAGGCACGAAAGCCAATCTACATCCTCAGGTTTAAGAAGATTGAACAGGGGCAGCTGTTGTACCCCAAAATTTTCCCTCCCATATTTCTCTAAATATTTCAAGAAAGATCCTTAAGTTGCTCAAGGTAGTCCAAGGGTTGGCCAGACAAGCTCTCTCCTAAGGCAATTTATCTCAAATTAGGATTTCATGTTGCATCCAGATACTTGAGTCCAAGGGATCCAAAATTATCAACATTGTCCTAATATGTTCTCAAGATCATCCATGTCAAGTTTCAAGCCCTACAGAAGAAATTTGCTCAGTCAATTGCTCAAATGCCCAAAAATTGACTATGTTAGGGCAAAAGTCAACTGTGGCTTACATACAGCCAAACTTCAAGATTTTTGGTCAACATCCTCATTTTGAAGTATATTTCATCATTTTATCAAGGGTTGATCATGATTCATCAAGGATTGTTCAAAATTCATCAAGACTCAAAAGTTGCTAAATTAGGGTTTTGTAGGAAAAGTCAACTCAACTTTGACCAAGCATAACTTTCTCATACTTTATGAGAAATGACCCATCCAAAGCTCATTTTGAAGAGGATGCAATTACCTACAATCCATATTCATCTCCAAAGTTCAAAATATGCACTCACAAGAAGTTATGGATTTGGACATTATAGGTCATTTTGAAAAGTCAACAAAAACACCTTTTTTGTCAAAGCTTCATACATGAACATGGAATATCAAATTGAGATGAGATCAAAAGGGTTGCCTAGAGAACATCTCAATCTTTATAAAAAGTAAAATAACACCTATAAAGAGTCAAAATTGAGGAAGTTATGCATTGGAGAAGTTGACCTTTTTTGTAAAATTGCCAAAAGTCAACTATCCCAAAAACTTCAAATTTTGCCAAATAGGCCCAATATTTTTCACTTGTTTTGAGTTGGCAACATAGTCCATGAGCTCTAGCATTTTCCACTTGTCCATATATTATTTTTATTATTTATTTTGATTTTTATTTGAATTAATTCAATTTAAATCAAGGCATGGTGTGATTATACAGCTAGCAAACATTCAAAATCGTATCAAGGCATGGTGTGAATAAAAAGATTGAAATAGGCCAATTTTGGAAAGTTTTCAAAGTGAATCAAATCAAAGATTCAAATCATTGATGGAGGAAGATTGAGAGAAGTTATCAACCTTAATCCCTTCACTAATACATATAGAACGAAGCCAAACCTAAAAGAGAGGTTAGAAACAGGCGCATCAAGCAAAGCAACATTTGAAAAAAATCAAGAAAAGTGTAAGATAGAATTCCTATTTCCAAGCATCCTCAAGTCCTTCTAGCTATCCCAATTAATTCCTGGGATTGTCAGCAAGCTAAAGCAATCAAGAACCAAGCCGTTCCAGTCCCAAATTGCACTGTAAGTCAGTCACGATACCTCTCTTTTCTTGAATTTGAATCTCATGATATAGGCATTGTTAGGATGAATTGATCATATATTGTTGATCCATGAGACATATGAAAACTTTCTGTATGGTTTAATTGCGTTTTCATGGCTTGTATAGAGTTTCACCATTGTTAGGGTTTAAGAGCTCAATTTGGGATTTCTGTGTATAAGGAAAATTGGGCCATAAAAGGGCCACCAATGTAACCAGCAGGACCAGACGAATTCAACCATGGCTTTGTTTTTCATTTATCATGCTTATGCTTAATTTTGGAACGAGCACTGCATATAGCTACGGACGAACGTTTGTAGGTAAAAGTGTTTCACTTTTACCCACGGTGTCAGGAAGAAGATGACCCATGTGGCACCCCTCCATTGGCTTGTTTAAATTTTTGCGCGTAGATTTGACTTACAAGACTTTTTAATATTTGTTTATTATTCTGCATTATTATGACAACTAAGGTGAATGGCCCAGTGGTAGCCAGGCTGGTGTTAAGGCGCTGGAAGCTTGAGGTCAGGGGTTCGGCCCCTGCCTCCACCAAAATGCATTTTTCTTGATTTATTTCAGGTAATATCATGTATATGCAAGCCAGGAGACCACCATAGGTCCTCATTATCAATCATGCCAAGTCTCAGATGGCCAAATGTGATGGCCATCCAGGAGGGAGCACCATGAGCCAAGTCAAACGCGTATACACTGGATCCATAAGGCCAATGTGGACCTCATTCAAATGGGCCCGTCTGATTTTTACACCCCCATATTATATGCCCAGTTTGCTTTTCTTTAATTCTTTTATATTTTTTTCATTTAATTTTATTTAATTTATTTACTAAAAAATCAAATTATTTTCTTTTATCAAAAAATCACCAAAAATGTTTTTATGTCCAATTAAATTTAAAATATTTATTTTTATTAAAAAATTAATTAATTAATTAGGTTTGATTTATTTATATAATTTTAATTATTTTTTACATAATTAAAAATAATTAGAATAAATAGGTTTTATTACTAACTTAATTATATTTTATTATTTTCCTAAAATAACAAAAAAACAAAAATAGGCCATGTCATTATTTTCATTAATTAATTTAATTGACTAATTAATTTTTTATACTTAATTTTAAAACTTATTTCTTTTATTGAAAACAAAACCAAAAAAAAACATTTTTCTTTTAATTTGTTTAGGAGGGTCAAAACCCTAATTTCTCATCGATCTAATTTGTCATCGGGCGCTTTATTTTATTTTTATCCCAATTATTGTATCTGCTCACAGTTTGTAATAGTTTTAATTAGGGCTTTTACTTTTCTTTATTGCTTTATTTTCAAAGGGTTTGTTTTTGGCTATTGTTGTACCCCAAAATTTGCCCTCCCATATTCTCCAAGAAATTGCCAAGACAAGCTTCAAAATTCCCCAAGAGTTGCACAGTGTAAGGGCCTCCTAAGCAGTCAAAATTAGGGTTTTTGCTCTGATCAAGAAAATGAGGTTTTCAAAGGTCCAATCAAGTCTCACATGTCTACAAATAAGCATCCTCATACCAAGTTTCAAGACATTCAGCTCAAAATTGCACAGTCAAAACCCTAATTGCACTACAGTCAACTGTAGGGGCAAAATGGTCATTTGACAGTCAAAAGTTCAAATTTTTGGTCAACATCTCATTTTGAAGCCACAAACATCATTTGATCAATGCTTGATCATGATTCTCAAAGCTTGGCTCAAAAATCATCAAGATGCAAAAGTTTCCTTATTTGGACAGTTGAAAAAGTCAACTGTAAATTGACCAGGGCATAACTTTCACATGGATTATCAGAAAAATTCCATCCAAAGCTCATTTTGAAGAGAAAGACATTTCCTACAACTTATCTTCATACTTAAAGTCCAAGAAATGCTATCACAAAAAGTTATCAATTTCAACATTATAGGTCATTTTCAAAAGTCAACAAAAAGGGACTTTAAGTCAAAGTCCATAACTTGAGATTGGTAAATCAAAATGACATGGGACTAAAAGCATTGGTTAGAAGACTCAAAGAGCTTTCCAAAATGTCCAAGAAAATGAGCAAAGCTTAAAAATTGAGCAAGTTATGCCTTGTGGAAGTTGGGAAATGTTTGGATATTTTGAAAAGTCAACATTGATTCAAATGACCTAAAATTGCTAATGGGCCTATTTTTCTTCCACAATTCATTATCCCAAGCATGCACACGACCATTAGGCCCAAAGGGAAGTTTTTCTCCATTTTTATTTATTTATTTGGATTTTTTATCATTAATAGTTCATTTAATTAAATAAAATGCATGAAAAATATAAAACCAATGAAATAAAATCTTTTTGTGCATGAAATATATTCAATAATTCGTGCATGACCAGATATGGAAAGAATTGGATTGATTGGATATGATTGAGAGCAAAAACACATGGAAAAAAGATTGAAAAAGATCTTTGAAAATCAAATTTCAAAAACCATGAATGCAAATGATTTGGATTGCTTTTTTTAACCTAATTCACTCAATACATAAGCCTGATCAAACCCTTGTGCTCAAAAACCATTGAGCTGCGCAGAAAACCCTTGTATAAACTTGAATTTTTTCTTTGAAAACTCAAATTCTGAAAACCTACTTGCAGGTCGATTCAAGCCTCAAAACCTATTCCATTAGCTTGCCAGGGTTGCCAGTAAACAATTCCAATCAAAAACTAAGCCTCACACTCAAGGAAACGTGAAATCACCATTGAAGTTGGTAAAGAAAATTTCAGAATCGGTTTCTATCATTCATGCATTGTTAACATGTTTCATTGTTATTTTTGTGTTTAGAATAATGTTTGCAAGCTAATCATATGTTTTAATTGAAGTTTTACGCACAGTATGCCAAGATGCCATTATTGTTTTTTAGGGTTTACAGGATTTCGAATTGGGGGTTTCTTGGTCCTGTAAAATTAGCAAACCACAGTGCCATGAACGGGTTCAGCATACTTGGACGAAGAATTTGAGACCCCCGCGCTCAATTTATGAGCATCACAGGGCTATTCGCTATTTTCCCGAAACATGCCTAAAAGAACACTTGAAAACCGTTGCTTATTCTGTTTATATTTCAGGAAAATAAAAACCAGCGAAGAAGATGATGTGGTGGCCAGCAGCGATTGGCTCTTTTAAATTTTCGCGCTAAAACATCAACAATGTTTGTTTTTATTTTATATTAATTGTTTGATATTAAATGTATAAGCGCGTTGGTTGGAACAGTTGGTAGAAGGCGTTGTCGGTAACAATCATGACCTGGGTTCGAGCCCCAGGTCTTCACTATGTCCATATATTTTCCCAATTAACAATCACATGCAGGTTCAATGTTGTTGTTCCATGATACACCTTCATAATCAACCATCCACGTGCCTATCAGTGTCAATCCAAAGGCGCAGATTGGAGGAACACCATAAGCTTGCGTCAACGCACATACACGCGTCCTGCAAAGGTCCAAAAGGCTTGATATAAGTGGGCCTGGATTGCTACAAGATACCTCCTAATTTGGGGTCTGAACCCCCTTGATTTGCAATTCTTTCTACTTTCTTTATTTTTTTTATTTATTTTCTATTTTCTATTTTAATTATTGTTTTATTAATTAATTTTATTATTTTCATAAACATAAAAAATACAATTAAAAAATCAGAAAAGAGAAAAACAATAAATATTTTATTTTTAGTATTTTCATAAATAAATTGTATATAATTAAATTTAGTTTTAAATTAGGTTTTAATTTTAATTCTCTTAATAAAAATCTAAAAAACATAGAACTAGGGTTCATATTAATTTTTTATCCTTTTTTTCTTTTTCTCCCATAATAATTAAATAATTAAATATTTATTTTTATAATTAAATTTGCATGTAAATTAATTAGGGTTAATATTAGGTTTTAATCTTCTTTTCTTAATAAATTAAAAACAAATTAGAATTAGGGTTAGCATTTATCTTAATTAATTCTCTTTCATTAAAATCCTAAAAATCATAAAATACCAAAAAAACAATTTCCTTTCTTTTTAATTAATTAATGTCACCATTTAATTTAATTTTGCAAAAAGGGTCCAACGCCCTCGTTTCGATTTCTCATTTAATTCGCGCATTTATTTCTTCTTTCGTATAATATTTGTGTATCTCTCCCAAGGCCTTGTAATTAACTTTCTCGCACTTTTTATTTGCTTTCTTTATTTTTCTGTCAAATCGGGTTCGAGAAATTTTGGCGATGTGGACCCGCGCCTTTGTAATAGCTTAGAATTTTTACTTTCCCGCAATATTTTTTAACTGTTAAATAATGGAATGAAAGAATGTATGGACAAAATAAAAACAAGCGTAGACCACCAATAACATGACAAGATAAATGCAAATGAACATGACACACAAATCGCACACACCACCCCTAGGGTACGCCTCACTGTTGCCTTGCCTCGAAAGGTGATCGTCGAGTAGAGGATGTCTTAGTAAGTCCTCATGATCCAGGAACCTGGCATGAGGGTAGCTTCTAAGGTGTCTTCCCATTGCTCTGGTGATCACCATGTCCCGAACCTCGAATTGACCCGAACACCTCCAATGGTGGTGCTACCTACCTCTCAATGGTGGGATGGCACTACTTTAAAGGACACTTACACAGACGAATTCCTTAGGGTAGGTAGGTTCTCGTAGATACTTGCTCTAATCTCAAAACAAATTCAAAAATACTTTTCACACCGACACCTTTTCAAAAAGCTTTCGAAAGCAATTTTTCAAACACTCTTGAGGACCGATACAAGAGTCGAACTGGAATTTTCAAAGAAACTTTTTTAAAACCCATAGTTGAAAAGCAAACAAACCATTTTTGAAAACACAAGTGAGCAAGTATCTAAGAGCCCATGGATAACCATGGATAGAAAGGGTGCTAACACCTTCCCTTTCTATAACCTACCTCCCGAACCGAGAGCGATCTCTTTAAGGAATTTTTCTGTGCTTTTGTCCTTTCCATTTGGAGAAAATAAAAGACGGTGGCGACTCTTGCTTCCGCGACATTTCGCGAACCAACGTTAAATAGTCAGTTCCAGATCCACCGATCACAGAACTGGCGACTCTGTTGGGGAATTAAACTTAAAGTGAGGTGTACCTTATGGCTAGTTCATAACTGTGTTTTCAATTGTTTCCTTGTATGCTTTAAATTGTGGGTTGCTTGGGAGTTCTATAGATCCTAACCCGGATCTGGGGGATACCTTCTTAGAAAGTAGCAACAAGACTGTGAGGGAACTGTGCGGGGTATACCGACATGGTTGAAATAGTCTGCTACGTTGATGTGGCACTTTGGTGTGTACCGGTAACCCTTGAGTTCAGTCAAGGAGAGTACGGGGCCTCCGCGTGGTGTCATGAAGCATCAACAGACCTTAGGAACCTTAATTGAACTATCTTGGCCTCTTTAGGGTAGTGAGATAACTGACTTTGGTGCAGTCCGAGGTTGGTTGATACTCGATACTACACTCAATTGAGGGTTGCTTTCTTGGAATATTTCGGTCGCCAGTTCAGTGGCTAAATCGAAACGATGAACAATGAAAGCAATCCCGTGATATTGGGACCCTTAGAACCCGGTTACTTCTAATAGGACAGGTTGAGCCCACCAACTTCAAGAGGGTACTACCCAGACCCCATGCTGGCCTTAAACCTTAAGGGCTTGTCTTGTGTGCCTTGTGTGCCTTACATGTTTGTCTTTGTAAATATCTGTGGTGTGTTTAATCATAGCATCATGACATCATCCAGCATCATATGCATTGACTAACCATTTCAGGGGTTCGAATTTTCATCTTTGTTCTTGTTTTGTAGGACATGGAAACTGTTCGTAGAAAGACAATTCAAATCAGTCTTGTAAGGATCCCTCCTCAGCTTAAGGAACTTATATCCAGGATTCCCGAGAACTCTTCATTCAATGAAAGACATGGAAGCCTCATCAGCTTGGTCAACACCAACATTGAGGAAGATATGATTAAGGTCCTGTTCCAATTCTTTGACCCTCTGCATCACTGTTTCACCTTCTTGGACTATCAGTTGGTACCTACATTGGAGGAGTTCTCCCGGCTCCTGAAGATCCCTATCCTTGATCAGCTACCCTTCAACGGTACAAAAAAGGAACCTAAGCTTGAAGAGATTGCTAAAGCCTTGCACCTACAGTCATCTGACCTCAAGGGACATTGGGAAGTTAGAAGTGGTATCAAAGGGTTCTTAGCCAGGTTTCTATTTGAAAAGGCCCATGAATGTTGGAACTCCCTTGACTTGCAAGCTTTTGAAGAAGTGGTGGCCCTCCTTGTCTATGGTTTGGTGTTGTTCCCTAACCCAGATCAGCTTATTGATATCAGTGCTGTCCAGATCTTTATGTCCAGGAATCCTATACCTACGTTGCTGGGGGACATCCTTCACTCATGTTACACTCGAACCATGAGAAAAAGAGGTGTCTTTATGTGTTGCACTCCTCTCCTGGGAAGGTGGTTTATTTCTCACCTTCCACAATCAGTCTTGAAGAATGAGCGGGGTTTGAGGTGGTCACAACAGTTGATGACTCTTACAGATGCGGATATACATTGGTGCCCTCGGTCCAAAGAAGATGTCACTATCATTGATCGTTGCGGGGAGTACCCTAATGTTCCTTTACTTGGAATCAGAGGAGGTATTACTTACAGCCCATGTCTGGCTTGGAGACAGTTTGGTTATGCTCGGAGGGATGGTCCTCATGACATGTTAATTCCTGACATAGTTTTTGACTTCGACAACGATACTCAAGGACTTCGCCAGAGATTTATCAGAGCCTGGAGGATGCCAAGTACGATAGACAGTAAGACACCGGGGCACATGAACTCCATCCCGTTGGAACCTTATCTCAAGTGGGTACGCGCCCGCTCCCAGAAGTTAGTGATGCCTTATCCTCATATGCTCCCAGTAATCAAAGAGCCAGTCTTGGAAGGAGAAGTGTCCTACACTATTCAGCACCCTGATATGCCCACATCCTGGGAAGAGATGCAGAAGAGCTGGATCCAGCTTAAGGAGGAACGAAATTCTCTTGAGACTAGTCTACATGCCAGTGAAAAGAAGGTCTTGGAGCTCACTCGCCTGTTGCATGAGGAGAGGAATCTCTACACTTACATAGCTCCAAAGAGGATGCGTAGCATATTTTGGGATTGATTTGATTTTTGTATTATTTTGCCCATGAGGCTTTGATGTACTAAACAATTATTTCCTTAATGATAACGTGTGTTCCTTTTTGTCTACAACAAAGTTGAATTTTTGAACCCTTGAATGCATTGCATGAACACATCTCATTCATCATGTGCATAGCAGGTTTTTCCTCTTTTCAGGTTGCTTACAGTTCTTCGCTGTTTATTTCAGCATCATGAATCCCGACTCGTCATCAACTGAGACATCCATCAAAGCTCTTCAGGCGCAGAATGCACAGTTTCAGGAATTAATCAAGGGTTTGGCTCAGGGCCAAGAAGAGCTGAAGGCTCTGCTTCTGAAAAAGGAAAAGAAGAAGAAGAGAAGAACTGTTCTGTTCAACTCGGGCCGAAGGTTTGGCAATACCTTGCAGAATGAAGAGGCTGGTTCTTCTGTTGGCAAGGGTACTCCTCAAGAGGCAAGGGTTCCTAGTCCGGTAGTCTCCGACAACGAGACTGATTTTGATGAAGAGCAATATCCTCCTGCAGAAGACCGTTACAAGCAGCTGGAGGATAGGCTGAATGCTATGGAGATACAACAGGTACCTGGGCTGGATTTCGGAGATCTGGGTTTGTCTACTGGTGTGATCATTCCTCGGAAGTTCAAAGCACCATCTTTTACTAAATATGACGGGGCGTCTTGTCCCAAGCTACATCTCAGGTCCTATGTTCGGAAAATCCAACCGTACTCAGCGGATAAGAATTTGTGGATCCACTTCTTCCAGGAGAGTCTTTCAGGGACTCATCTCGAATGGTTCTATCAGCTGGATGGGACCAAGGTTCGTAACTGGGAGGAGTTGGCTACTGCTTTCTATAAGCAGTATCAATATAATGCCGACCTTGCCCCTACACGTACCCAACTCCAGGGTATGTCGTTAGGTTCAAGTGAAGGTTTTAAGGAGTACGCTCAGAAGTGGAGAGACCTGGCTGGCAGGGTGCAGCCACCGTTGACTGATCGGGAATTGGTAGACATGTTCTTGGGGACCCTATCTGGGCCGTTTTTCAACCATCTTATCGGGAATTCGTCTGCAGGGTTCACTGATCTGATTCTGACCGGAGAGAGAATTGAGGCTGGGTTGAAGTCTGGAAAAATTCCGAAGGGTGCATCGTCTAGTTCTGAAAAGAAACCCTTCAAAAAGGAGGCTAGTGCTGTATATGGCTCCCGGAAATCAGAAATATTTGAGCGCCGCCCATCTGTCAGTGCGGTAACGATTGCCAAGCCCGCTGCCGCTCCTCGGCCGACCAATCCTCAAAGGGCTGATAGACCCCGGAGAGAGTTTACCCGGTTAAACATGACCCTATCCCAAATCTTGCCACAGTTGCTCTCAACCAACCTAGTAACTGTCCGAGAGGCGCCGAAGTTCCCAAATACTGCATCCCCTAAGTACAACCCAAATGCTCGTTGTGCTTACCATTCAGATAGCCCGGGACATTCTACTGATGACTGTTGGGCGTTAAGGAGCAAGCTGCAGGATCTTATTGACGCCAAGGAGGTACAGTTTGAGGCATCTGAGAAGCCTAATGTAGTGACAGCTCCCCTGCCTGCTCATGGAGTAAATGCTGTTGGGGACGAAGACGAAGTGGATGAAGCTGAGTTTGATAGCTGGATTTACCCTGCAACCGACAGTGGACTTAACAATTGGAGTGTAAAGGACAATCTATCTGTTTCTCTTGTTACTAAGTAATGAATTCCTATGTTTTTGCTATTTGTAATAAACAATAAATAAACTCTACGGCCCGGTGTCTTACCCGAGGCACCGTGGTTTCATTTGTGAGGGCATATAAATTGTCATTTCATATATCATGAATGAAAATCTTGGACGTTTTCTCGCATTACAAATCTTATGCTCCTTTCCTGTCTTTCTTTCCTTTACATATTTTTCAAAACAGCTGTATTTACACACACACTCACTCATACAGGTTTCAATCCACTCCGGATCTCACTGATAACGACTCTGCTACTGCCAGTTATGACTTCGAAAATCCGATCAACTTAGCTGAAGACGAAGGTGAAGATGATTGCGAAGTGCCTGGCGAGCTTGCAAGACTGTTGCTTCAGGAAGAGAGGGCAATTCAACCCCATGAAGAGCCAGTGGAAACAATAAACCTGGGTACAGAGGCAGACAGGAAAGAGGTAAAGATTGGTGCCAACCTAGAGCTCAGCGTGAAGCAACGGTTGACTCAGATGCTGCATGATTATATGGAGATCTTTGCCTGGTCCTACGAAGACATGCCCAGGTTGGATACCGATATTGTGGTCCATCACCTGCCAACTAAGGAAGACTGCCCTCCGGTTAAGCAAAAGGTCCGCCGTATGCGTCCAGAGATGTCTGAGAAGATCAAGGCCGAGGTTATGAAACAGTTTGATGTCGGGTTCCTTGCAGTGACTTCTTACCCTCAGCCCTGGTTATTTACCTGCGGATTTTTATCCGCAACTAAATCCATGGGTTCATCCTAAAATCTTCTCTAGGCCATGGAAATTAATTCCAAACACATGGTTGTGTTCGTCTCCTTCCACTGATCATCTCCATATCCATTGTTAGCATCAATTTTGCCTGCAATTAAAATGCCCAAAAATAAGGAAGAAGAAGCCTAGAATCGGTTAGGGGGTTATAGGCTATAGAAACACAATCAAATATTGCATAAAGTTTCGAAATCATTCAAGGATCATGAATATGTCAATGTTTTGTCAAGAAAGTGCCAGAATAAAAGATTGTGATTTCAAATACAAGGTCGTGTTTTGAAGGACTTACAGCGCTTCTGAATGAGTATGCAAGCTTGTTAGGGGTTGGTCTTGCTTCAGTGGATGTCCAACAATTGATCCACGTTGAGTTTTTCCTTTGAATTCGCCTCTAACCAAGATTTCAGTTCCAAGCTTTTTCAAGCTTTTTCAAGTTTTGGTTTTGATGTTTATGCAGCCTCCAGGTTCTAATTTTCGTGCCTTTGCATTGTATAAGTATAATGGAATGAATTAGGTCAAGTTTTGGGCTTTGAATCTTTGTGCAATGATGATTGAAGATGTGATATGATCCTCCATTAAAAAGCTTTCAATTTCATTCCAAATCAAATATTTTGTACATGATATGGCTTGATACGAGTTTGATATTGTCCATGATGATATTTAAGACCTGTATCAATCAAAAATATACCAAGTGATCAATTTTTAGATTTTATTTGGATTTAAATTGATTAAAAATGAATTAATTCAATAAAAATCGAATAAAATATAAAAATTTATAATTGGACACAAGACTGAAGGTAGTACACGTGTGTAGTGTGACAAGATCAAATCAAGTGGAAAAAAGTGGGCCCATTTGACAAAATTTGAAGTTTTGGGGATAGTTGACTTTTGGCAATTTTGGGAAAATGCCCAACTTCAACAATGCATAACTTCTTAAATTTTGAACTTTTGGAGGTGTTCTTGGACTTTTTAGAAACCTTGAGATGTCCTATAACCAAAACCTTTGGTCTCATCTTATTTTGATATTCCATGCGCCTGTTATAAGCTTTGGCAAAAAAGGTGTTTTTGTTGACTTTCAAAAATGACCTATAATGTCCAAATTTATAACTTCTTGTGAGTGCATTTATTGATCTTGGGGTATGAAGATGGATTTTAGGAAATTTCATCCTCTTAAAAATGATCTTTGGATGGGTCATTTCTCATAATGTATGAGAAAGTTATGCTTGGTCAAAGTTGAGTTGACTTTTCCTACAAAACCCTAATTTAGCAACTTTTGAATCTTGATGAATTTTGAGCAATCCTTGATGAATCATGATCAACCATTTATCAAATGATGAAATATCCTTCAAAATGATAATTTTGACAAAAAATCTTGAGGTTTGACTATTTGTAGGTCACAGTTGACTTTTGCCCTAACACAGTCGATTTTTGGACCTTTTGAGCAATTGACTGAGCAAACTTTCTCCGCAAGGCTTGAAATTTGACATGGATGAACTTGAGAGAATATTAAGACCTTGGGGAGTACTTGAGGTCATTTGGATGTAAGGACATTGATGCAACACAAAACCCTAATTTGAGATTGACTGCCTTAGGAGATGATTTGACTGTCCATCACTTGAGCAATCTTGAGCCACTTAGAGATTATTCTTGAAATGTCTTGGGAAATATGGGAGGGAAAATTTTGGGGGTACAACAGTTTCCCCTGTTCAATCTTCTTAAACTTGAGGATATAGATTGGCTTTCGGGCCTTTCGTGATCCGAAGGTGGAAGATGATTGAACACTAGAGTGCCCAGAAATTTGCACTGGCATGACATGGTATCAACATTGTGATGTCGGGAATGGGCTTATAGATGCCATTTTGAGACTGTTGGTAGGTTTTCTGAACGTCAACTGGAATACAAATCATGGAGATCTTATCGGCGATCTGACTGAACCAGAGGAGGTCTTGTCTTCTTTGACTGGATTGGTATCAGAAAAATCTTTAGGAATCGATTTAACTGGACCAGAGGAAGTTTTGTCTTCTTTGACTGGATTGGCCTCAGAAAAATCTTTAGGAATCGATTTGACTGGTCTTGTCTTCTTTGACTGGATTGGCCTCAGAAAAATCTTTAGGAATCAATTTAACTGGTTTTGTCTTCTTTGACTGGATTGGCCTCAGAAAAATCTTTAGGAATCGATTTAATTGGTTTTCTCTTCTTTGACTGGATAGGCCTCAGAAAAATCTTTAGGAATCGATTTAACTGTTTTTGTCTTCTTTGACTGGATTGGCCTCAGAAAAATCTTTAGGAATCGATTTAAATGGTTTTGTCTTCTTTGACTGGATTGGTATCAGAAAAATCTTTAGGAATCGATTTAATTGGTCTTGTCTCTTTTGACTGGATTGGTATCAGAAAAATATTTATGAATCGATTTAACTGGTCATGTCTCCTTTGACTGAATTAGCATCAAAAAAATCTTTAGGAATCGATTTAACTGGTCATGTCTCCTTTGACTGAATTGGCATCAGAAAAATATTTAGGAATCGATTTAATTGGTCATGTCTCCTTTGACTGAATTAACATCAGAAAAATCTTTAGGAATCAATTTAACTGGTCATGTCTCCTTTGATTGAATTAGCATTATAAAAATCATTAGGAATCGATTTAACTAGTCATGTCTCCTTTGACTGAATTGGCATCAGAAAAATCTTTAGGAATCGATTTAACTGGTCAGAGGAGGTCTTTTGATATAGCTGAGAATTTAACTGTATCTTTCTTGAAAGGTAAAGGTTAGTCATATGCAATGCATGATATGGATCAAACAATGATGTTCTCAACATAAATGAGATTGTATTATATGATGCTTAATATGCATGTATCATGATGTATGGAAATGTGATGTTTTAGCTGGGGAAAATAAATCCCGGAGCTGCTGGAGAGTAGAGTTGAATTCTTCGTTTCCGCTGGGGATGATGAACGAAGATGATTGCGAGAATAGACCTGCGGGAGAGGATAACTCCGTTGGGGAGTAAACTGATGAGGAGATTACTCTGTGGGGAAGAGATGCTCTGCTGAGGATTCCAATGATAAGCTCCGCTGGGGATGGATTACCGTTGCTGGTGATATATTGAATTTGTTGAGGATTGAATACCTGTTCGTGAAAAGAAAGAACTTCGCTGGGGATGATCTTTCAGTCGCGACTTGCTAGGGATAACCCTGTTAGACTTTTGTGGGGATAACCCTCTGAATTCTGCTAGGAATGATCCTTTGAACTTGGCTGGAGATTTATTTTGTACTCCGCTGGGGGTAAATTTCCAGAGTCTACTGGGGGTGATTCTTCATCTCCGTTGGGGAAGCTTTTTTTTCCAGATCGTGCTGGGGAAATATCGACTCCACTGGGGATATCTTATATTCTGCCGGGGAACATTCTTATACTTCGTTGAGGAATATTAAGACTGTCGGGGATACTCTTATACTTGCTGGGGAATATTCTTACACTCCGCTGGGGAATATTAAGACCCTTTTAGTGCTGATGGTAGACCAACTCTGCTTGGGGAGAGTATTATTGATTCGTTTACGGCTGCAAGTCTCAATTGAGAGAGCTAACATTACTATCTTACTCTGCGGGGAGTGAAAGTATCTTAGCCATATTCTTCAGCCGAATTTACCTTTGTACCTGGTGGATAGAGCAATCACACAGTTCAGACAATTCTTACTGCCCCTGTTTTTGATATTACCAGTAATTCATCTTTTGTTTCGCATGTAAATATTTATGAGCAGCAATTAATGTCAAATGCATATATCAAAAATGAACCTTGGACGTTCTTTGCAAAACAAAACAGATAAAGGAAAAACAATTTGAAATTTCTTTGAAAATGAATTGTATTGATTTTGAAGTTTGCCCTGTAAATAGGCATTTTTTGTACAAGAGGCTGACGTCCTAGTAAGAGAACGCCGCTGAATAATAGAATTTACACAATTTGTGAAAAACTAACAAAACAGCTATGTGAATGATCCCACTGAGTTCCAACTCTGCTATTGCCCTTATGTCCTCGAGCATCTCATCACTTTGCTACTGGTTGAAGGTAGATCAGATTGATTGGTGCCGTCTGAGCTTGATAGTCGATACCAAAGTCTGGATGCAAGGTGATACAATGAGACATAATGTTATGCTTTGATCCCTAACTTTTTCCTGGACTGCCCTTTCGGGTTTTCAGTCCACCGGGATACCCATTTTTTCCCAAGCCGCCTTTTCAGGTTTTCGACTTGCCGGGTGTACAGATTTTTTTTCATTTTCATCCCTTATTTTTGCCCGAACCCTTTTGGTTCACTAGGAAGCCTTTATTTTTGCCTAGGCCAGTCAACCTAGCGGGTCTTTGATTATACATAGTATCTTTTCACTATGTCTGCATTGACGGGGTGAGGAAGGTCGTCACCATCCATGATGGTTAGAATCATAGCTCCTCCTGAGAAAATGTTCTTAACCACAAATGGCCCTTCTTAAGTAGGAGTCCATTTGCCCCTGGGATCACCTTGAGGTAAGATAATGCGCTTGATTACCAGATCCCCATTGATACTCTTGTCGTCTAACTTTCTTGTTAAATGCCTTGATCATTCGTTTTTGGTACGCCTGACCATGACAAATAGCAGTAAGTCTCTTTTCGTCGATTAGGTTCAGTTGACCAAGCCGGGTCTGAATCCAGTCATCTTCACTCAAGCATGCATCCTTCATGATCCGAAGAGAGGGTATCTGAACTTAAATGGGCAACATCTCGTCGATTAGGGTGTTGCCCCTGTTGACGTCCGTACTGAGGTGCGGTACCCATGAAGAACGAATGGTAACATCTTGTGCCAGTCTTTGTATGTCACTGTCATATTCTGCACAATCTTCTTAATGTTCTTATTAGCCGCTTCGACAGCCCCATTCATCTTTGGCCGGTAGGGAGAAGAGTTATGATGTTGTATCTTGAATTGCTCACAGAGCTCGGTGATCATTTTGTTGTTAAGATTGGTACCATTATCCGTAATGATCCTCTCTGGTACACCGTATCGACAGATCAGATTGTGCCGAATGAACCGTGCCACGACGTTCTTGGTTACAGTAGCAAAGGAAGATGCTTCAATCCACTTTGTAAAGTAATCAATAGCTACCAGGATGAAATGGTGTCCGTTGGATGTTGTAGGTCTGATCTCGCCGATCATATCAATGCCCCACATTGCAAAAGGCCAAGGTGCCGTCAAGACGTTTAAATCTTTTGGTATCAGAAGAGTAGTATGAGTCAACATGTACTGTCTCAGCCGGCGAGCACCCCATGCCAAAGCGTAGCAAGTTCTCTCGAGCAGTGAGTATTAGGTCTCACAGTCGGTAAACTTTTTGCTAACGCAGTAAATAACATGCTCTTTTCGTCCAGACTTGTCATGCTGCCCCAACACCTACCTCTTTGTATTATCCAGCACTTATAAGATCACCGGTCTTCCTGTAATTGGAGGCATCAGAATTGATGGCTTGGAGGTAGTATGACCATCTCTTCTTGAAGCAGTAGTCTAACAAACTCAACAGACACTTCGCAATCATCTTCACCTTCGTCTTCGGCTAAGTTGATTGGACCTTCGCAGTCATAACTGGCAGTAGCAGAGTCGTTATCAGTGGGATCTAGAGTGGATTTGGATCATGATATGTGAGTGTGTGTAAAACAGCTGTTTTGCAATATATAATAAAAGAAAAACAAGGAGCACAAAATTTGAAATGCAAGAACGTCCAATGCTTTTATTAATGATATATGAAAATGACACACATAAAGCCCTCACAAATGAAGCCACAATGCCCCGGGTAAGACATCGGGCCATAAAGTTTTAAAACATTGTCTATTACAAATTCAAAACAAAAGTTTCATTACTGGGTAACAAAAGTAATAGGGATGAAGTCCTTTGCTGTCCAGTTGCATTGTCCACCGCCGGTCATAGGATAGATCCAGCTGTCGAACTCAGACTCTTTCACATCATCTTCAATGGCATTCACTCCCGAGTTGCTGATGAACACGCGAGGTCTTCCGATCCTTGCATTCTGAACAGCCCTTTGAGCTTCTGCAGTGAAACCCAAACAAAAATTGTTAGTCTTCTGTGTAAAATCAGGGAGTCGTCCCCAATTTGCACACCCACCTTTCTCAACAACAGCCCGAGCATCCTTAAGGGAAGCCATCTTCATAAGAGAACCTTCAACAACAGTCTCAGCTGACGCCAGTGTCTGGGGAACCTCTTCAAAATGCTGAAATGGGATCTCAATGAACTCCCCATCCATCTCTATATATCCGAAAGAATTGAGGTGCATAACCATGTACTCTTCCTCTCCTTGCACTGTCACAATCTTCCCTTTGACCGGGTACTTCAGCTTCTGGTGGAGCGTTGAGGTTACGGCCCCAGCTTTGTGGATCCATGGATGACCCAACAAACAAGAATAAGATGGCCGAATGTCCATCACATAGAATGTAGAATTGAAGACCTGAGAACCAACCTTGATTGGGATATCAACCTCTCCATGTACCATTCTTTTAGACCCATCAAAGGCCCTAACGACAATGTTGCTTGGTTTCAGTTCCAACCCTTCACAATCCAACCGGTCTAGAACTTTCTTAGGCAAGACATTTAATGAGGAACCAATATCCACCAATACATTTGCAAGATTAATGCTCCTGCATTCAATGGAGACATGCAAGGCATCATTGTGATTCTTCCCCTTAGCAGTCAAGTCGGCGTCCGAGAAACCCAACCCATTATCAGCAGTTAGATTGGCCATGAAATCTATAAACTGATCAACTGATATCTCTTGTGGTACGTGGGCAGTCTTCAAGAAGGTAATCAGAGCCTTGGAATGGGCTTTTGAGCACAGCAACAGTGACAACATAGAAATCTTGGACGGTGTTTGCCCCAGCTGTTCAACTATATTGTAGTCACTCTTTTTGATGATTTTCATAATCTCTTCCATCTCTTGTTTAGAAGCTTCAAAAGTAATCGTCTCCGGTGCCTCCGTATGGGCAGGCACATCAGTGGTGATCCCTTTGCCCCGAGTGTCAACTGACTCGGCGACAGGGGTAAGAATAGGAACTTGAACCGGAATGGTAGCAGGTACACTAGCGGCTGTAATAACAACGGGTTTTTGGACAGTTGGTGGAGCAATATCAGGTGAGAAAAGTCTTCCGCTGCGGGTGACTTTAGCAGGTCCAACAATATTGCTGCTGCTAGTATTAGCATCCAACTCTTGCTTAACTCCATGAAAATAAACATCAGCCCCATAGTGCCAAGGGACAGCTTTATCAGAGGTATAGGGGATGGGCCCCGGAACAGTGATGATCACAGGCACGATTCTCGGAACAAATGTAATTCTAACAGGCTTCCTCGAGGGAGCCTTGGAAGAATTGTCGAAAATGGTAATGATGGAAACTTATTCAGAAGGAACTAAGGGAACAACAGTCTTCTCGAACAGAATTTCTTTACTATCCATCAGGCGTTGGACACCTGATTTCAAAAGCGGACAACCGGTAGGTAGAACGAAAAACATACGGCAACCTTCGTCACAACCTGGAAATAAACCGGCTAGCAAGAGGTTATTCTTCATAGTCATCAAAGGGGTAGCAATGTCATTCACAGAAACCACAAACAAGTCTTCTTCTAGAGCATTCACTCCATGCTTGGGAATGGGAGCAGTCACAACATTAAGCCTCTCGGGCGCCTCAAACTCAATCTCCTTCGCATCAATTAAGTCTTGTATCTTATTCTTCAAAGTCCAACAATCATCTGTATTATGCCCCGGGCTATCAGAGTGATAAGCATAGCGGGCATTAGGGTTATACCTCAGTGATGTTGTATTTGGATTCTTTGGGGCTTCCTTTGGAATCACCAGATTGGTCTTCAGCAACTGTGGCAGAATCTGAGACAAAGTCATGCTGAGACGGGTGAATTACCTTCGAGGTCTCTCGTCCTTCTGTTGATTGTTGTACTGAGGAGTACCAGCAGGTTTTGAAATAACAACCTCATTAACAGCTTGGAAGTGTTCAGGTCTATTCTGTCTTCTCGCACTGTATACAACACTGGACTCTTTCTTAAACGGCTTCTTCTCGGTGCTTGATGAAGCACCCTTCTGTATCTTACCAGCCTTAATACCAGCCTCAATCCTCTCACCAGTCAATATGAGCTCTGTAAACCCAGACGAAGAGCTTCCAATCAGGTGGTTGAAAAATGGACCAGACAGGGTCCCTAGAAACATATCCACAAGCTCCCAATCAGCCAAGGGTGGTTGCACTCTACCGGCGAGATTCAACCACACGCTGTTGATAGGAAGTTATGGGTGCACTTCTTCCAAGAAAGATTATCTGGAACACAATTGGAATGGTTCTATCAACTAGAAGGGACTAATATCCACACATGGGAGGATTTGGTTGCTGCCTTCTACAGACAATACCGATACAATGCTGATCTTGCACCAACTCGAATGCAATTACAAAATATGACTATGGAATCAAGCAAAGGCTTTAAGGAGTATGCTCAAAAATGGAGGGACCTGGATGGAAGGGTGCAACCCCCTTTGACTGACAGAGAATTATTGGACATGTTCATGAGCACCTTGAATGGTCCATTATTTAATTTGTTGATTGGGAGTTCTTCGTCAGGGTTTACTGAGTTGATTTTGACTTGAAAGCGAGTTAAAAATGGAATCAAAAGCGGAAAGATCCCCATGGCCTCAACTTCTAATCCTGTAAAGAAACCATTTATTGGTAATAAAGAGACTAGTGTTGTTTATGGACAAAGGACCTGTATCAAGAATGATTGTCATCAGTCAGTAGGAGTTGTGTTGATTTCAAACCCAACCCCAGTTCAACGAACATAACAATCAAACAAAGGCCAGACGCCCTGAGGAGGCAATTCACTAGGATTAACATGCCATTGTTTCAAGCTCTACAACATATATTGAATACATATTTGGTAAAGCTGCGAGATCCTCCTCCAAATCCCAATACTGCCTCTCCTAAATATAACCCAAATGGGAAATGCGCATATCATTCAAATAGTCCCGGACATCACACTAACAATTGTTGGGCGTTGAAGAACAAGATCCAAGATTTTATTGATAACAAAGTGATTGAGTTTGACCCTCCACAAACCCCTAATGTGATTACCACACCCATGCCAAGTCATGGTAAAGGTGTTAACATTTTTGATGATGTCTCCTTTGTCTCCACCATCAATGATCTGACCACTCCATTATTGACCATTAAGAAGAATCTGCTGAGAGCCGGTTTATTTTCGGGCTGCCTTGGAATTTGTTACCATTGTGCTTCCCAAACCAATGGTTGTATATGGCTGAAGAAAGGTATTCAACGCCTGATTGATAGCCATGAAATTCTATTTGAGAAAACTCCATCCATGAAGATTCTACCTGAAAGTATACCTCAAGATGTTTCCATAATCACCATTTCAAATGCTCCTATTAGGATCACTTATAAAGGCCCTATAAGGATTCCTGCTGAGCCAAGAGTGGCTCCCTTGATCGTCACTACATAGTGGTCGGTCCCTTATATCCCTGACAAAGTTGTGCCCTGGAACTTTGGGGCAGAAGTTTATTATCATGGTGTTAAGCAAGAGCCGTGGATTACTGAAACTAAAGAGCCTGGAATTACAAACATTGCTGGAAATAGTAAGGTCACTAGGACAGGAAGGGTCTTCTCTCTAGAGATCTTTCCTCCAACAACTACAACAAAACATGTTCGTATTTCTTCTACTGGGCCAAATGCCAACGGCCGAGGTAAAGAAAAAGTTACTGAGCCTGCCCAAACGGAGGCACCATCCAAAGATGTTATAATTGAAGACCCATCTAGACAAGAGATGAGAGAAATTCTGAAGATCATCTAAAAATGTGACTACAAAGTAGTTTAACAACTGGGGCAGACACCCTTAAAGATATCCATGTTGTCCTTGTTGCTATTCTCCGAAGCACATGCCCAAGATTTATTGAAATTCCTGAAGAATGCCCATGTACCACAAGAGACCACTGCTGATCAATTTGAGAATTGTGTTACAAGCCTAACTGCTAATAATGGCATGGGATTTTCTGATGCAGATTTAACTCTGGCGGCGAAGAATCACAATAAAGCTCTACACATCTCTATTGAATGCAAAGGCACCACTCTGGTGCATGTGTTAGTAGGTAATGGGTCCTCCCTAAATGTTTTACCCAAAGGTTCTTTGGATAGACTAGACTGTGAAGGGCTGGTGCTGAAACCCAACGATATTATGGTAAGAGCCTTTGATGGGTCGAAGAGAATGGTCAATGGGGAGGTTGATCTTCCGATTAAGGTAGGATATCAAGTCTTCAATTCAACATTTTATGTAATGGATATCCACCCGGCCTATTCTTGATTTTTGCGACGCCCATGGATTCATGGGGCAGGCGCAGTTACCTCTATATTGCATCAAAAGCTGAAGTACCTAGTGAAAGGGAAGATCGTGTCATAGTTTGTGGAGAGGGAGAATATATGGTCAGTCATTTGAATTCTTTCAAATATGTTAAAATGGATGGTGAATTCATTGAAACCCCCTGCCAGACATTTGAGTTAATCCCTCCAATGATTGTTGTTTCTACTCCTGCTACTCTGGAAGCCTCTAAAGGCACACCAAGAATGGCCTCTCTGAAGGATTCTAGGGATGTTGTAGAAGAAGGAGGCTGCACTATCTGGGGACAACTTCCTGATATCTCCTTCAAATCCGACAAATTTGGGTGGGGTTTCACTTCCAAGGTTCAAAAAGAGGTTCGATGTGTTTGTGCTGGAGGACCAACTCTCCGTATTAGCATCAAAGAAGACAATGCACTAGAGGACATTGACAATGACAGTGACAGTGACATGGACGACTGGATATTCCTAACTACTAACGTGGAACTTAACAACTGGAAGACCAAAAACGTCATCTCAATCTCCTTCAGCCAAGAGTAATTGATATTTACTATTTTTATTGCTTCAAGAAGTTTGTCTGTATAATTTCTGTTTAAAACAATGACTTAACACCCTGTGTCCTTCCCGAGGCACAATGGTCCATTTGTTAAGGGTTATCATCTCATATATCATATGCCCATTTAATGAAAACATTGGACGATTTTGCATTCAAATTTTGTTCTCCTTGTCTTTCTTTTACTTTACTACATTTTCAAATAGCCATGTGACCTTACATGCACACACACACACACACATTTTGCAGATCCACATCCACTCCGGATATCATTGACAACAATTCTGCTATTGTCGTTTATGACTTCAAAAATCCAATCTATCAAGATGAAGGCGAAGGTGAAGAATATTGTGAGATACCTGGAGAACTCACCAGAATCGTGATACAAGAAGAAAAGGCTATCCAACCGCACGAAGGACTGGTCAAAGTGATAAACTTGGGTACTGAGGAAGATAAGGAAAAAATGAAGATTTGCGCCAACCTGGAAGAAACTGTCAAGATAAGATTGGTTCATATGTTGCACGACTATGTTGAGGTATTTTCTTGGTCATACGAAGACATGCCATGGCTCGATACTGATATCGTGGTCTATCATCTTCCAATGAAAGAGGGCTGCTCTCTGATCAAACAAAAGGTTCGTCGCATGCGTCATGATATGTCTAAGAAGATCAAGACTGAGGTAATGAAATAGTTTAATGCATGTTTCTTGGAAGTGATGTCGTATCCCCAATGGGTTGCAAATGTTTTTCAGGTGCGGAAGAAAGACGGTAAGATCCGTATGTGTGTAGACTACATGGATTTAAATAGGGAAAACCCCAAAGACGACTACCCACTATCGTATATTGATGTATTGGTTGACAAAACTGCTCAACACAATGTGTTATCTTTCATGGATGGCTTCTCCGAGTACAACCAAATCAAAATGGCACTTGAAGACATGGAGAAGACTACTTTTGTCACACAGTGGGGCACCTTCTATTATAAGGTCATGCCTTTTACGCTGAAGAATGTAGGCGCAACTTATAAACGAGATATGGTGGCTTTATTTCATGACATGGTCCATCATGAGATAGAAGTCTATGTTGATGATATGATAGCTAGATCCCAAACCAAGGAAGAGCACATTGACCATCTGCATAAGATGTTTGAAAGGATGAAGAAATACAAGCTGAGATTGAATCCCAAAAAATGCACCTTTGGGGTTAGGTCTAGTAAGCTCCTATGCTTTGTCTTCAATGGAAAAGGTATTGAAGTCGATCCTGATAAAGTCAAAGCTATCCAAGAAATTCCAGCTCCATGCACTGAGAAGGAGGTTAGAGGTTTCTTGGGACGTTTAAACTACATTGCCAGATTCATCTCCCACTTAACTGCTACTTGTGAGCCACTCTTCAAGTTGCTGAAGAAAGATCAAGTAGTCTGATGGAACGACGACTACCAAATAGCTTTTGATAAGATCAAAGAGTACTTGCAAGACCCTCCAATTCTGATGCCACCAGTTGAAGGAAGACCTCTGATCATGTACTTAACCGTGTTAGAGAATTCAATAGCGTGTGTGATGGGGCAACATGACGAGTTTGGTCGAAAATAGTATGCAATATACTACCTTAGCAAAAAGTTTACCGACTATGAAATAAGATATTCACTGCTCGAGAAAACTTGCTGACCTTTGTCATGGGCTGCTCGCTGACTAAGACAGTATATGTTGACTCATAATACTCTGTTGATCTCTAAGATGGATCCAATCAAGTACATCTTTGAGAAGCCAGCTCTCTCCGGAAGGATAGCCCGATGGAAAATGAATATCCAATACACTAATCAAAAAGCAATAAAAGGAAGTGTACTTGTGGATCATTTGGCGCATCAAGCTGTGGATGATTACCAGTATATGAACTTTGAATTCCCGGATGAGAATAGCATGCTAATTACAGATTGTGAAAAGCTTGGACCATATGAAGGACATGAATAGGGATCCCGTTGGACTATGGTTTTTGATGGAGCTTCCAACGCACTGGGTAACTGAATTGGTGTTGTGATCATTTCCCCCGAAGGTTTCCATACACCTTTCACTACTAGACTCTGCTTTGTCTGTACCAACAATATGGCCAAGTACGAAGTGTTCATCTTGGGTCTTAAGGTTTCTATTGACCTAAGAATCAAATTATTAAGCGTATTTGTAGACTCAACTTTGATGGTCAGTCAAGTTAAAGGAGAGTGGGATACGAAACATCTGAATATTATCCCTCACAAAGAACTTATGCTAACCTTAATCCCGTACTTTGAAGAGGTTAGCATTGAACATCTTCCGAGGTAAGAAAATCAATTGGCAGATGCTTTAGCTACCATGTCATCTATGTCCAAGGTCAAATGGGACAACAAAGATCCCCGAATTACTGTCGAAAGATTTGATGAACCTGCGCATTGCCATGAGATTAACACTGATGGAGTAGAGGAGAAGCCTTGGTTTTACGAAGTGAAAATATATCTCAAAGCTCAAGAGTATCCTGAAGAGTCATTAATCAATGATAAGAAATTCTTGTGGAGGTTCTCAGCCAAGTTCTTCCTGAGCAACATAATTCTATACAGGTGCAACCATGATTCAAATTTGCTCCGTTGTATGGACAAGAAGGAAGCAGAAAAGATCATGGAGGATATGCATGAAAGTACCTTTGGAACTCACTCCGATGGACATATTATGGACAAGAAGATCCTGAGAGCTGGTTACTATTGGTCGACCATGGAAACTGAATGTCACCACCACTCGACGACTTGCCATAAGTGCCAAAGTTATGCCGATAAGGTTCATGTACCTGCAATACCTTTGAATGTCATGACTTCCCCTTGGCCATTTGCAATATGGGGAATCTATATGATTAGAGAAATCAAACCTACTGCCTCTAATGGACATCGTTTCATTCTTGTCGCCATTGACTACTTTACCAAGTGGGTTGAAGCAACTTCATTTGCCTCAATTACCAAGAACTTCTTGGCCCGTTTCGTCATGCATAACCTCATATGTCGGTATGGTATCCCTGAGAGGATCATCGCTAAAAATGGTAGCAACCTCAACATTGCCATGATCACGGAACTCTGTACACAGTTCAAGATCAAACATTACAACTCTTCTCCATACAGACCTGAGATGAATGGTGCAATGGAAGCTGCCAACAAAAATATAAATAAGATTGTGCAAAAGATGATGGTAACCTACAAAGCTTGGAATGAGATGATACTGTTTTCTATTCATGGCTATCGTACTTCGGCGCGAACATAAACAAGGGAAACCCCTTTCTCTTTGGTCTATGGCATGGAAGTTGTCCTGCCTATAGAAGTTCAAATTCCTTCTCTAAGGATTATGAAATAAGCAGACTTAGACAAAGACGAATGGATTCAGACTAGGTTGGATCATATGAATTTGATTGACAAAAAGAGGTTGGCTGCTATCTGTCACGGTCAGATGTACGAGAAGCGTATGATCAAGGCATTTAACAAGAATATCAAGCATCGGGTATACTAGGCTGGTGACTTGGTAATAAAGCGCATCATTCTACCACAAGGTGATCCCAGGTGCAAATGGACTCTCACCTATGAAGGCCCATTTGTTGTCAAGAAAGTATTCTCAAGCGGAGCTATGATGCTAACCACTATGGACGGCGAAGATTTCCCGCACCTTGTGAATGCAGACATAGTCAAAAAATACTACACATAAAAGAGACCTGCTAGGTTGAAATACCTAGGAAAAAATAAAGGCATCCCGGCGAACAAAAAGGTTATGGAAAAAGTAAGGGATATATACAAAAGATTGTACCACAACAAGTCGAAAACCTTAAAAGAAGGCTTGGGAAAAATAAGGTATCCTAGTGGAATGAAAACCTGAAAGGGCGGCCCACGAAAAAGTTAGTGATTAAAGCGTACGACTATGTCCTGTTGGATCATTATTACAAGCTTTATTACCAAGGTCAAAAGTTCAAATGGTTCAATCAACTTCTTCTGATGGCAAAGGACGAGATGTTAGAAGACATAGGGGCAATAACAGAGTTGGAATCCAATGATATCACTTCCACATGGCTATACATTTTGTTTTCACTTTGTACTCTTTTCATTTCATGGTGACTTCCTCTTACTAGGATTTCCGTATCTTTGTACAAAATCACCTGTTTATAGGAAAATTATCAATATAAATATACTTTAAAAGTCCGAAGTTTTTTTTCTTTCTGTTTTGCTTGCAAAAACGTCCAATGACTAAAATTGAATGAACATATGCTTATGAACATGATTAACTGTTAACAAATATACACATAAGAAAGAGAATAAGCATTTGCTCAAAATTCTTTGAGCTGGGATGACACTCAAGTTGCCCATAAATCCCCACAGAATCCCTTTCATAAGATTATTCTCAGTGAAGTCGCCAGAGCCACTTCTATGAGATTATCCCCCATAGAGTAATCTTCAAAAAAAGGGTACATTCCCCACAATCTCCCCAGTAAATCACTCCAATAGATAAAAGATTATAATCTCTTTCCCGGTAATATCACCAACCTATGGAGTTCCAATGCATGGAATTTCTCTTCCCCAACTGAGTTTATTCCTCCAAAACTAAAAAAGAAACCTTACAGAGTCCTTCTCTTTAGCAAATTCAATTTCCCCCAAGAGATTTAGTTTCCTTAGCAGAGGATTTCTCCATTAACAAGGGTTTATTTCCCCAACATATTTTACTTCCCCAACAGACTACAAATTCCCCAACTCAGGTCTATTCCTCAAACTACTACAAATCACTGGAAAAATTCTCCTCCCCGGTTAAGTCATCACTATCCCCAGAAAGTTAGTGTAAATCCTGGAATCCGACCAGATACCAGTTAACTTTATCCTCCCCAGACAAGTCGTAAGATTATCCATCTCTTTTATCCCCAGCCAAGATGTATAAGAAATAGACTCCCCAGTAGAGAAACGGGTGACCGAGGATCCTAAACTCTACTCCTTAAATAGAAATCAATACATCCCCTACAGAGTTTCCTGAAACAAGCAAGCATGAATCCCCAACGAAAGAATTCTAGGCAAGACTGAAGATACACATACTCTTCATCCCCAACAGTAGTCAGGAATTTATTTTCCCAGATAAAGATACACTTCAACAACATTTCACATTTATACATCAGTGCATATGCATACAAAACGCATATGACACAATCTCATTTATTTTGAGAATATCATTGCACAATTCATTTCATACATCATGACATTGCATACAGCTAACTCTTTACCTTTTCAGGAAAGGTCAATCAACAGATAAATATCATCAACAATTTTCAATAGTTCTAGATTAATTCTTGAAACAAGATAGGGCAACAATCTGTGAACAACAGATCCAAGATTAATTCCCGAAACAAGACGGGGCAACTATCTACGCGACCAGGTCAGAGATTAATTCCTGAAACAAGACAGGGTAACTACCTCAACGGCCGACAAAAAGCAGGTTTCAGATTAACTCCTGAAACAAGACAGGGAAACTATCCGGATAACCAGCCACAAATTAATTTTCTGAAACAAGACAGGGAAACAATCAGTGAAGAAAAAAAAAACTGATTATAGATCAATTCCCGAAACAGGACGGGGCGACTATCTACATGAATAGATTGAAGATCAACTCCCGAAATAGGACACGAAAACTATCTTTCTTTCATTTTGGTCAGATAAAGATCAATTCCCGAAACAGGAGGGGGAGACTATCTTTATCACCAATGGTATGAACTCCCAAAATAAGACGGGTTTACCAACAAAACAGATTGAAGATTAACTCCCGAAACAGGATGGGGAAACTATCTTCCTTGCTTTCTCTTTGGTTAGATAAAGGTCAATTCCCAAAATAAGGCGGGGCAACTATCTTTATCACCAATGGTATGAACTCCCGAAACAAGACGGGTTTACCAACAAAACTGATTGTAGATCAATTCTTGAAACAGGATGGGGCGACTATTTACATGAGAAACAGCTACTCAAATACATTTTTAGAAGTTCATTCTGGAAAGTATTCATCAGATACCATCAAGCATAGACTCAATCTAGTGTTTCTATCAATAGTTATTGTGGATGGAATCTTTAAGCCCATCTCCCAAACTCTTTGTCATCCTGGTATAATCAACCAACAGTTTTTACTTCATGCACAAGCGAGTGCAAATTTCTGGGCACTTAAGTGTTCAATCATCTTCTACCTTCAAGTAACGAATGGAAGATAAGCCAATCTGACTCTTCAGGTTTAAGACGATTGAACAGGGGCATCTGTTGTACCCAAAAATTTTCTCTCTCTTTTCTCAAGACATTTCTCACGAAAGATCTTAAATGCTCAAGGGTTCTCAAAGAATTGATCAGACAAACTCACCTACTAAGCATTGGGTCTAAAATTAGGGTTTTGTTTTTATCGAGGATAAATGGAATTTTAATGCCTCAAGTTACTTTCATGGTTCATTATAGGTCTTCAATATTTCTCATACCAAGTTTCAAGCCTTGCATCACAAATTTGCTCAATCAATTGCTCAGATGACTAAAAATCAATTATATTGGGTAAAAAGTCAATTGTGGTAAACATACAATCAAAATTAATGATTTTTGACCAACATCAACATTTTGAAGTCATATTCATCAATTGATCAAGTTTTGATCATAATTCCTCACGAAAATCACTCAAATCATTAAAGGGGCAAAATTGTCAAAATTAGGGTTTTGACTGAGAATGACTGATCATTGACTTTTGACCTAGTACATGACCTAATGGCTTAAAGCATAATATAAAGAACTCAAAAAATATCTTGACCTAATTTAATGGCTCAAATCATTTCTCAAGATCAACGGATTGATAGTTGAAATTTGATCAACTATTGAAAAGTCAATAGATACACAAAAAGTCAAACTTTGACTTTTTGGTAACATTAAATTTCAAAGATCAAGATTAATCAAGACACTCAAAAATATCAAACTTGGTCAACAAGAATCAGAAAAGTCCACAAAAAGTCAAAGTTTTCAATACTTAGAAAAATTCTAAGTGTTTTTAACCTTGATAATTTCACAACTTCATGACAAATTTTCATCAAAATGCAAGATGATTCAAGGAAAACTTTCAACATGAAAGTTGTAGATCTTGATAAATTCTAAAAAAATTTCATTGAGGGTTGATGTCCAAAAAATGATTATATTTGAATATATAAGCTCATGAAGTCATGACAGTTTTACAAAACACTTAGTGAAATTTTTAACAAGTTTAGGCAAATTTTTGTTCTAACTTGGCCAATTTTCACCTAGTTCCAATTTGATTTTTCCAAAGTGTTCATCATGAAGGTTGTGTACAATGTTTCAAGCTTTCCAAAATGTCAAAGAACTTGAAGAGATCATGCTTGAGCTAGGAGAATCAAAGAGAAGAAGTTGAGCATCCATTCTTGAGTTATAAGTCATTTTCTTGATGAACACATAATCCAATCTCAATGCTATGCTGCATAATCTTGATTTGCAGGACTTCTAACTTATGTATCTACCCATAATTAATGGATTACACAAGCTTTTGAGCTATGATCCAATTTATTTAAGCATTGTCCAAATTAATTTGCCATTTTGGCGAGAAAGTTAACATTGCCATTCTTGAAAAGCAAGTTTTATGCACAAAGTCAATTCTTGAGTCTCTCGCTTGTTCCCTCTGATCACACTCCTTCTACAAGATCAGAAGAATTGTGGTTAAAGTGATTAAGCACTCTATGATCAAAGTTACAAGGCATTGAAACTTGATTTTTCAATAAAATGACATGTTGAGCTTAACATGCGATTTTGAGTTATGATCAACTTGAGCATTCCAAACATCTTCTCTATAAATAGAGGCACTATATGCAAGCCAAGAGATGAATTTAATATCCCTAAAACATAGAATTGCATGCAAACACTCCATTGTTGGGGTTTTCACTTTTAATCATTTAAAAAGCATCTATACATCATAAACAACTCATCCCCACCCCTGTTTCACAATTGTAACATCATATTCCTAATCTTCCAAATTCAAAACCAGAACTCTACATATTGACTTCTCCAACATGATTCAGGCCCTTTCAACACAAAGTAAGATTTGCATTAGCTTCCTAGGACTGCAGTGAAGCTATCTAGATCATGACAACACCTCTATAAGTGCTAAAACTCCATACACAATATCCAGTTTTGAGGTAAGTTTTCTCAACTTTGAACTCTCTCTACAAGCATCATTAATGGTTACTTTGTGAATGAAAAATGTAGACATCATAACCCTGAAGCTAACCATGCCTTTAGTTTTCAATTATGTTTCCTAAGTGATGCAAATTTTGAGTTTGAAGATAAATTAATGTTCATCTTTGATTTATAGTTTAAGTTGTTTACATGGTTGAGTTCATATTGAAAATGGAGCAAGTTTCATGTTTATACTTTTGGAAATGGTTGAGAAATGAGAAAGTTACAAAATTCAAAAATGGTGATGAAGAGGCTGGTGCGAGGAAGAAGATGAAGTTATAATTAGCATTGAGTTTATTTTAAATTTAGCGCAAGTTGTTTTGTACAAAACTGAAACAGCCACTCTAGTGGCAGAGGAAGCGCGCGTAAGGCATTGAACTATAGGGACCTGGGTTCGAGCCCCAGTGGTACCCTTTTGGTTTTTTCTAACATTTCCATTACATATTCAATACAAGCCAAGCATGTGTGCACACCATGCGCCTCTCATCCATGTCATCAGATCTGCCAGACATTCATCCAACACCCCATAAGGAAAGCCCATGGTGCACCCTCTCAAATTAATTACACTGGATCAGCAAGTGTTGGACTTTGTTTCTGGGCTTTTGACCAAATTTCTTCCCAAGCCCATTTTCATTTTTTTATTTTTGATTTAAACCAAAAAATATATTTTGGGCCCGGCGCCCCATTTTGCTTTTCAACCCCTATTTCACCTTTTAACCCCCAAGCCCAATGTATTTCATAATTCTTTATATTTTCTTTGTCTCTTTATTTATTATTTATTTTATTTTATTTAATCAAAAACATAAAAAATATATTTTCTTAAATAATTAAATTAAAAATATTTTAATGTAAATATTTTATTGTATTAAATTAAATTTTATTATTTCTTTTACAAATCAATATTAACATTAATACTCAATTTATTTTATAAACAAAATTATTAGACTTAGGTTTTGTTTTTCTTCTTAACTCCAATTAACTTAGATTTTAGGTTTTTGTCAAAACTAATTAACTTTTTTCTTGTAATTAATTAATTAGTTTAAAATAGGTTAACTCTCAAACCTTTTTCTCTATCAAAAAACCCTAAAAATAATAACTTTTTTCTTCTTCATCTTTACATTTTGTGCATTATTATTATAATTCATATTAAATGGTTTGTAATAGATAGTTAGGTTCATTGCTTTCCTCCCCCTATCCACAAATTTGTACCCCCCATTCCCAAAGCATTGTAATAGCGTAGGACATTTAAGTTCCGCAATTTATTGCTTTCCTTATTTTTGTTATTAATTAGAGTTTGCATGACAAGACTAAAACCAAATTAACAAAACCCTAATTCAAAGATAAAATATTTGAAATCAAACACTATGCACACATGCACCTCTAGGGTAACCCACACTTGTTTCTTCGGATAAAAACTTTCATGTCCCCCGAATATGGAATGTTTTAGCAAAGACCCTCGATTAAAAGATAATAGGCCCTCGATCACCCTTCAAATGTTGCCTTCGGTAAATGATCTTATTCCCTTACGAAAATTGTTAAAACATATTACAAGTTTCGTTCAATGACTGTACGATGACCCACGCCTATCCCTCACATCCAATGATAAGCCTCTCTACCAATTAATGGTAAAATAGCACTATCTAAAGGAGGAGGAAAAGGCCAAAGACTTTTTGAGTAGGTAGATTGCTCTTAATTTCTTGCTCACAAACTAAAACCATTTTTACACCTTACACTTTTAAAAACAAACATCTTTTCAAATACTCTATTTTCAAACAAATATTAGAAAAACAAACACTTTGTATGCATTCTCAACGATACGAGAACCATTACAAAGTTTTCCGTACTAAGGCGTTTTCAAAATATTTCCAAAATAAATATTTTGTATACATTCTCAAAGATACTAGAATCATTACAAAATTACCATTTTCAAAATACCTTCAAACATTTTAAAACATACACAAACACAAAGCATTTCAATGTGAGCTAGAAATTAAGAGCCCGTAGATAACTGCGGATGAAAAGGGTGCTAACACCTTCCCTTTTCATAACCTACTCCCCGAACTCAAGAAAAATTCTCAAAAGGTCTTTCCTGTTCTTTTCACCCTTTCCTTTATTGGATAAAAGAAAGGTCAGTGGCGACTCTTGCTTTCCGTAACATTTGCGATAAAACGCAAAACACCGGAGTCAGCTCTCCCACCGTATCACAACGAGAAAAATAGTAGCAAAATCCTCTATTTTCTTCCATTTTCTTCAAATTTCCACTAAGTCCTAACTTTATTTCTCTTGGTTATTTTTTCTCACTTCTTCCACATTTTGGCTTAGATTTTGCTCACAATTCCACCAATTTATCTAAAATAGCTCCTAAATATAATATAAGGGCCGAGTGTTATCTCAATACCAAACTTACTCTTTTTCTTGTTCTCAAGTAATTTGTCTCAACACTAAACAATTAGTAAGAAATAAAATGCTTACCCTTACCAATTAACATCACCTTTCTTATTTTTTCCTGACCAACACTTTTGTTTCCTGCTTTAACCCAATCAACTCTAAAAAGTGTTAGACGAAAGCAACTTTTTCAGAGGGGGTGAACATATCCCAAGTTAAAAAATTTCTATTGGAAAATTAGTTTTGAAAACTTTGTTAACTATGGAAAGCGGAAAACACTCATATCGAATATCGTCTAATCTGAATCGTTATTGAAAAACTCATATATGGGTTAAACCAATGTTATATGTGATGATAGTGTTAAGCAACATAGACAATATATTTCAACAAATAACATGTTTGAATATAAACACAATATTTAAGTGTTTCTAATGAAATCTAAAATAACAAATGTTAAGAGGAAAATTATCAAACACTTGGTGTGCAATTGATGTTGGTTAGATTTATTTTATTGTTTTGTTGATTTCAAAAAGTAATTACAATCTTAGAGATTGTAATCAAATCAACAAAAGAATTTTTAATTTACCAAAGGTTTAATATAAACGTGTCAACTTGCACAATCAACAAATTCAACAATTTTCAATTGAAAGTAAATGAGAGAGAGAGAGTACAAGAGGATTTGTTTAGGCAGTTCACAAATCGTCCTCACTATGGCTATGTTTTCCCCCAATTCCATTTAAAATTGAGATGATCAATCTTACTTTGCAAAAAATATTTACAAGATAAAATTAGCAATCCAACCCTACAAATCTTATGTTTGATGTTGATCCAAACTCTTTATATTCCCTTGATCTTGAGTTTAATCAAGTCACCCAACAATGGAAATTTGATCCACCTTCTCACGCTTCTCCTTTACAAGAAACCCCATTCTTCAATACTCTAACTCGGCTTAATCCAAATTTTGAATTATTGTCACCCAATATTTTCAATCGATCCTCAAGTTACTGTTACTCCTTCAACTAAACCCATCGTTCTTCAAAGCTTTCACTCGGCTAAGTCCGAATTGAAAAATATTGTACAAAACCCCCAAATCAAAACCTTGATCTTGGTGGAAGAACCCTATGGTTTTTTCCAGATGAAACCTCAAATATTATCAACCCAATTTATCGCTACACAAACCTAAATTAGACATTATCAAATCTGAATCTAGATGCCACCCAAACAAAGAATGATTATGTGTAATTTGTTTATGTGTATGCATATAAAGAGAGGTTGAATATGAAGAGAAAACTTTGTATGTTTATGGTTTCATCAAGTTTTAAATGATGCATTATGAGATATATATATATATATATATATATATATATATATATATATATATGTATATATATATATATATATATGTATATATATATATATATATATATATATATATATATATATATATATATATATATCTATATATATATATATATATATATATATGTATATATATATATATATATATATATGTATATATATATATATATATATATTTATATATATATATATATATATATATATATATATATATATAAATATATATATATATATATATATATATATATATATAATATATATATATATATATATTAATATATATATATATATATATATATATATATATATATATATATATATATATATATATATATATAATATATATATATATATATATATATATATATATATATATATATATATATATATATATATATATATATAATATATATATATATATATATATATATATATATATATATATATATATATATATATATATATACTATATATATCTATATATATATATATATATAAATTATATATATATATATATATATATTA